>OU015751.1:50427810-50448185 GCA_907169655.1 Acomys percivali
TGTGTGTGTGTGTGTGTGTGTGTGTGTGTGTGTGTGTGTGTGTGTGTATGCATACACATACTTTTTATTTTGCTTTGGTATTTTTTTTGTCTTATTGATTTTCTTTTCTTTTGTCTTTTTTAGTTAATTTACCTTTTAAAACTTTTTGTTGTTTTTTTTTAAGAGAGAGAGAGATAAAAGAAGAGGAGAGGAGGGGGAGGGGAGGGGAAGGGAGGAGAAGAGAGAAGAGAGGAGGGGAGAGGAGGGGAGGAGAGAGAGGGGAGGACAGGGAAGGAGAAGGGGGGGAGAGAGGGGAGGGGAGGAGAGAGGAAGGGAGGAGAAGAGAAAAGAGAGAGGAGGGGAGCAGAAGGGAGGGGAGGGGAGGAGAGGGGAGGAGAGGGGAGGGGAGGAGAGGAGAGGAGAAGAGAGGAAGGGAGAGGAGAAGAGAGGAGAGGGGAGGGGAGGGGAGGGGAGGAAAAAATGAACATTAAGTGGACCAGGTAAGAAGGAATTGGAAGAATATAGCCAAACTATATTGAATGAAATTTTAAAAATATTTTTAATTAAAATAAATGTTGAAGTCAAGCAAAAAGAAACAACACAATTAAGAGTGTGGCAATGGCGAGGTTGCTACTGCAGGGCTATAATTCCAGTTAGTCAGGAGGTTGAGGCAGAGAGAACACTAACGTCTGCCTGGACTACAGGGTGAGTACGAGGCCAGCCTGGGCTGCTCAGTGAGACCTCAACTCAAAATAAAAAGCAAAAAGAGGGCTATGGCTGAGTAGTAGTAGGGCCTTGCCTAGCTGGCCCAAAGCCCCGTGCTCAGTGCCCAGCACAGCAGGGGAGAAGTGTCATCCTAGCCCCTCCTGCCACACAGCACTACACGCTGTCCTGCCACTGACATTTTCACAAGCAGAAGGGAAGCTTTCCAGAATCCAGTGTTAGGAAATGTGGGGAGCAGCAGCAGCAGCAGCAGCAGCAGCTTCGTCACCACTGTCAAGCACTGTGCAGTGTGTGGTAGCACTGGAAGATGCTGTATGGTTGAACATCACAGTAGGTCACTGCAAATTGCCAGGGACCCATTGGGCTAGGACTCTTATCATCATCGTAATGGCTATGACGACATCACTGGGCAAAGGGAATTTTGAGCTCCATGGTAATCTCCCAGGGCCACCATGGTACCTGTGGCGTGTACTGTGACTAGAACATTCTCTTATGGTGTGTGACAGGCATCTGGGTTACTTTTCTGTCGCTGTGATAATACTCCCTGACAAAGGAAACTGGAGAAGAAAGAGTTTCCTGGCTCCCAGTTCCAGGGTGCAGTGCCGCACAGCATAGAAGGCATGGTGGCAGGAGCCTGAGGAGGCAGCTGGTCACATTTCACCTTCTGTAAAAGGGAGGGATGAATACTGAAGTTGAGATTGCGTCTTCCTTTTTATTCATTCCAGAGTCCCAGGCGTAGGAGTGCCACATTTAGGGCAGGTTTGCCGCCTCAGCTAGCCTAATCAAGATAATCCCTCAAAGGCATGCTCTGGGTTATTCTAGATCTTCTCAAACTGACAGTCAACATTAACCACTACAGCTAGTAAAGATCCAATCTCTGTCCCCTTGCTGCCACTGTAGGCACTATGGTACTTGTGGTTTACTCTAAGACATTCCTGTAGTGTATCTGACTGGTAATAGTCTAGCCTCAGACCCCTCCATTGTAGCAATGTAGGCAGATGGGTGATGGTCTAGCCTCAGACTCTCCACTGCAGCAATGCAGGCAGAGGGGTGGTGGCCTAGCCCCAGAACCCCCACTGAGCAGGGCTTACAGAGTGGTCTAGCCCCCAAAGCCCCCTTTGCAGTAGTGCAGGCAGATGGGTGATGGTCTAGCCTCAGAACTCCCACTGCAGCAGTGCAGGCAGATGGCAGGAGAAGTGCTGATGTTTTTTCACTGTTCCCTGTGCCCTGTAGGACAGACCAGCACGAGGCAAGAGCCCGATGTATCTGCACAGAGTGAGGCATTTTCTCACTGCTAACGATGTGCTGCACAAAGGCTTCCTGCCATTTTGTGGCACCTAAGCTTGGAGTGGGAGGTAGGGTAGGGATACAGGCAGAAAACCACCAGGAACTGAAGAGGGTGGTGGCACTTAAGGCTGTCTCCATCTTCTGGATGTGACCTTATGGAGACATGTGAGGAAGAAAGATCATTGCCCTAAAGTCCCAGGCAAAGAGGCCTCTGCAGGAGGCACCTTTGCCAGGAGTGCAGAGCTGTGTAGAAGGCCAGCTGGCCAGGTCTGAGCCTTGGCAAGTCCCTGTAGGACAATGTCCTGGCTGTATGCCAAGCATGGCGTGGGAGGGAAGGAAAAAAAGACTTCAACAATGTGTTGATATTGCCAGGTGGTGGTAACAAATTAGACCCAAGAGAACAAGATCGGAGAATGTGTTGAAGCTCTATCAATGAGCCAAAGGAAAGCCCAGAGCACAAAGGGAGACGCTCAGCTACAGCCTAAGGCTAACATCCCAGAGTATCAGAGTGTTAGAATGGCCCTTCAGAAATGCTTCTGTTGTAGTTGCTCTTCCATTGGCTGTGAAAAGACACCATGACAAAGGCAGCTTGTATAAGAAAGCGTTCAGCTGGAGGCTCACTTAGAGTTTCAGAGGGTCAGTCCAAGATCCAGGCAGACAGGCAGGCATGGTGTTGGAGCAGTAGCTGAGAGTTTACATGGTGATCTGCAGGCAAGAGAAGAGAGGGATCTAGACTGGACCTCTTGTGGGCTTTTGAGACCTCGCACCCACCTCCAGTGACACACCTCCTCCCAGGTCACAGGTCCTAATACTTTCAGCTCACCAACTGGGAAACAAATATTTGAGCCTAAGAGGACCTTTCTTATTCAAACCTGCACAGGCTCAACCCAGATCTCGACCAGTCAGCCATCTTTCCCTTTCCCTATCACCCTGCCATCAGATGCAGACCATGCTGGGAAACAAGATCATCGTGAAGCCTGGCCATTGCGGTACCCTGAGAGGGACCCAGGGAGCCTGAAAGAGAGCAGCAGATCCATAGCTCCTGAATTTTGAGTTGGAATCCTGAGGGGCAGAGATGCTCACTGAGACATGTGGTGAGGACCAGGCTGTTGGAGGGCAGTGCCAAGCTTTGCTGGGTTGTATGCAATGCAATGTCACCAAGGATTGACCATAATCTCTTCTTTCTCCTTCCTCCTCTTCCTCCTCTTCCTCCTCTTCCCCCTCTTCTTTCTTTTCCTCCCTCTCCTCTAACTAGCCCCCCTGGTCTTTCTCTTCTTTCCCCTCCTAACTTTTCTGCCTTTTCTAGGCTGGCCTCAAACTTACTAGTAGCCAAAGAAGGCTTTGAACTTTCGATTCTCCTACCTCCACTTGCAGAGTGCCAGGGTTACAGGTGGGTATGACCACACCTAGGTTTATGGAGCACTGAGGAATCAAGTCCAGAGCTTTCTGTATATTATCCAAACAGTGCACCAACAGAGCCAAATCCCAAGCCCCTAGCCTCTATTTCCCAGGTCATTTGGAGCTGACTGCTCATCTGCTGTAAGTGTTCCATGCTTCACGGCACTCCAGCAGCTTCAAGCTGTGCCATCCCCAGAGAGGTTGCCCATCCCAGAGCTGGATAATCCCTAGAGACAGCAACCACCGCAGCACATATTTCATGCTGATAAAAGCAGCTGTGCCCCAGCCCGCTCCCTATGTAGAGCCTGCTTGTGCTGAGTCCTGCCCCCCACCTCCTTTAATGACCTGATAGCAAAAATGCAGACTTCTAGCGAGAGTCCTTGTGGCCCAGAGCCCTCTGACATGTTTAGACCATATTAACCTGCCTGCTGTACCTCACCTCACCTTTCCAGGGATGGTTCTTCTTTGAATTATCCCACTCTGTTCTTTGACTTGCCAGTACACACACACTCTCTCTCTCTGTCTCTGTCTCTCTCTGTCTCTTTGTCTCTGTTTCTCTCTCTCTGTGTCTCTCTCTCTGTGTCTCTCTCTCTCTGTGTCTCTCTCTGTCTCTGTCTCTGTCTCTCTGTCTCTCTGTCTCTCTCTCTCTCTGTATTTTTGTTTTTTTCCAGACAGGGTTTCTCTGTGTAGCGTTGTAGACCAGGCTGGCCTCGAACTCTCAGTGATCCGCCTGCCTCTGCCTCCCAGGGCTAGGATTAAAGGCATGTGCGACCACGCCCGGCCGCCAGTACTTTCTCATGCGGTCCTCAGCAGCATCCCTTGCCCCCTGTTTGGAGGGCTATAAATGTACATCCTCCTCCATGACAGTTTCCTGTGTCTGCTGATCCATGTTCTTACCGTCCCTGCTTCGAGCAAAGCTGGATGAGAGCTGGGCATGGTGGTACACAACTGTAATCTGAACATAGCCAGTTCCAGGCCAGTGTGAGCCACAAAGTGAAAACCCTGTGTTTAGAAAGAAAAAAAGGAAGAAGGAAGGAAGGGAGAGAAAGAGGGATGGAGGGGGGAGAGAGAGAGAGAGACAGAGAGAGGGGGCGGAGATATTAAATTTCTGGGTGATTTAAAAGCATTAATAAAAAAAATAAAAATAAAAGCATCAATTACACTGCAAGTAATTGTTCCAGAGATCTTGGCTTCCCAGGCTGGCCCTGGGCCTCTCTCCCTAGAGCAATGCCCCTGGCCCTTCACACTGAGGGCACCCCAGCACCGCTGAGCCGTGCAGCAGAAGGGTAGGAGGGGACAGTGCCACATAGCCGAGAGCGACTCTTTGTCCTCATTGCAGCTCCGATTCTGTTTATGGGTCTGTGTCTCGTGAGGACAGAAGGGCTAGTCTATGGGGTCACACAGCTTGCTGGCCCAGTAGCTGGGATCTGACTTTGCCTCTGCCTGATCACTATGGGTTTTGTCATAAGGAAATGAGTACTCAGAGAGTCAGTTCAAGGCAGAGTGTGGTAGTGGAAGTAGGGTGTGTAACTCAAAGCATGGATTGTAGTGGTGTGCCTTGCACTATTGCAATGAAACAGCCAAGGCAGCAAACTTTATAGAGAGAAGGGGCCTGTTTCGCTCACTGTTGGTGGGTTAACCGAATTGGTTAACCCCATTCGATTATTGGTGAGAGCAGCAAATGGTGGTGACACACCATGATGGGAGTGTTCAAGTAAAAGAGCTGACTTTGCCTAGCAACAGGTTGGGAGGTGGGGAGGGGGGTTCACATGGTCTCTTTCAAGGACCCATCCAAGGGTGGGACTCCCACCAGGCCCTTTCTCCTAAAGGGTTCATCACTTGCCAACAATAACCCCTGCAGATCATGCCTTAAACAGCAGGAGCCAAAGGGGAACCTAACATTAATAGAGATCACGCCTTAACAGGGATGGTGAGTGGGGAAAGGGATCCATGGGGCAAATAGTTTTGAGGATGTAAGTTAAATGGCTCAGCTCCTGTAATACTCTCATTTGCACTGGAAAGCTCAGCAGATTCATCTACTCTCAGAAATCTTGGGTGAGGGAGTGCATGTGTCTCGGAACTCTGGAGAGCACACAGGGCAAGTGCTGTGCTAGCTCCCTTCTTGCTCCTGTGCCTTCCTGGCTCTCAGCTCAGGGGAAGGAGCAGTTAGTTACACAGGCAGATGATAGGCTCTGGCAGGCATGAAAATCACCCAGCAAATAATTAATTCCCTGTGAGGAGAGAGAAAGCAAGGAGGGAGCCTCCCTCCAGAAAGGCTCAGCCAACAAACCACCCTGCTCCCTCTGGGACCAAGACCTTGACACACTGAAGGTGGGGCACACTGAAAATAAAATGGGAGGTGCCATAGTCCGGAGGCAAGAAGTCCACAGCAAGGGAGCTGGCTTGTCCTGGGAAAGAGCAATGACTTAAGAAAACAGAAAGACGCCTGCAACAGAACCCTCAGAACCCTGTAACAGTAGTATGTGTATATGTGGTCTGTGGAGCTATGTGTAGTGTGTGCAGGTGTATGTAATAAGTAATGTATGTGGTGTGCATGGGTTTGTGGTATGGCTATGTGGTATATTTGATACATGTGTGTGCATGTATGGGGTGTGTGTATGCATGCAAAATGCATAGTATGTATATGTGTGGTGTGTTTGTATGTGATATGTGTGATGTGGGTAGGTTGTCTATGTGATGTATGTGGTGTGTGCATATGTAATGTATGTATGTACATCAATATGTATGTGCATGCACATGTAGTGTCTACATGTATATGTAGTATATACATGTGCATGTGTATGCAGTGTATGTGGTGTATATCTGTGATATGCATGTATGTACAATGTGTGTAATGTTTTGTCATATGAATGTGTTCTCTCTCTCTCGTGTATGTGTGTATGTGTGTGTGTGTGTTTTCACTGCATTCCTCTCTGTCCACCTCCTCCATCTACTCTGAGAACCGTCAAGTCACCCAGATCACCTGAGGAGGTTCACAGAGCACAAGGCCAGCTCTGGGCATCTATCCACCTACCCAAGCTATGTCTCCTTCCAAATCCAGATCCCAAGGGAGGACCTAGGTGCCACTCCACATGTAGCCATCTGAAGCTCTGTGTGAGCCAGCCAGACTACTTCCAGAGGCATCCATCTGCTGCACAGCTTGTTTCTTTTTAAAACGCTGCTCACACACGGGAAGTGGAGAGGACAGACTGCTAGAAAATGAAGCCCAGATGTGGTGCTAAAGCCTCGAAACAGGAGAGATGGTTGTGCTGAACAGCACAGGGTGGCAGCTGGCCGGGAGGAGTGTGAGCCACATGGGTGTGGAAGTGCAGCTGTTATGTGTGCAGGAGGCAGCAAAGGGCTGCTGTGGTGACCTCAGGCCAGAGCTCTGGACCTTCTAGCAATACCAACAGAGAGTGATGCTCAGCTCCAAGGCCTACACTACTTCATCAGTGCCTCTGCTTTATCCCAAACTGCAGCTATCTGCCCTGAAAGTGGGATTTCACAAAGATGAGATGTGAGGGTCAGAGGAAATAAATAGCTCAATTATCTCCAAGTCCCTGCCCTCCCAGGACCTTCCTGCTGCTACTTTTATAGCCACTGCCTCTAGAACATCTCCTCCTGCCTCCACCTATCATCAGGAGACCCTGGGGACCTATATTGCTGGGTGAGGAGGTGAGGCTGGGAGTAGCATGATCTCCCCTGAGAAACAGCTGGGAGGTCAGAATTCTTAAATGTGTTATCACTTCTCTCAGAGAGCTCTGCTGCTAGTAGCATGTGTATGTGTGTGTGTGTGGGTGGGTATATGCACATGTATATGTCTGGCGTTACATTCTATTACTTTTTGCTGCTCCTTGTTCACTTCTCCCCGCCCCCCCCCCAGGATGGCCAGCCCATTGCACACTGGGCTGGGCTGGAGGGAGGAAAGCTTAGCAGGCGTGTGGGTGCAAGGCAGGGCCTTGGTTGGCCATGAGTGCTTGGGCAAAGGGTACACACACCCGAGAACAGCTTCAGAGAACTGATTAGGTTTATTGTGGAGGGAAGGAGTCTTTATCCCCCTGGGAGGGATGGGGGTGGGCAGGGTTTCTGGGGCAAGGTTTATGTAGTCATATACAACTGGCCAGAAGAGGGGTGTTGAAAGATGCTTCCTCTGCCTATTCAGGGGCTAGGGGGTCCAAGGGGGAAAAACCTTATAAGGTCAAACAAGGAGTTTGTTTACAGTCTGTTAACTGTCAGGGTCATCAATTTTTACCAGGGTTGATGGTGGGCACCCAACATTACTGCACCAGGTTGAAGAGGAGAAGGGGAGGGGTGGCCTCATCTGAGGTATCTTGGCTTGAGATTCTCCTTGACCCTTCCCCCATTAATCCTGGGTTATTATCATCCCTCAACTTTTCACCCAGTTCCCTCGAGACAAGGCCTCTGGCTGAACCCAGGCTGGCAGACAGCGAGTCCCAGCAATCCTCCAGTCTCCCACAGCACTGGCACAATGCAACCATGTCTGAAATTCCATACAAGTGCTGGGATGCAAACTCAGATCCTCAAGCTTCTGCAGCTAGCTCTCTTAACCACTGAGCCATCTCTCCTACTTTCTTTTCTTCCCACTTCTCTCTTGTTTGTTGCATCCGCTGCTGCACCACCGTAGCCTCTCGTAGGTGACTAGCAGCCTAGCTGTTGCATGTAGCCTTGAGAGTGGTCTGTTGTAGGCACTGATCTTGCTGTAGCCAACGTGCTTGCTCAGGGAGCATTGTGGGAAAGAGGCTGGACTTGGAAGCTACAGAGATGCTGGGCTTGGATCCCAGACAGGTCTCTTGCTGTGACAGTCTGACAAGTGGCCTCATTTTCTATGCCTGGGCAACTCATCTATGAAATCGACATTGTAGCATGATACTGTGGGCCCATGATTGTGTGTAATGCAGCCAGTTTCATCCCTGGTGGATAGACAGCAGATAATATCTCATGGAATGAGTGGAAGAATTTACAATAGAAAGACAAGGCAGATCTACCTGTTTGCTGTGGACAAGGGACCCTGATGGCCAATAAGTGCCAGGGACCCCTGAGTTTTCCTTGCCGAGGCTCTCTTGTTGATTACCCTGAGGAGGCTCTGCAGGTGGTGCTCTGCAGCAATGCTGCCCTTGGATGAATGCATAGGTATGAGCTTACTGTATTGTCTTCCAGATTTTCCTCCCTGTTCTCTTAAAGCACCTTCATTCAGAAATTGTGCTGATGTGATTGATGCCTATATCCTGCAGTGTGCTAGGGCTCATCGCTGTGGCTTAGCAGTGATAGACACACTTTGTCCCTCCTACTGTCCCCATACCACACGGCTGTTATATTATGGGATGGACACACCACACATGTGCTTCTCGTATGTCCTCCGAGAATGTTGAAGAGTCAGAGAAGCAAAGGAAGAATCATTCTCCGCGGTTACCTGAGTGGGGAGCCATCAGCTGCAGTTGGCTGATAGGCACATTTCAGATTCTTTGAGAAGTGTTTTAACTGTAAGGGTTATACATTTAATTAAAAAATAATACTCTGCCGGGTGTGGTGGCACACACCTTTAATCCCAGCACTTAGGAGGCAGAGGCAGGGGGATCAATGTGAGTTGGAGGCCAGCCTGGTCTACAAAGAGAGTCCAGGACAGCCAAGGCTACACAGAGAAACCCTATCTCAAAAAACAAAACAAAACAAAAATAATAATAATCTTTGAGGGCTAGGGAGATGGCTAGAGGACCTTTGGAAGAGGTCCTGAGTTCGATTCCCAGCAACCATATGATGGCTCACAACCCTCTATAGTGAGATCTGATGCCCTCTTCTGGTGTGCAGGCATACATGCAGACAGAATACTATATACATAATAAACAAATCTTTAAAATAGCCTTTGAAAATTGCGTACATGAATATAACGTGTCACGATCATATCTGCTCCTTTATTTCCTCTATCCAACTCCATGTTGGAGTGGATGCCCCTGCCCCAAACGCCATGTTCATTTCTTTGTGTGTTGTTCTATCCATTGTATCCCATTAGTGCTGCCCATATGTGCATGCATGTAGGTCATCTCCTGGGGCATGGGCAGCCAGTGAGTAGGCTACAAGTAGCCGCCCCCAATGAAAAGTGACTCTTTTCTCCCAACAGTCCTCAATAGCCTCAGTTAGCAGGGACCTTGGGAGACCCTCCCCTTCCATGCTGGAATTGCCAACTGGCTTGACCTTGTACAGCCCGTAGGCAGCCACAGCTGCTGTGAGCTCATGAGGGCAGCAGCCGTTTCATGTCTGTCGGATGGCATTTGGAACACTCCTCCCTATCCTCCAGCTCTCACAGTCTTTCTGCTGAGTTAATTATCCCCAAGTGTTGTGGGGAAAGGTCAACACAGTTGCTTTTCTCAGCACTTTGTTACTTTGAATAGTAACACCTCTTCATTAATCATGACCCATTATAATACAATGTTTCTCTCACTAAGGTTGAGAGCAGCACTCATCTATGAAAATAAACATAACTACTCAAAAATAAGTTTGACTACAGCCCACCACCCCTAGCTATGGCTTCTTCAACCTTAGGTTTTGACCATGTTTTCAATACCAGGGTTGAATTCCCTCCAATAGAGAAAGCCTAAGATCTAATCAAGAGAGCAGTGGTGACTACCATAAACAGTCTTGCCACTATAACACCAGTGGGCACATCATTCCTGTTAGGTCAGTATTGTAGCATATAGGATCCAACGCTGGGTATAAAAATGTCCTTTCACCCCCCAGCAGCCTGCACAGCACCTTCCATCACCATGAAAGCTAGCCAGCAGGAAAGACATTTCCTGGCTAGTTCAAGATCAATTTCTTTATGTCCTGCAGCCAAAGTCTATGTTGTCTTTAGCGTTAGGATCTTGACACCTAGTTATATCCAGTCAATACTTTCACTGTAAACCTTTTGAATCCACATCCTCAATGCCAGCAATTGAAGTGAAGGCTTTGAACAGGCTTTGTAGCATTGTGTTTTATTATGTATTTTTTTCTTTAGTGAAAACGGATGATATAAAAAAAGCATAATACATTATGCTTAGCATCGTTCTCTCTCTGTTTCTTAAATCTATGGCTAAGAAGAAGGCATTACTTCTAAACCATTTAAATATACCTGTAGTATATTTGTAAAGTGAGGGCTTTTGGGTGTGGGCGGAAAGACCGAGTGTACAGACCTATAATCCCAGTCTGGCGGCTGAGACAAGGGAGAGACAGCTCAGCTTGCTGTGAAGACTAATGACCTGAGTTCTATGCTTGCGCCGTACTTAATGGAAGAAGATAACTAGTTCCCACATGTTGTCCTCTGGCCTCCACGCTATGACATGTGTACACCCACATCTACTCTCTTCCCATAAATAAATAAATAAATAAATAAATAAATAAATAAATAAATAAATAAAATGTTTATAAAGTAAAAACAAAAACAAAAACAAAAACAAAAAACAAAAAAAACTCTGCGTGACCTGAAACATAAGGAAGCACAGGCCCAAGGAGAGGACCTGTTGATGTTCTTTTCTTAAATGGTCACATAGTCAAATTGCCTCCTAGATGTTTAGATTCATAGATTTGTGCTGCTCTCAACCTTGGTCAGAGAGGGTTCTTATTGCAGTTGGTGGTGTTCAATGCAGAGATGTCACTGGCCAATCTGATACTTAACAGAGACAGAGTCTGTGATTGGTTTGTTAAAGTGGAGATGTATGTCATTTTTGTTAACTTCTTGGTGGGTGTATACCACCCAGGATCTGCAGTTAAGCTGTGTTTTGTCTATTGGTAATAATGAAATTATAGCCCTCAGTTTTATAGGACAGTGAGCTGAGAGGACTTAAATAGCACCCCCTCCCCCACACTGTGACACTCTCATGCTGTTAGATGCATGGCAAAAAGATGCATTCACAGCACAGTCGGAAGCAAAGTGATGGAAGAGAAGTCTTAGGAGCTGGCACTCAGAGGCTCTGAGCATTGGAGCACACTGAAGCCCCATAGATAACAAAGACTATTAGTGCTCAGGTCCCTTAGACCAAATGGGGTGTGTGTGTAGAGCCTAATAGTCTGCTATTACTTTAAAGCATCTCTAGACTACTTATAATTTCTCATATGGTTTCATGAAAGAAATAGTTCTTCTTGTTAGCTATTCAATATGGGGGTTTTTTTTTGAGATTATAATATAATCACTACATTTCTCCATTCCCTTTCCTGCCTCCAAAGCTTTTCATATATCTCTCCTTGCTGTCTTTCAAATTCATAGCCTCTTTTTCTATTGTTAGTGTGTGTGTGTGTGTTCCTAAATATAACCTGCTTCGTCTGTATAATGTCATTCATTTATATGTTTTCAGGGCTGACCATGTGGTGGTGTGCTCTTCCCTAGGAAAGACTATTTATCCCTTCTCACCATTCCTTAGCTGCCTGTAGGTCTTTGGGGAGGGTTGAGGCCTCTTGGGCTTTTCCTCTTCGACTTCGGCATGTCTGCTGTTGTCCTTGTTCGGCTTGGATCTGGACAGCCGTGTTGGTAAGACACTATGGGTGTAGCTTCTGGCATTACCAGGACACACAATCTCACAGGCAACTCCCTAATCTTTTGGCTCTTACAGTCTTTCCAACCTCTCTTCTGCAATGTCCCTTGAGCCTCAGACGCAGGAATGTTTCCTATATGCATCCATTGGGCCTGGACTCCACATCTCTGCGTTTTGACTGGTTGTGGTTTTCTGTAGTGGTCTCTTCACCCCTTGATGAGGGTTGAAGACTACACTCACCTGTGAATATAAGAACAAAGGTTTATAGATGTTATTAGGAGTATGTTGGTACGGGAAATTCGTGGTTGGAGATTTTCCTCCAATAACCATAATTTTACTGGCACTGAGAAGTTAGGGTTTCAGTACCAGGTATGGCTTCCCTCTTGTTCAGGAGGCCACAAGTCCAGTTAGAGAGCTGATAGTTGCTACCAAGGTATGCATGCCACTACTGCACCTTTAGGGTTATCTGCCATGCTGGTCGTTGATGTGGTCCACAGACAGCATAGGTGACCAGAACGGTTGGTTGTCTCCCTCCTTTGGAAAGCTCACATGTGGCATTTTGGTACCATGAAAGCTCCTCCTTAGGAAGGACACATGCAGGTCAGTACTAGCTCACGAGGCTCTGGGCCCTATTTCTGAAGCATAAGGAGTCTTCAGCAATAGGGATTTTCCTTCCACCTCTGGAGGACAAACAAGAGCAATAGTGATAGGATGTATGTTTTGGAAGTCTCTAGGACAACCCTGGCCAACAACTCAAAAGAGAACTGCTTATATCTCATATGGTTTTTGGCCCTTAGAGGGAGTATTATCAGTCCAGATTTTAAAAGTTTATTAAAAACTATACATATATATCTTACAACAGACATAATTCTGTGTATGGATATATATATATATAGTTTTAATAAACTTTTTCATATATATGTGTATATATACTCATACACAGAATTATATCTATTGTAAGTTTTTAAGTAAACGGTTAATAACATAATTCCTTATGACTTTTCTGATATCCTTATTGTAATTTCACTTTACTCCTTCCTTCTTCAGGATTTATGTCCCTACTCGCTCCCTAAAGAACCCCTTTTCCTATTTTCACTATCATAAATAGTTATTAAATGAAATAAAAGCAAGACAAAAACTTAGTAAAGTTCAGTACAGGTGAAAGCTTTGCTTTCCTTTTTCTCCAAAATATGTTTCATTCATAGTTGGTGGGATCCAGAGAGGCAGATCTCAGATGGAGAGGATAAAGGGCTTTAGCTTGGGAAGAGGCAGCTGGAGTTTTGTCCTCTTCTTGGGACTTCAAAGTTCAAGACAGACTGAAGCCTTTACTCAAGACTACTCTAAAGGCTGTGCTGGGGTGTGGGTGTCGTATCTGATTCCACTTAACCCATGGGGCTCTGCCATCCTGCTGAGGGCTGAAATCAGGGTCCATGCCTTACCTTGTTGGAGTCCAGACTTATATCTCCTCAGACTATAAACTAGGAATTAATCCAAGAATCACACCCTACCTAGTGATGACCCAGAGCAAGTGAGAAACATGTGTTCTAGTTGATGTTGAAGATGAGACCGTACAAAGAGGGGCCACTGAAAAAGGAAAATTCATGTCTTTTCCCATGTTGCTAGATGCTACAAATCTCCTCCTCACCAGCTACAGCGCCCACTCATGAGAGAGTAAGAGCAGACAGAAGGGGAGGCAAAGCGGGAGACACTCTGGGGTAATCACACTGAAAGCTGCTTATTAGCCCGACGAGTGCAATCTAGAAGATAATGGAGTAATAGAGTATTAAGAATTCTTTATTCAAATAAGCTGCCATTTGAGAACACAGCTAAAATTAAAATACTGCTGTTCTCTGTCCTTTCCAACAAATGCTCGAGCCTGCACACTTTCATTCTTAAGGTTCTAAACTATCATTCAGAATATTTTCTTATTGGAGCAGTGGTGTAGCTCAGTGGTAGGGCATATACTTTAGTGTGTGCAAGGCCCCGGGAACCACCACTACCACCACAAGTTCTACTTTATTTTGAAGCTTATTTTTGACTCAGATTAGACCATAAAGCCTGCACTATTTTATAAAAGTCTAATATAAGTAAGTGCTTTTAACATCTTTCTCGCTCATGGATCCACTCTCGCTAACTTACTGAGCCATCTATCCAGACCCCCTCTGGATATTTGGGTGGGGGGCTTTTTGAAACAGAGTCTCTCTGTGTAGCCTTGGCTATCCTGGACTTGTTTTGTAGATCAGGCTGGCCTCAAACTCACAGCGATCCACCTGCCTCTGCCTCTCGAGTGCTGGGATTAAAGGCCTGCGCCACCACGCCCAGCTTCCCTCTGTGTATTGAAATTCAGCAAAACATTATTGCTTTGTAGAGTCAGTGGTTCTTTATAGTCCGCCCTCCATATGTTTGTATTTTCCTTGGTCTTTATTTCGCCATCCATCTGTGAGCCTTGTCGGTTAGTCAGAATAGCTATGTTCTCCAGTACTTTTCATGAAAATGGTTTTTACCTGAATTCCTTCATTTTTCTCAGTCCACCCATTAACTTTCACCATGTTGGTCAGCTTTCTGTTAGTGCAACAAAATATCTGAGGCCAACAACTTAAAGGAGAAATCTAGTTTGGCTTATACTTGCCCTCTGGTTAGTTAGCACATCATTTAGGAACATACGTAGCAGAGTACACATATGGTGACACTGATGCCAGAAAGAGAGGGAGAGGCCAGGACCCTAGCATCCCTCCCAAGGCATGTCCCCATTTACCTAACTTCCTCTCTAGGTCCCATATCCTAGAGGCACTGCAGGCTGAGAACCAAGCCTTTAATACTAGGCCTTAGGGGAACATTTAAGAAGTAGACTGTAGCAATATTGTTACATTGTTTTCAAGTTTCCATTTTGTTTTAAACAAACAAACATCTGCTGAAGGAGGGATAAACCTGTTTTTTAGGATCCCAAGTGAGGGATTGGAACCGTCTTGTGAGAGAACAGGTGAGGTTAATCTGCTAGAAGACAGACCACCTCATGCGGGAGCTTGATTGTTGCTAGCTGAAAAGATCCCGTGAACAGACTCTGGGAGGAGATATATAAATGAGCTCAGAACTGGAGGTGGGGCTTTTTGGAGACTTGGGATAGTTTTGGCTGTTCATCGCTGCACTTCAAGACGCTCCTAGAGAGAACCGCTCAAGGGAAGGCTTCAAGGTTCTGGGTTCTGGTTACTCTAGGTTCCGGCAGAAGAAATCCTGCTGATTGTGCCAGGAGAATCATTCTTCGGAACTGATATCCTTACGGTTTTGTTACTGTGTCCATTAATCCTCATTTCCTATTGTTTTGGTTAGTCGGGTTATAAGCGACGTATGCTCGGTCACTAATTTGTTAATAAAATATATTGGTTAAGAAAATTGAGCATACAATCTGCTGTTTCAGTTTCTGTACTTTGGAAGTTGAGACTCCTTGTAGTATATTCTCTTGCTGGGTGTCAGTCATGTGCTCAGATGTGGGTTTTAATGTATTCATTGGGTTTTTTTTTTTTGTTTTTTTTTTTGTTTTTTTTGAGACAGGGTTTCTCTGTGTAGCCTTGGCTGTCCTGGACTCGCTTTGTAGACCAGGCTGGCCTCGAACTCACAGTGATCCGCCTGTCTCTGCCTCCCGAGTGCTGGGATTAAAGGCGTGCACCACCACCACCTGGCTGCATTGCATAGTTCTAGGGATTCCCCAGTTAGTGGCTTGGTATCTGGTACTGGCATTGGAAAGTTTCCAGCCACTGCCTCCAGCATGGTCCCTCCCCTCTTCTTTTGGGACTATAATTTGTATAGATCTTCTGCTATAGTTTCACTGTTGGTGTGATAAAATATAGTGGCAAAGAAGCAACTAAGGAGATAAGGGCTTTTTTCAACTTACATTTTCAGTTCACAGTGCAGCCTTGTTGGGAAGTCAAGGCAGGGCATTTCATCTGGGTGAACACAGAGAGAAATAAATGCATACATGCTCACTTGCTTGCTTCCTTGTACTTAGCTACATTTCTCCTGTCTTACATCATTCAGGAATCCCTGCCTAGAGAATGGTGCTGCCCACAGTTGGCTAGGCCACCCCTCCTCAATTAATTAAGGCAGTTATCCATAGATTTGCCCACAAGCCAACCCAATGTCGATAATCCCTTACTGCGATCTCTTCTCAGGAGATGATAGGTCATGTCCAGTTGACAATTTTACTAATATCACATCTTCTGGATGAATCAGAGGGGCTGCAGCATCTCACCTCTTCTGTTCTGGCATCTTTTTCTCTGTCTCTGTTCCATGCTGAATCCTCTTGCTTGACCTGTCTCTCTATCAAATGGTCCACTTGTGGCTGAACACACTCATGCACTGCCAGGCATGCTAGACTGAGAGAGAGGGTTGCTACAAGTGCGAGGCAACCCTGGGCTACAGAGTAAGAGACATTTTTTTATACTTATTTTTATGTTATGTACATCAATATTTTGCTTGCATGTATGTCTGTGTGAGGATGTCAGATCTTGGAATTACAGACAGTTGTGAGGTGCTATGTGGGTGCTAGGAATTGAACCTGGGTCCTTTGGAAGAGCAGTTAGTACTCTTAACCACTGAGCCATTCCTCCAGTCCCAAGACAGTAGTTTTTAAAAGCCCATTTATTGGGTTCTTGACTCTCATTACTGAATTTTTGAAAATTATGTTTACTTATTTTGCGTGCTTATTGGAGACACACATGTGCCACAGCACACATGCAGAGGCCAGAAGACAGCTTCTAGGAGTGTATTTTCTTTATCTACTGTGTGTGTTTGTGATGGCGCGTGCCTCAGTCAGAGCAGTCTTGCCGGCTTTCATCACTGATACTTCTTTTGCTCCAAAGCTTCCATTTTTCTATTTGTTTTCACTCCTCTACTGAAAACGTCTGTCTTGCCTTTCACCTCTGGAAGCTAAAATCACTAGGCATTGGGGAAATGTACGTTAAACTAGAACGTAACCAGGCTGAGAACGTAGAAGGTGGTCTGACGCCAGCCTGGTCTATGGAGGGCAGTCCTGGTCAGCCAGGGATACACAGAGAAACCCTGTCCCAGAAAACAAAAACAAAAAAACAAAACAACAACAAGCAAACCAAACCAACCAACCAAAAAACCTAGGTAAAGCATAAAGAAAACACTAGTATTGAAAGGCAAAAACCAAATCCTGGCGTATCCCAGTCAGAATGGCAATCATTAAGAGAACAAGGACTCACAAATGCTGTGGTGGGCGGTGGTTCTTCCCTGTAGCTGGTGGAGTACCAGCTAGTTCACCATGGAAATCACTATGGAGGCTTTTCAGAAAACTAAAAATAAGACCTACCATATGTGGATGAAAGTAATAGCTCTCGCTTCAAAGGAGTAAAAGATACGGTTTATTCTGGAAATGAATAGGAGTGAACATGGCCTGGAAACAGATTTTTAGATTTCCTCAAATACCGTTTTCCAATGAGGTAGCAATTTCTTGGACTTTTTGTAGTCATAGAACAACAAAAGCCACAAATCGTAACCCTGTTCAACTGCACTGACGGGCACATCAGGTGGGTGGGTTATAGCAAGATGGGGAGAACCCTGCTACCGGCCTTGGATACAGTCTGACAGCACTCTCCGCCCTCTGATTGGTGGAAACCAGGGCTCCTATGTTCCAAAAGGATTTGATTTGTCACAAGGTGTTGGGTTGGGAGCGGAGATGAGCAAAGAATGGCTACTTAGTGGGGCTGATGATGGCCCAAGATAAACTGTAATTAGGCTCTGGACCTGCAATATTCCAACTTCCCTGCATGACCGGTGTTCTAATCAGGCAACCAGCCTCTGCAAACACAGCTTCTTTCCTGGAACTCTCGTTCACACATACAACCTAGCTATACCACACCTGGCTATGTTTTGAAGGGACCCAGAGTCATCGTATCAGTAAGATATTTGCACATCCATTTTTATTGCACTAGTTATGTTATTTTTCTCACTTATGGATCCTAGATTTTATAGAGATATATAAAATCATGTATGTATACCTGGCCTGAAAGTAGGAGAAAAAACTGTCTATTTAAGCAGAAATGATGAACGGGAGATGGAGGGAAGGGAGCAAAGTGCTCCTGGGAATCGTAAGAAACAAAAGATGATCCAACTACTTTATCCACTTGTGTGAACCTCACTGTTATAGCCAGGACCTAATCCCTGTGTGGCCTGGACTCCGCTGGACCTGTAAACCCTGGAGCTGTTCATTCCGTTATGATGCCTTTCCTCCACATGCACCTGGTCATCCTGTACTAAAGGATGAGCAAAGTGTTTGCAGAACGCTGTATGGAAGTAATTTCTGGCTTTGGGTGATATTTTCCTTCTCTGGAGAGGGTTCATGTTTGCTCTGGCTAAGTAGCTGTGGAGCCTGGGCAGTTAGAGTTCCTCTAGTCCTGTGTCCCAGGACTCAGAGCTAAGCAGACCCTTCACTAACCAAGCTCCCTACTGAGCATCCTTCAGTCCAACACAAAGCAAGATGCTCCGTGCCTGGCGCCGGGCAGGGTGTAGTGTGCACTCTTGTACCAAAGCTGCTTTTTCTCTAACCTCCTTCCTGAGTTGTTACTAGTCTAGCCAGCCCCTCAGCCCCACCTCATGTTTATAATAAGGAATAGGCATTCTCTGTCCCCAGGGAGGGAGCAGCCATGTGCATTGATTAGCAGGTTAAGAGGTAGCCTCAGAGAACAGGAAAGCACATCGATGGCACATTAAGGAGTGAAAACAAAGCACTTCCTCTTGTAGCAGTTTGACCAAGAAGGAACCCAAATTTTATTTCTTCAGTTCTCTCCCGGTATCTTCTGTCTGTAGGTTGTGATTGCTGGCCTGTCTCTAGCATGTCTGTTCTGTGTATCTGTGCCTGCCTGAACGCTGATGGCTGGCTGTTCCTGTGTCTGTACCTCACACAGAAAGCACGGCATGGAGAGAGGGATGAGGTATGCGCCGCAGGAATCTTTAACAGAGCTTTACCAGACAAGAAGTCATTTCTCTGACCTGAGCTGTCCCTGGAGCACTCAGCAAACACTACTGCAAACAGATAGCAAGTGACACCCATATGTTGTTTCAAACATTTATGGTGGATATTTGCTGTATAAGATTGGTTCCAAGCCAGGTGGTGGTGGTGCACGCCTTTAATCCCAGCAATCAGGAGGCAGGGGCAAGTGGATTGATGTGAGTTCAAGGCCAGCCTTGGCCTACAAAGTAAATCCAGGACAGCCAAGGCTACACAGAGAAACCCTGTCTTGGGGAAAAAAAAAAGATTGGTTCCAATATGTTAGCTGCTTTCAGCAAATAAGTACACAACACACATACACTCTGGGTCAGGGGTATGGAAAAGTATTCAACCTAAGATTAAAGCTATGCACACTGACTTAGCATATAAAAACTGATTGCCTGGGAAAGCCAAGACATTACATTGTTTTCTTAAAGGCATGTTAAGCTCAAACAGTAAGATAGCAGGTTAAATACATAGTCTCAAATGATCTCAAAGTGTATTGCTAACTTGGCTGTGAGGTCCAGCAAAAGCTCAGTCTTTTGGTGTCCAGAGAGATTTTCACAAAACTGTATCACTACAACCGTGGACACTTGGCTTCCCTGCCTGAGTATGTGTTCTGATGTTCTGTTCATCTCAATGGCTTTCTCATGACTTCAATCATACAGATGCATATTTTGGTCTCATGTATCCCAGGCTGGCCTCAAACTTGCTATTAAGCTAAGGATGAGTTTGCACTTCAGATAGTCCTACCACCACCTCTCTGTGCCAAGATTACAGGAGTGTGCCGCAAAGCCCAGTTTATGCAGTGCTGGAATGGGACCTAGGACTTCCTGCATCCTACCAATTGAGCTATGTCACCAGCCCTTGAAGTACATATTTAATTTCAGCTTTTTCTTGCTGTTCTTCATAAGCAGATGATGATGATGATGATGAGATGATGATGGTGATGATGATGAGATGATGATGGTGATGATGATGATGATGGTGATGATGATGATTTAGACAGGGCCTCACTATGTAGTCCTGCCTGTCCTGGACCTTGCTGTATAGATCATCAGGCTGCCTATGAGCTACAAAGATCTGAAGGCATGCTCCGCTGTGTCAAGCCTCTGGGAGTGAAATTTTCAATTACAGGCTGCCATCCTCACAAGCAGAAATCTTTTACTTCTCATTTCTGCTTGTGTTGCCATGCGCAATTCAGTCCTCATTGTGGGCACCTACCATATCCAGCACTAAACCAAGCTTTCTGCCAGCTGGTTCTGCTTAATTTTTAAGAATTCTATCTGTTATTTGGGTGGTTTTGAAGTTTCAAATACTATATGTTTAGAACTATCCTTTAAAAGACTGCTAACCTCCTACTCAGAATCATTGAGCCAAGAAGTTCCAGGAGTTGGGTTTTTATTTTTATGTGTTCTCTCTCTCTCTCTCTCTCTCTCTCTCTCTCTCTCTCTCTCTCT
>OU015751.1:50454398-50518199 GCA_907169655.1 Acomys percivali
ATCATTGTGTGTCCGTGTGTGTGTGACTGTGGGGACTCATCATTGTGTGTCCGTGTGTGTGACTGTGGGGACTCACGTAGGATAATATGACCAAAGTACCCTGTGGACCTTAGGACAAGTCAAACAGAAGCAGAGGACAGAGCCAGCACAAGGAGCCAGGCTTGGAAAGCTACGTATGGCAGCACATGTCTGTAATTCCAGCCCTCGGGAGGCAGAGACAGCCGGGTCCCTGGGGCTGGCTGGCCAGCTAGACTAGCCTACTCAGCGAGCTTCAGGCCAGTGAGAGACTGTCTCAAAGGACACGGACAGCGTTCCTGAAGAGGACAAACAGAGTTATCCTCAGGCCCCGTCACACACACACACACACATGTGTAAAAATCTGTCATTAAGATAACTGTGACACGCTTTGAGGCACTGCTGACCATGGCATGGAAATAGTGGAACTGTTCATCAAATCATTTCGTGGTCCTGGCACAGAGAACTGTATTGTTTGCTAAAGCTACGCACTTCGCTGTACTGCACTGGCATGGCCTCTAGAACACTGTGCTGCAGGTTGGCACTTGCTGTTCAGCAAAGAAGCCATAGTCATGACCCGGAGTTTGCAGCAGAGATAGCTGTGCTCACTCTCGGCACTGCGGATTTATCTAACCAGGTGTCAGCAGTCTTCCTTCATTTACTACTTAGGCATGGTTCTTCCCATTGCTGTGCGTGTGTGTGTGTGTGTGTGTGTGTGTGTGTGTGTGTGTGTGTTTGCAACTATGTACATGTGCATATATGTGCTCATACATGTGTGTGCACATTTGTGTGTAGGACAGAGGACAACTTCCGGTGTTGTTCCTTGGTAGCTTTCTACATGAATCTTTTAAAAAGATATTTTTTTCATTTTTAGCCCTGGGCGGTGGGAGGGGGTGGGGGGGGCAGGGGAGGGGGGAGGGCAGGGGTGTTGTATGTTTATGAGTGCAGGTTCCCACAGAGCCAGAGGCATTAGAGCCTTCTGTAATTATAGGCAATTCTTGCTGCTTGAGCTGGGTGCTGGGAAACAAACTCACATCTTCTGTAAGAGCAGTGTGTGCTCTTAACCACTGATCAATCTCTCCAGCTCTCACTGACCTGCAGCTTGTCAGTCATTCCAGGCTGGCTGGCCAGAAATCCCTACAGTTCTGCCTGTCTGCCCCCATAGCTCTGGGATTACAGGTGTACACCATTGTGCCTGGCTTTTTATGTGGGTGCTGGGAATCAAACTTAGGGTCTCATGTTTGTGCAGCAGGTGCCTTACCAACTAGGTCATCACCCAAGTCGCTGAAGCCACTTTATGACTTTCAAGTTGGGACATTACAGCCTCATGTTACAAAGTTGAGGCTCAGTTCCCCCGAGTTCTTCACACATGGCACTGTGACACCAAGCAGACAGCTGCGCCAGGAAGGGAGGTGACAGGCAGGGTGGTTAAGGCAAGTGGGGGCGTTCAGCCATTTTAAGTTCAGTTCAGCATTTACTTTCACAATGTTGCAGAGCCATCACCCTTACATAATTCCAAAACTTCTCAGCTCTTCAAACGTGAGCCTGAAGCCCCAGAGGTGCCTCAGGAGTTAAGGGTGCAGCTCCCATCAAGAAGCTCACAGAGCCACCTAGAACTCCAGGTCTGGACCGTCTGATGCTCCTGGACTCTCAGGGCCAGCACTCAAGCGTGCACACAGACAGACACACAGACTCACACACCTCGGTGGCTACGCAGCAGTAGTTCCCTGTTCTCCTAGCCCATCCTCCCTGGTGGGCCATTTATTTTCTGCAGTTAAGCCTTTACCTGTCTAGATACCACACTAGGTGGAATCACCCAGTATGGGTTCTTGTGTGTGTCACGGGTCACAGTTAGTACCGAGTTTTCACGTTTCGCTTCTTATCAGGTGGTATTATACTACACGGTCTATGTGCTCGTCACCCAGCCCCAGTCCTGCGCAGTTCACACCTGAGTTGCTTCCCCTTTGGCTATCAGGAATAACGCTGTCCCAGTCACGGGAATGCAAGTGTCCGTCGGAGTCCCCGATTCCATGTTTTGAGGGTGTTACCTAGGAAGCGTGTCAGTCGGCGTTTTCTAGAGAAGCAGCTCTGCTAGAACGAATATACAGAATTTATTAAATTAGCTTATGCAATGTGGCCAACTTAGCAGCACCTCTCACATCTGGGAGGTCCGGGAGGCACACTACCTCCTCAACAGTTCCAGTCTGGCACTGAAAACCCAGAGGGTTCCTGGAGAGGCACAGGAAAAGCTGGTTTCTGCTCTCACTGAAGGAGTCAGCACAGCAACAGAGTAATTAATGCACCTGCCACAGGCAAGGCCGACGGAAGAAAAACTGAACGTCTTGTGGCAGGCCCACTTTTATCTGTGCTGCTACCAAAGGCAACTCCCACACTTGGCATGGGCCTTCCCATGCCACTTAAGATAATTCTATGATTGAGGCTCTCCGACCAGGTGATCTTATATTGTGGCAAGCTGACATTTGAAACCAGCCGTGACAGAGTGTGTACACTATATGGAAACTGTGTGATGTGTTGTATGTGTATATGTGACATGTGTGTTTGTTTGTATGAGTGTGCATGTGTATATGAGGTCAGAGGTCAATGTCAAATGACTTCCACAGTCACTCTCATTTTGTTTTTGAGATAAAGTCCTTCCCTGGGCCTGGAGCTTACCCATCAGGCAGGTATCCATTTGTCTCTGCCTCCCGAGCAGTGGGATTATAAGTGTGTCCCCCCATACCTGACTTCCTTTATTTCATGTGGTTCCTGAAGGCCAAACTCAGTTTGTCATACCCGCACAGGAAGCACTGTGTCAACTGAGCTGTCTCCCCAGCACCTAAGTATTATTTTCTAGAACACTGAGAGATTCCAGCTTCACAGCCTCCTCCGATCTTTTCCCATCTTTGATTACTGTTGTTGCTTTTATACTAACCCCCTAGGGATGTGATGTGGGAGAGATCACTGTGGCTCGACTTGCATTTCTCGAATGATTAGTGATGCTGTGTACCCTTTCTGTTAAGGTTTATTTATTTTTAGTTATGGGCAGTGGCATGCGCATGTGAGTGCAGTACCCATGGGAGCCAGAAGGGGGTGTTGGGTCCTCTGCATGCTGGAGTTGCAGGTGGTTGTGAGCTACTCACCATGGATGCTGGGAACCAAGCAAGAGCTCTTGGCCGAATTCAACAAAAGTGCTGAATACAAACCAACATGCAGAATCACAACCAATCAAAATACAGAGTTGTGGAGCCCAGTCCCAATGGATCTATCTACAGAGCATTCCTGCACCAAAGGCTGAGAGAGCATTACAAAAGAGAAAGAGGAAAGATTGTAAGAGCCAGAGGATCAGGGAGTCTGCTTTCTCCTAGTCAGAAGCTACACCCATAAACTCTCACCACCATGACTGCCTAACCATGAGCAGAACAAAGATGACATCAATAGACACGCCAAACTGGACAGGGAAAAGCCCATGATGCCTCAACCCTACACAAAAAGAGACAGGCAGCTGAGGAAAGCTGGGAGTGGGCGAGGTGGTCTTCCCTAAGGAAGAGCACACCAATTGGTTGTCCAGTGCTGGTCAGCCCTGAAAGCATACAAGTAACATCATATGGATTCAACAGGTTGTATTTAGTAATATGTATATATAAATACATATATGCATGCAATAAAACTTAGTGGAAAAAAAGAGTGATGAATGTGAAGGAAAGCAGGGAGGTGTATATGGGAGTGGTTAGAGAGAGGAAAGGGAAGAGAGAAATGTTGTAATTAAATTATAATCTCAAAAGTAAACAAAAATTATGTTTTGCTAAAAAATCATACAAGTGTGTGCATGTGTGTACATGTAGAGGTCAGTGGACAACTTGTAGGAATTTGTTCTCTCCTTTACCACATGGGTTCCTGGGATTGAACTTGAGTCAGGATTGGTAACAAGCACCTAACTGGATATACTATTTCAAAGGCCTCTGAAGACTAGTCTTTTTTCTTAGGTCTTCTACAGCCCATGACACACATTTGTAAATGGCTTTTTTGGGGGGACTTTCTGAGACAAGGCTTCTCTGTGTATCCTTGGCTGTCTTAGACTCACTTTGTAGACCAGGCTGGCCTTGAACTCACAGCGATCCACCTGCCTCTGCCTCCCGAGTGCTGGGATTAAAGGTGGCTTTAATTGAACTCAGCTGGAGAGCTCTTGGATGATGTGACCCAGCAAACCCTTGGTGTCTCTTTGTCTACCAAGTTGCCCTGGCCCAGGGCTAGGTGACTTGCAATACTGACATCTGTGACTGGAGCTTTCCATCCACCAGGCAAGGATGGCTAGCCCCTGACCTGCTTCCTCCCAAAGATGCAATACCTCTTCTAAAATCACCCAGTTCCTTTGCCACATGGTCCCCGCCACCTTCCAAGCTGACACTCTGTGCCTGCTGCTGTCTCTCCTTCCAGGGATGCCCCATGGAACCCTGGACGCTGTGTGCGCAGAGGAAACAGGCAGCGAGGAGGACCTGTATGAAGAGCTTCACACGCCTGGCCACCACTACAGCCACCGTGGAGGAGGCGGAGAACAGCTGGCCATCAACGAGGTAGTACCAAGGAGGCTCAGCCAGGGAAGGAGGACCACCTGGCAGGCTCATGCGAGCCAGATGTGCAGCTGTGTTCAAAGCATGTGTTGCAGCCGGGGAGTACGCAGGGACCCTTATCCTGTGCCTGTTACCCCACGGTCATGCTTTTATATAGCACCATGTGTTTAAGGCAGAACTTCCCTGGGTGTACAGAATCCAGGAGCAGGGCACAGGCCGTCCTTGTGGAGGGAGCGGCTTGGAAGAAGAGACCAAGACTTTCTTGTTGCTTCAGTTCAGGTGACAAGTTCTAGGTAGACTGTGCATGAAGCAAGGGAAAACTGGTAGGCTGGTTTCCTTCCTGCGGACACAGGCTCAGAGTATTTGCTGTTGCTATGACAACCATGTGCCACTTATAGGTATTGCTATTTCCTGGCTAAGCAGATGAAATTAGTGAGAAGCTGGTTCCTATTACAACTTCTCCTTTTAATTTTTATCGACACATATTGTGTACATTTCATTTATTTATAGTATGGCATTTAAGTAAATGTGTATAGTATACAACGGTCAGATCGTCAGATATACCCATTACCTCAAAAATTTATGATTTTTTTTAAACGTTCAAAACATTGAGAACCTCATCCACATTGTGCAGACTGTTCATATTGTACAAATGACCACGTGTGCTCGAGTATATGGAGACAAGATGGTAACCTCAGCGGTTGTTTCTTGGTCACTGTCCACTTTGTTTTTTTTTGTCCACTGTCAAGGTTTCTCATTGGCTTGGAGGTACTCAAGTAGGCGAGGCTGGCTGGCCAGCTGTCCCCAGGGATCCATTTGTCTCTGCCTTCTCAGTGCTGGGCTCACATATACAAACCACTGCACTTGGCTGGCTTACTCACCCGCTCTGTCAATCAACCAATCGATCAATCAATCAATCATCTATCTGTCATCTGTCTGTCTGTCTGTCATCTATCTGTCTGTCTGTCTATCTATCTATCTACCTATCTATCTATTTACTTACTTATTTATTGGTTTTTCCAGACAGGGTTTCTCTGTGTGGCCCTGGCCTCCTGGAACTCTCTCTATAGACTAGGCTGACCTCAAACTCAGAGATTCTCCTGCCAAGCTTCCGGAGTGCTGGGATTAAAGGCATGCACCTCCAGCACCTGACACCATGCCTGGCTTTTTACATGGGTGCTGGGGCTTTGAACTCGTGTTTGCAAAGCATGTACTATTGCCCAGTGAGCTAGCTCCCCAAGCCTTTGGAGCAATTCTTAACTGCACCAGGGCTAACCCACGGTGCTACAAAGTTCTAGAGGTTGTTATTCCCCCTAGCCAGCTGCCCCCTTCCCCAGTAGCCAGCCATTAACTAGCACTTCTTAAGCAGAATTTTTGAAGCTTTAACTCTCTGTTAGAGAGTCACACATACTCCGGTTTCTCACTGGGGAGAGGGTGGAACATATCAATGGTGACCTCGTCCTGCATAAGTGCGAGATCCTGTGTATGTGCTCTTGCCTCATCAGAGCAAAGGGCTTGCTGTGGTACTGAAGAGATTGTCATCCGGAGACGGTTCACAGGCTGCTGTGACATCTGTGAGTAGATGGCAAGCAGACCTGTCAACGGTGAGGGGACAAAAAAACATAGTTCCACTGTCACCCTCAGCAGCCTGAGGAGTTCCCCTAATCTTTTTAGGGACCTTGGCTCAGGCCAAACCTGGATATGTGCCTTTGAAGCAGAAAAGAACGTCAGGCCTAGCAAGTTTGAACCAGAGTTCAGAAACATCTCAACATAAACTTAAGTGTGAATGCTGAGGGAGGATGAGATTTTGTCGATAACCAAGTGCTGTGTGTCCTCAAGAGAAATGCACCATTGATGACTAACAAACGTACTATTTTTGGTGGTCCTCGAGTTACATCTTAAAAGGCTGCTAAGAAACCCTTTCTCCTCTTTCTTTTCTCCCTTTTTTTGATAAGTGGATGTGGGGGCCCTGGTGATATGCTGGATGGAATTATAACCTGACAAGGTAAAAGCAGGAGCCGGTAGTGTTGCACATAGGGTTAAGAACATGTCCTTTCTCTGTAAATGCAGTGTCTGGTGAGATTCCTAGAAAATTGCAGGTTTGTAGCTGGGAAGGAAGAAAGGCTGTAAGCAGTTGTTAACTGTGATGGAAATGTTGCTCTCCACCCGCCCTGGCCCCTCTCACCCCACCGCACCCCATCCCCACACCAGACAGAAGGCTCTAAGCAGACCCATGGATGGGGGGCTCCTCTCCTTTCTCTTGTCCCTATGCTTCTCCCCACCTTCCTATCCTGCCCTAGATCTTTCTGAAGAGCAGAGCTGGGTGCAGCACCTTTATTTGCACATAAAATGGAGTGAGGTGCCTGGCAGGTGGCCTCTTCTTAGAGGCCCAGGTCTAGAAAGTGATTTGGGGGGGGGGGTGGAGGTAATACTTTTCCATCACTGTGGCCTGATAGAAATATTTGAATGGAAGATAGGGTTAATTCCAGGCCTGGGGTCAGAAGACATGGACCATAATGGTGTCCGTGGGGCCTCTATGAGCAGACTCCTCGACTGTCCTGTCATGCTACTTTGTCGCTACCCATGTCCTTCCTGGGGTGACATTTTAGACATGTACATCTTGAGCCCTGCAGTTCTAGACAAGGATTGCATGCACAGATGTGATGGCTAAGGAAACTGTAGTGCTAGGACGACCGTGCAAGAGCCAGGAAGTTCTGGAAAGGTATTCAGTGAGACAGTGCAGGTGCTGTGCACATTGCAGAGGGCCCCATGAGCCGGCGTACGAGGAGTCCACGTGCAAAAAAACCTTTGGGGATAGTGAAAACGGTGTCCTGTGGAGTTCTGTAAGCACTGGTTACAGTCCTTAAGCTGGTTTACTTCTTTGTTGGCTCAAGGTCTTTCAGGAGACAGCCATCATGGGTGGGAGTCTCTTTCCAGTATGCTATGGGCTGGGCAGGGAAGACGCAGCCTCCACACTCATGTCCACCCTCCCTCCACAATGCTTACATCAGTGAAGCTGCCAGTGTGCCTAGATCCTAACATAGAAAAAGCAAGAAGTGGGTCTCTAAAGGGGATGGGAGGGAGAGTAGGCCATGAAGGATGTCCCACAGACTCCAGGGACAGACCTCTGGCTAGTCGGTCCATCTAAAAACTGTGGGTCTGGGGAGATGGGTGGCTTCTCTGGGGCTCCTACTTTACTGGAGAGTTGAGAAAGCGTGTGTGCTTTCTGACCTGCTGACGGCATCAAGTAGATGCCAGAAGCTCCAGAAAGGAGGTGATTGCTGATGATAGGCTGGCTTCTTTGCTTTCCTTGGGTAGCGTCGTCCCTTTGGTCATGGTCTGCCACCTGGAGGGGCCCAGCAGGAAGCTTCACTGGAGGGTCACATAAACTTTATTGCTGGAAGTTATTGGAACAGAAGCTGTAGGGGGACAATCACATACATACTCACTCGTGTTTTCTAAGAAGTGGGTGTCTTGTTGTAGAATGTGAACCTTTCAGGTCCATGCCCCCGCTAGGAGATAAAGGACTTGTCAGTTCCTTTAGGACTTCTAAAAAGAATTGTAACGATGTGTTCCTGTCTGTGTGGGGGTACACACATATGAGCGCAGGTATCTGCAAAGGCCAGAAGAAGACATCGGATCCCCCTGGAACTGGAGTTAGAGGTGGTTATAAGGCACTGAAAGTGGATGCTAGGAACCTAACTTGGGTCTTCTGCTAGAACAGTAAGTTTTCTTAACTACTGAGCCACATCTACAGACCCCAGACTTCTCAGGGGTTAAGCAGAAAGGAACCCAAACCCTTCAGTCAAGAGATGACAGATAATGGATCTCAGAGAAGCAGTTTGTATTGTGTGGGCATTGCTGGCATAGTGGAGGCTCGAGTATGTGAACATACATGTCACACATAGTCTGTGAACTTGCCGTATGTCAGGCAGTGTGCCTGCCCCAACATGCAGAAGTCCTGCAGAGAGCTGACTGCAGGAGCGGGCTATGAGTGTGATGCCCGCCTTTGTGTGTGCCCCCCCCCCCCCGCACCCGAGCACGAGGAAGCGGTATAGGGTCTCATTCTTTCTGTATTCCCTGCACATACTTGTTCCTGGCCCCTTGGGACTGTCCAACTTCTGCAAGATGAATCAGCAAACGAGGCACTTAATTGTCCTCGGTTCCTGCAAGCTTCTCTCTCCTACAGTATTGGCCTGTATAGAGCCTTCTCCGAGTGTCCATGGCTTGGGCCTGGGCATGGCTGCACTTCCTACCCTGCACAAAGATTTTTTTCCAAACTGGTGAAAGCAGGAAGTGTTTGTCTGTGGCTCTTTAGACGCCCCTCCCTTTCCACAGCCACCCAGCCTGGCCCCTTCTTCACTGCGCTTCATCTCTGCTGGCGTGTGCAACAATCTGGGGACAGGTAGGTGGGAGAGCCTAAGGTGTAAACCTCTTGCTACCTGCGCATGGCAGCCTGGACCCTCTGGGTCAGGCCGTGACTGAAAACTCCTCTTGGCCCCAGCTGCTCCGCACACAGATGAGAACACTGGATGCCAGGTTTCCCTCTGTTACGTGCACACATAGATGCTTGGATCCGCCTGCTCTAGGGTGGAGGAAGAATAGAGGTAGCCTTTAGATTGTGCTACCAAAAGTCCAACCTAGAAGGCAGACAGGCACTAGAGGAAAGCCATAAAATGGGTTGCCAGTGGGAAGCAGAGCTGTCCCAGAACACTGGGTCGCCCAAGGGTGCTCAGCACCTCTCCCCCCCCCCCCCCCCCGGCACTTGTGAGGGTGCTGCAGGACCCAAAGCCACCCACTGTGGAGTCAGCTGACCTCTGGCTCCAAGTGTCTCTGTCATACCTGGGCTCCTGTCACGGAAGACACACTGGACCTGGCCTGGTTCTCACACTCTCCAGCCTGAAGGAGAAGCCTAATACCTGTCAGTGCCCCATTGTCACCCTCGTTGGATAACCAATGAGGTCATGCCTTGGGAGCTCCCTGAGACACGGAAGGAGCAGCTATAAGTCCCCACAGACCACTGCTGCCCTGTGAGCCCCAAACTGCAGAGCCAGGTGGTGGCCATACTTCTAAAGCAGTTTCTCTCCCTTCTAGCATTACCCCAAAGTTATAGAACTTGGGGCTCAGCCTTATCCACCTCAGACATCTGTGTCTCACTTCCACTTTCCTGTCAATCTTGCCACGTTGACACAACAGCCTAGGGCCACTCCCCTGGAGGGTCTGAGTCTTTACTGTCAAGCTTTTTTGTTGCTGTTTGTTTTGCTTTGTTTTTGAGATAAGATTTCTTTGTGTAGCTTTGGCTATCCTGGACTCACTTTGTAGACCAGGCTGGCCTCGAACTCACAGAGATCTCCTGCCTCTGCCCACCAGAGTGCTGGGATTACAGGTGTGCGCCACTGCACCCGGCTCTGTTAAGCTTTTTTATTGTTTGGAGTCATGCAACACACACAGAAAAGCTGTTGCCACTGTTGTTTCAGTCATACCCCAAGCTCTTGGGGCTCAAAAAGCTAGGAGTCCCTTGGCAAGGTTGTATCCCCACTTAATTCTCAACCCAGCCCAAACCCAAGGGCTCTTTCTCTTATTTCCTGCTCCCACATGATTCTGCTCCTATCATGAGGTGAAGGTCATAGCTACAGCTGGGCCTGGGCCTCTCTGGGTCTGGCAGAGCAGTGAACAGAGTGATGCTATGTGACTTTACCCCACTCTAGGATCTGAGGCAAGCAAATATATACTCGCCTCAGATGGGGTACCGAGAACAAAACAAGGAAACCCTAGTTTAGCACAGTGAATTGATGAGGTTACACATAGGAGCATAGTTGGTTCAAAAGCAGGCGAGTCCCTAAAGGGCCCAGCATGTGTGATGACTCTTAAAAGCTGCAGTCCTGGAGCTCTCAGCAGGACTCGTGGGCAGCTCAACTGGTCAGAGAGTCTCCTCTCCCTGGCAATTGTTATTCCTTATATAACCCTGGGGAGGGGTCTTGTGAATCCTTTCTGTTTTAGGAACTTTTTGAGAACTGTGAATTGTTTACTTACTGGGTCTCCTAAATTTTTTTTTTTTTTTTTACTTTCTGAGTTTTAAGGAACTTCCTTCAAGGATGGAATGTTTTATTTCAGTGACATAGACTCCACTGTGTTCAGGGGCCTGAGGATGAAGAGGGTACCCTCTCTCCTGGGTGGCCATCACCACAGTGCGCAATACACCAATGACATAAGTCATGTATTCCCAGCCTTATGCCATTAGAGGACAGATCCCCAGCCTTAGAGAGAAGTTAGGGATAGGAGGCCAGCGACATTTAGATGTCTTCTAATGTCCCTTGTATGAGTTTCCTATTGCTGTGATCAAACAGCTATGACCAAGGGAACTTATAGAAGAAAGAGCTTATTTGGACTTATGGTCTCAGAGGCTAACAGTCCATCGTGGCTGGGAATTATGGCAGCAGGTGGCAGACACGGAGGCAGGAACAGCTGAGGGCTCACATTTCAGGCTGTAAGCAGGAAGCCTAGAGAATACAATGGCCCACCTGCTGCAGTGACATACTTCCTCCAACAAGGCCACACCTCCTAAACTTCCCTGAACAGTGCCATCAAATGGGAATCAAATTTATTCACATGTCCCAAAGACTGTGGGAAACATCTTATTCAGATCAGCACAATTCCCCAAACTCCTTGAGGAAGGGGGAACACACCTGGTACACAAGGTTTCCTACAGAGCTGCAGACCCCCAGATAGATGGTTCAGGCCGAGCCTGCTATGCAGAAGGCAGACAGCCACCCCCCCCCAAATCCACAGAAGCACATACATACACCCAAGTACTTGCACAGGTAACCAACACACAGAAGTGTTCCTTCTCACAAATACACGTGTATGCACACCGCACACAGATGTGCATACACCCCTGGGCTCTTCAACAGGGCGGCCCCAGGTACTAGGATATCTGACTATATAGCCATCTACACATGAACATCATGCTTCCTCTGCTGTGAGTTCACCACTCTAAACCACAGTCAGTTTCAGAGGGACATGCTGGTGAGACTGAGGCCTCTGCCCAGTTGAGGCTGCAGATTCCGTTTGGTGCTGCCAGTGAAGAAGACAGCTCCATGCGCAGCCAAGGATCAAAATCCTGTTCTGGTGGTTAAGGTTAATCAGTCAGGCCTGGGTTCAAATCCTCCTGTCACTCACTATCCTGGTATACTAGGTGACTGTGTGACAACTAATTATCTGTTGTCTCAGAGGCATCTCATCTGCGAAGTGAGTGCCAGAGAATAACCGTTATTAGAATTAAGAACCCTTGTACCTCTAGGGATTTGCCCCAGAAAGTAGAGTACTTGCCTACCAAGCACGGAAGCCCTGTGTTCAATCCCCAGAACCATATAAACCAAGCATGGTGGTGTATACTTGCAATCTTAGCCCTGAGGAGTTAGGAAGATGCGAAGTTCAAGGTCATTTATGTAAGAGAAGTGAATTTTAAGCCAGTCTGGACTATATGGCAAAACTGAACTGGCCCACTCCTCCCCAACAGCAACCATGCCAAACATTTTGGCTCATCAGGGACCGCCTGAGTCTGGATCCCCGAGTAGCACGCCCCCCCCCCCCCCAAACTCCCATAGTCCTCTGTGCACCTGGTCAGGTCAGGGCCAGGAAGAAACACTATGCAGACATCAGTCTTTGGCCCCTTCCAGGGAAGTGTTCAGGGCAGATCACAACGCAGCCCAGAGCCGCAGCAATCTTATAGGGCGACTTTAACAGGTCCTTTCCAACCCACCCCCTCTGCAGCACCTTCTCGGGCTTCCACTAAAGCCCGAGTTGAGGGTTCACTCAGCGAGCTGTGAGGGAGGAGCCTGGCGTGTGAGCTCAGGCAGCTCCGCCTCCTTTCCGGCGCCTCGGGCTCCAGCCTTGAGCTGGGATCTCCCGGCGTTAGGAGCCCGGAGGTTGGCCGGGCGTGATGGCCAAGCCTCCGCAGCCCCGGCGCGGCCCTGCGACGCCTGGAGGTGCCCTGCGCGCCCTGCTGCGCTGCAACCTGCCCCCGGGCGCCCAGCGCGTGGTGGTCTCCGCTGTGCTGGCGCTGCTGGTTCTTATCAACGCCGTGCTGATCTTCTTACTGGCCTTCCGCTGAGCTGCGCGCGCCCGGCACCGCGGGGGACCGCGCAGGGTGAGTGGCATCTTCCAGCCGCTGTCACCGCAGGAACACAGGAGTGGGGAGGACTCCCGCCACCATGTGTTCACTGTCAAGGCCAGTCTGGGGGTGGGGAACCCCCTCCCCGAGCATGCCACCGTGAGGGTGACTGAGGGGCGTGGTGACACGTGCCCCAGAGGCCTTTCATCTGTCGTCGAGGCTGGGGAGGAGGGGGGAGGTGGGACAACATGGCGGGTCCCTAACTGAAGATGCGGAGGTGCAGTGACTTGCTGCCAGAGGCTGTCTGGAAAGGGTGTGCGTGGTACTGTAAGGCATGAATTACGTAGGGGCTGCAAAAGGCTGGTAGAGGGTATCTGGCCTCCTGTGAACGTGATGCCTGCGGTTTTGTTATTTTAGGCCTAAAAAAAGTGCCAGTCAGTCTCCTAAGGCAGAGCTGCTGCCGCCTGAGTTGCATGCAGCAGCCACTCTGAATACAACCTCCCACCACATCCGGTACCCAGGGACAGCTTGGTGGGAAGGCGCCATCACCCGCATATGAGAAAAATACAGGAGGCGATGATGGTCCACGGCGTGCGCGGATGGAGGGTGTCAGTTTGAAGCAAAGCCTGGAGGCTTTACCCTCTGAACCTCAAGGCACAGGAAGGAATTCTGACCCTGCCCTTGGCTTACCTTGCTCTTGAACTTACCTGGGCAGTGGTACAAGCCCCACCTGCCCCCAGATGTCCTTCTGCCTCAGAGGCAGCCAGCCAGCTCCTCCTGCCAGGCAGAAGGACACTAGAACCCTGTCCTTAGCGGCAGCTGGAGTGCTGGATTAAGGAGCAGGGGGAGTGGGGGGGGGGTCTGCAGAGATGGGCAACACCTCCTCCCCACCCCTACAGGCTTCCACAGGACTGGGCAGGGGCATTGTGGGACCTGTTTCTAATGCCACACTGGACCATCTCTGCCTCTTTGTCCCACACCCTCAGTTGCGTTCTCAGCAGCGTAGGACTGTGGAGTAAGAGGAGGAGAGGATGTGCAGGGCCGTGCCTGCCTGCCTGCCTGCCTGCCTGCCTTTTTCTCAGTGCTTTTCTGAGGGACTCCGGGGACAGAGGGAGACACTTCATTCCAGTTCATACAAAGCAGAATGCTGGGCCATGTTGAATATCTGGGTTACTTCCCCAAGTCTGCACCCTGAATTACAGACCCCAGGTCAGGAACACTCCCCCCTGCATTTTCTTACTGACTTCCACCTCTTTTCCCCCCTATATCCTTCAAGGCTTCACATGACAGCCTATAGAAGGCCTGCTGGCTCCTGGCCTGCAGCAGACAGGCTCCTCCTGTGGCCTTGCTAAGTCCTCCTGTCTTAACCCACACATGTCTGTCAGCCAGACTCATCTTCAGGAAATCATTGTCACAGAGGCGGTGAGCCCAGAGTATGGAGGTCTGTGGTTCCAGGAACAAATCAGAGCTCTGTGCTGGGATCCCTGTATGGCCTTGGATGCAGACACACCTCTAAGGCAGAGCCTGGCACTGGGGTAGAGATGCTAACCGTTTCCCTGGCAGACACACCTTCTTCCTGACTGACGGGAGGATTTGAATATGGAAGCACCCAGGGAAGGAGCGTGCACAAGGGTGTAGGGCAGCTTAGGAGTAGGACTGGATTGTGGGCAGGGGACGACCTACTTGGGGGTATATAATCTAGTTCTTCTCTGTTAAGCTAGCCAGGAAGGAGGGCACACGCCTTCCACATACGACTGTTTCTTGCCTTAAGCCACCAGAACCATTTATTCATAAAGCAGAACCAGCCTTCAGAAGCAGAAAAGCAGGGGCTTAGAGAGATGGCTCAGAGGTTAAGAGCACTCACTGGCTGCTCTTCCAAAAGGTCCTGAGTTCAATTCCAGGCAACCACATGGTGGCTCACAACCATCTATAATGAGATCTGGTGCCCTCTTCTGACATGGCTGTATATATAATAAATAAATAAATCTTATTTTTTTTTTTAAGTAGAAAAGCAGGAGCCAATAGATTGGGGCGAGAGGCACAGAGCTCCAACCATGGAAGCTACCTGGAAAGGGCCACGGGCAGGCCACACACAGCGGAGAGAGGAGCCTCGCCAGTCCTCTGGGCAGAAAGAACCCAGTCAGTATATAGAGCTGCCAGCCCGATCTAAAGTGACAGACTCAGTGGCAGAGGCTCACAGGCTATAGTTGGCAGCTGCAAGAACTGTCTGTCTTTTCCTGCCTGGGAAAGAAAGGAAGGCAGGCAGATAGAATGATTAAAACAGACCTCCAGGGCTCAGTCTGAGGACTGTGCCTCAGCTGGTGTGGGTGTCCGGGCTGTAAGGGACAATGCTATATCATATGACAACTTCTGCAAGGGTTTCAAGAAACAGACAACAATTATGACCTGGCCGCTGTGACGGGTACCGTCACTGGTAAAACAGCACTAGTAACTGAGTGACCTCTCATCCCATGCAAGTCCGTAAGAACCTGCCAAGGGAGCAAGTCTCCTCTTTTAAATGGCTGCCTAGGAGAGCAGGTAGCAGCTGCCAGTTAATTGCCTTGTCCCAGCTCTAGCCCAATATGGCAGCGTAGGGCATTGAAGCTGAAGCCACAGACTCAACAGAGCTGTAGAAGGTGTGCCACGTGACAGCCCATCCATTTTGTGCCCAGGTTCACTTCTGGTCCCCTCACTGAGCTTGGGCAATCTAGGCGTGCCCAAGACACTGCCCTGACCCCAGAAGGTTTGCTAGCCTGGAGGGAAGCTTCATTAATTTCTGTGTAAAGCAGTCCTGGACCCCTTCCAGGGCTGCTGGGCAGGGTCAGGGTAGGATAGCCTTGTCTCGCTGACCCACTCACCTTGGCTCTCTCTCTCCAGCTCATCAGTGATGGCAGTGTCGTGTGTGCTGAAGCTCTGTGGGACCATGTTACCATGGATGACCAGGAGCTGGGCTTCAAAGCTGGGGATGTCATTGAAGTGATGGATGCCACCAACAGAGAATGGTGGTGGGGCCGCGTCGCAGACGGCGAGGGGTGGTTCCCTGCCAGCTTTGTACGGGTACGGCTCCAGACCTTGCTTTCCCTGGGTCTTGCCTGTAAGTCCAGGTCCTAAACAGTCCTGCAGTCCTAGGCATGGGGCCCGGACCACCCTCACTCTGCTTTGCTGTTACTTGGTGCCTCAGACTGGATGAGTTGGAGGTGGGGGTGGGGGTGAGGGGGTGAGGGGTGGGTTCAGAACTGTGACACAGACAGTCAATCCCCTGCTCCAAAGTCCCCTGGGGCCAGAGAGAAAAGCAGGTCAGAAATGCAAGAATGCAGCCGGGCGGTAGTGGCACACGCCTTTAATCTCAGCACTCAGGAGGCAGAGGCAGGTGGATTTCTGTGAGTTCAAGGCCAGCCTGGTCTACAAAGTGAGTCCAGGACAGCCAAGGCTACACAGAGAGACCCTGTCTTGAAAAATAAAAAAAAAAAAGAAAGAAAAGAAAAAAGAAATGCAAGAGTGTGCTGTTTCAGAACTCCACTTCAGTGCCTTCTGCCCTTCCGCGAGCACCATAATGTTCACTGTGCTGTGTGGGAAACAGGTAACATGCAGAGCCCTGAGGGGTAAAATCCTGGCAAGAGGCATAGATAGTAAAATCATGCCCAAGAGAGCAAGTGACCCAGTTCCAGCCACAGGCTGGTCACCAAGGAAGGACTCTTGATCGCCGACTCCCAAAGGTCAGGCAGAGGGAGGGGATTCCCAGGTACTCAGGGGTTCCTCCTGTGCAGCGCCCTCACCCCCACCCTTCCCTAAACCTATCGATGGATCTATCAAGGTCTACCTAGGAATGAGAATCCCTGTGCCTAGGATGCCCTAGGATGAGTTGGTCTGGTTCAGAAATTGCCAGTGCTTGCTCCAATCCCTGCTGAGAACAAAGTCTACTAGAGGAGCGAATTGCACAGTAGCTGTGGTCATCAAACTCGGCATCCCCAGCCCTGGCCTGTGTCTAGGAGGCAATTGCAGAGAAACTGTAGGCGTGCCCTTGGACCTGTGTGTCCTATGGCAGCTACTGGCCTCAGCTCCGAATGACCCGGAGCAGTGAAGTTCAGGGAGGGACTGACTGGACGACGCGGAGGTGCTGATCTATCTTCTGCCATTTAAAGCTGCGAGTGAACCAGGATGAGCCCGCGGATGACTACGAGGCCCCGCGGGCCGGGGCTGGGGAGACCAATGCCAGCGTTCCAGAGGCCCCGAGCTGCAAGGACCAGATGCGCACCAACGTCATCAATGAGATCCTCAGCACCGAGAGGGACTACATCAAGCACCTTCGGGACATCTGTGAGGTGAGGAGGGTGGGCGGGGCTTGCTTGGAGAGGTGAGGGCAGTGGGATGTGGGACTCAGGCTGTGGGTAGAATGGGATGGGCAGGGTCATAGGGCGTGGTGACTAGGTAAGGTCGGTGGTGAGGTAGACTGGTACAGAGGGTGTGGACCGTGGAGGAACAGACAGGTGGGTCCCCAGAGAGCTTGGCCCCGCCCCCTCCTCCCTCCCCAGGGCTATGTCCGCCAGTGCCGCAAGAGGGAGGATATGTTCAGCGAAGAGCAGCTGCGCACCATCTTCGGGAACATTGAGGACATCTACCGATGCCAAAAGGCATTTGTGAAGGCTTTGGAGCAGAAGTTCAACACAGAGCGGCCACACCTGAGCGAGCTGGGTGCCTGCTTTCTGGAACACGTGAGTGCGCCTGGCCCCATTGCGCAAGGGATGAATCCCTGAGCCCTAACCCACAGCAGTGCCTGGTTCTGCCCCACCCGTACCCCTCTTGCCTCCCTTGCTGTTTCCTAGGCCACTTGCTACTCTCTTCCCAGAATTTTCTACACCAGGTTCACAGGGGGAAAGAAAGCTGCAAACCTTGCTGGGCAGACTGGTCCTGCTTACCCTTGAGAACACTTTGTGATTTCACTAACAGATAATAAAATAAAAGCAGATGCATAGCCAGACTATCTCCTGGAAGCCCTATTGAGAAAGCTGAGTGGCTCCAAGGATGGGCATACACATGTCACAGATTCCTCCCATCCCTGGAATTACTACACATAGCTTATACCCAGCCAGGTAGAACCAACCCCTCCAACAAATGCAGAGGTTCCTGTCCCTTTTACCGTATGGCTGAGGCCTGTTGCCTGGGGAAACAGGAGCCAGGCCATCCTGACCCCCAGCTGTGTCGTCCCCCCACCCCCCCCACCCCAGCAAGCCGACTTCCAGATCTATTCTGAGTACTGCAACAACCACCCCAATGCCTGCGTGGAGCTCTCCCGCCTCACCAAGCTCAGCAAGTACGTGTACTTCTTCGAGGCCTGCCGGCTGCTGCAAAGAATGATTGACATCTCCCTGGATGGCTTTCTGCTGACCCCAGTGCAGAAGATCTGCAAGTATCCCCTCCAGTTGGCGGAGCTGCTCAAGTACACACCGCCTCAGCACAGGTAAGAGGGCCCAAGGTGGGGAGGTGGGGGGGGGGGCTGCCTGAGACCCTGTGTGCCATCAGCCAGTTGAGTATTTATAGGGTTGGGTACCATTTGCAGACAGCTAGGTACTGCTTGTAGGAAACAGCTTAGGTAAAGCAAGCCCACCCCCTTGAGCTATACTGGAGTTGGGAAGGGTATACATCGACAGAATATTTCGCTGCTCGACCTGGAGGTTACGGAAGAGAGGGACCATTGTACTTGCTGGGTGAGGCTGTGGCCAAGGGGCCCCTACAGCAGCTTGCTGCTCCCTTCTGTCTGTCCTGCCCCCAGGGACTTTAAGAATGTCGAAGCTGCCTTGCATGCCATGAAGAACGTGGCCCAACTCATCAATGAACGGAAACGGAGACTTGAAAACATCGACAAGATTGCTCAGTGGCAGAGCTCCATAGAGGACTGGGAGGTGAGGGCCCCAGTGCCCAGAAAATACTGTTTGGGGGGGGGGGTGTCTTTGCTTGCAAACTGTTCTTAGAAGGGAAGAGAAGCAGGGATCCACTGTGTTTGCAGGAGCTGCCAGAAGACAGGTTCTCTTGCACTGGGCCTTTGGTGGCCCCTCCACTTTGGCACCTGATGGTCTCTTTCCTGTGTGCACCTACCATGCATCTGCCAGCCACCACCAGCCTAGGGTCGGCCCTAAACTAAGGACTGTGTTTCTAGGGCATGTTGGTCTGTTTCTCTGTTTGTTTCTCTGTCCTCGGAGACAGGCTGGACTGCTAAGTTTTAGACTTAACTTTTGGAACTTGCAACAGTTTGAGTTTAGAGCCAATGGTGGGACCAGAAATGGTCCCTCACACGTCAAGGTTTTGTCACTGTCGTTCTGAATTGCTCATTCCTGTTGCTAAGGCAACAAGTAAAGTGATGACTAAACATTCCTGCTCCATCCTGGGGATGAGAGGATGCTGCTGTCTGTCCCTCTGCACCCAGCAATCTGCCCCATGTACTCTCTACCCATATGGAGCTATGGTATACTACAACAGCTGTCGAGATGAGGAAATGAGTGAAGCCCCGTCACAGGAAGGCACAGGAAAGCATAGGAGTCCTAGGCCCCACCCTTGCACTGAATCCTAACCCTTGGGTCGGGGGAGCAGGGCAATGCAGCAGTTGGTTCTGGGCCTATGCCTGGCCAAGGACTGGAAAGCACAGTCATTCCCAGATGGAGGGCTGCCAGCAGCTCCCGACGGCCAGTTTCAGGTACTAAATACATCTAGCTCCAGTTCCTGCCAAGCCTGATTTTTCTCTAAAGCAGCACTGTCTGTTGAGAAGAAAGTATGAGCCATGCCCTGGAGACTGTATTTTAAGTAGCCATCCTCCAAAAGGAAAAAGAGGGGTTGGGGCCTAGGTGGTAGGTAAAGTGCCGGCTTGCCCTGCATGCAAGCAGGAGGACCTGACTCAGCGTTCCAGCACCCACGTTTCAAACAAACAAACAAACAAACAAACAAACAAAACCCACAGGCGTGGTGATACTCTTGTATCCCAGTTTTGGATGGTAGACACAGGGGCATCCCTGAGACTTTCTGGCCAGTCAGCCAGCCTAACTGAATTCAGAAGTTCAGTGAAAGACCTTGTCTGGACAGATGAGGTAGAGATGGCTTGGTGAAATGGCTTAGCAGGTAAAGGCACCTGCTGCCAAGTCTGACAACTGGGGCCGGTTCTCCAGGGCCCATTTGGAGGAAAGAGGGTCCTGTAAGGTGCCCTCTGACCTATACTCTCTTGCTGTGGCATGTGTGCAATACACTCCTCCCCACAATAAATAGATAATAAATATTTTAAAAGGTGAAAAGTGATAAGACACCTGAAGTTGACTTCTGGCCCTCACATTCATACATAAGCACACATAGGAACACATACATACCCCCAGCACACACAAAATGAAAAGTTGAAATGGACTTTAGTACTTTATTTATCGCACTATATCAAAATCTCATTTCAAATGTAACCAACAAAAATATCTTACATTGTTGCAAACGTTTTGAAATTGCTGTGTACTTTACAGTGACATTAAATTCCCAGAGCGCAACAGCCACAGAAGGCCAGTGGCCGCAATGAAGTCCTTTTCTACAAGGACGCTCAAGCCTGCCTTTCTTCTCTTCCCACAGCCACACCTTCAAGGCCTTCTTTGGGTTTTAAGAGTGTCCCTTTTAGCCAGATGTGGTGGCGCACACCTTTAATCCCAGCACTCAGAAGGCAGAGGCAGGCAGATTTCAGTGAGTTCGAGGCCAGCCTCGTCTATAAAGGAGTCCAGGACAGCCAAGGCTACACAGAGAAACCCTGTCTCAAAAAACAAAACACAACACAGAACAAAACAAAAAAGGGAAAGAGATGTTAAGAGTGTCCCTCTTACCTTGGCCTAGCACAATCTGGGCTACAGTGGGAAGGCACCCATTCACCAAGAGGCAGGAAACAGAACCTACTACAGCTGGATGGATGCACTTGCCTCACAGCTCTCCTTGGGGTTCACTCAGGGGGAAGATCTCCTGGTCAGGAGCTCAGAACTCATCTACTCGGGGGAGCTGACCCGTGTCACACAGCCTCAAGCCAAGAGTCAGCAGAGAATGTTTTTTCTCTTTGACCGTCAGCTCATCTACTGTAAAAAGGTATCCAAATGGCCCCACCTCACCAGACCGGTCTCATAGTAGAGCGGTAAGGGCTAGCTAGGGCTCTTGTCTAGAGGCAAAGAGCCTGTCAGACTCTGCTCAGGCCATTTCATGTCCTCAGGAGCCCCAGTCAGGCCCTTATGACTGCCTGGCTTTCTATAGTGAGCCCAGGGACTGTGGGGTGGGCTGTTTGAACAGTCTGCAGTTGGGACCACCACCACCACCACCATCCCTTTCTGACCTTGGTCCTTGCCTGTGCCTCAGACCATGCCTCCCCCTCCAAGCCTTTGCTTCTCTTGTCTCCTGAGTTCTCTGATCCCAGCAGCCTTTGGCCTCTTTACCGCTAGCTTCTGCTTCTTTCAAACCATGGCACAATGGCCCCCATGCACGGAAGCCTTCCTTGCTCTCTCTGCTCTCCCACACCATGTGGACTGCTGCTTTAGTTTCTGAGGCTTTCTGCCGACCAGACCACGTGCACACTCACAAGACAAGACTGTCCCATCAGTGGCTTGGAGGGGAGGTGGGCATGGACCCTGGACATGACCAGGTGGCCAGGCCAGCTGCTTGGCAGCCAGAGCTCAGGGCAGCATCTGGCAGGATCTGTTGCGCCGGGATGTGCTGTACTACAAAGGCCGGCTGGACATGGACGACCTGGTGGTGGTAGATGTGGAAGACGGGAAGGACCGAGACCTCCACGTGAGCGTCAAGAACGCCTTCCGTCTGTATTGTGGTGCCACGGGGGACAGCCACTTACTGTGTGCCAGGAAACCGGAACAGAAGCAGCGCTGGCTGAAAGCCTTTGCCAGGGAGAGGGAGCAGGTGCGGCTGGACAAGGAGACAGGTGGGAGATCCTGCTGGGCCTTGCCTAGCCTCTGGGGCCCACCTACCAGGTGGTCAGGGCCAACTAGAGAATTAAGACCACATCTTGGGGCTGGGTGAGGCTGCAGGAACCTCTAAGCACAGGCTCACCCCATCTGGAAGAAAGGGCCATTCCTATGTGGTCAGCCCCGTTGACTTGAGTCTGCTGAGTACCTCACTGTACGTGCCCTTCTGTTGATACCTGGGAACACACGGGGTTGGTACTGCAGAATCCTTTCCCGTCCTTTGGCCCCCAGCTTCATGTTTCAGTTTGGGAAAGAGAAGGAAACTAGAGTAGTGGGGAGGGGGCACAGGGTCAAGATGAGAAATAAATTGGTGTCTCAGGGGAATCTTAGGATGGCTGAGTAGGTGAGGGCAGTCCCTGCCATGCCAGGCTGCCTGAAGCGCGGTAAGAAAGGAGCACCAGAAGACCCTCCAAGGAGGCATGTGGACAGTTGAGGAAGGCAGGGCGGGGTCTCATATGTGCTCTTCCTCCAGGCTTCTCCATCACTGAGGTGCAGAGGAAGCAGGCCATGCTGAATGCCAGCAAGCAGCAGGCCACAGGAAAGCCTAAAGGTAACTGGGGTAGCACCCTACTCCCTGGGCAGTCGCAGCCTTGATTGAGTTTCCATCTCTGACTTCAAAAGCAATGCCAGCTAGCCACCTGGCATCCTTGGAGATGTCCACTGCCCTTTACTGGTGTGTTTCCAAGGGTGGTAAGGGCCACAGGTAATAGTTTTTGCTTGACTCCTCCAATCTCCAAGTGGCACCTGGAGCTACAGTGCTCCCTTCCCAGGGCTGCTGGTAGGTGTGTCACAGCTGCCTGGAAGTGAGCCAACTCTCCAACTCTATAGATGGAGACAGACATCCCATTTCTTGGACAGTGGCCCTGGCCAGGCCTCAGGCTCAGGCCAAAAGCTATTGATAACTTGGGGTCCTGTGTACTGTGGCTAGCCCCATGGGAAGCAAGTCCTGTGTGGGGTGTGCAGCAGAACCCACAGATGCGCCCCTTTGTCTTCTACCTTGTGACTCGTTGTCTCCCTACCCAGCTATCGGCAGGCCAGGCTACCTGACCCGTCACAAGCATCCAGCATTGCCTACCAGCCAGCCCCAGCAGCAGGTGTTGGTGCTAGCAGAACCCAGGCGGAAGCCATCTAACTTCTGGCAGAGCATCAGCCGACTGGCGCCCTTCCGCAAGTGAGCCAGCACCCAGCAGACAACCTGATGGCACTTTGTGGACCGGGCCTTCCCTCTCTGAGGCCTATTCTGTTTGGCCCTCTGCCTGTTTTGCAAACTGAAAGTGAACAGGTGCAGCATCAGAGCTGTATGGAGTCTGGCCCCGCCTCTGGCCTCTTCCTCACTGCTAGTGCAGTGTTGCCCGGGTACCAACTTCTGCCTACACTCTGGACCTGCACAGAGCCTCCATCAACAGTAAGCCTGCACGCCACAGCTGAGAACCACTGGCCAGGCTGTGCACACAGGCTCACCTGCTCTGGAACATTCTTTGGAAAGCTTATTATCTCTACTCGTGTGCCCTCTGAATAGGAGACCAAGTCTGTGGCCACGAGGCACTTGCAAAAGCAGGTGTGCGCCCCTCTGCTCTGTCCTTTCAGGCCCCCATCCCACTTGCAACTTCAGAGGCCCAGAACCAGGAATTCTGCACCCCTAACTCTACCCATAGCTGTCCTTGAGCCTCCTGGCCCCCCTAGACACTGCTGGCTGCCAGTCACCCTCTTTACTTGTGACATGTGCACTGAGAACAAAACCATGCAGTTCTGTGTCCTGTGTACCTGGTTCCAGGTTAGTGACAGTTATCTGTAGTTGAGGTGGCTGCACACATACCCAGTCCCTGGTCACTATGATTTTGTCGTGTTGTTTCTCTTAACAACGGAGAGTTGTTAATGACACAGAGAGATTGCCTTACCCTGGTGAGTGTGAGAAGCCATAACGACTGGACTTGATTCCTCGTGGGGCACACAGCCAGGCCTGCATGTCATGCAGAGCCCGTAGGACTCAGAAGCATGGACAGTCAATCTTGCACTGTACCTTCTCTAATCCAAAAACCACATTTAATTTCATAAAGAAACTTATGAAAAGTAACTTGGCTGCTGGTCAATTGTTGGTTTATGTGGGACTTTCTTCTTCTGTGTGCTGGTCCATCCCACCTAGGGCTGGCACCCTGAGCTTCTCCTCTGCTCTCAGTCTAGAAGTGTTGCTCACTAGGCCACAGCCTCACTGTTGCAGAAGCCCAGGGGGTGAAGGGGGAATAAAGTAGACCAGGGAGCCATGCATAGTGGGCGGGCACAGCGCCTTCCACCTCATAGAGTATCTGCTAATTGGAGCATATGGGCTAAGGGGTGGGGTCAGTGGCATTTCTGGGTCTCAACATCCTCCTTGGTGAACTGAAGGACATAGGAGGCTCACGTAGAGCTGCATAAGCTTATACCCCCTACACCACCTAGGAGGACCCCTCAACCAAAGCTGACAGAGGGCCTTGCCCCAACCCCCTTACAACCTCCTGACTGGGAGAAAGGGCAGCAAGTACTAGTCAGACCCTCACCTCTGACAAAACTTACATGGAAAAAAAAAAAATCAGAACATGCAACACAAGTCAATCTTTATTGAAAACTGCAGTATTAATACATAACAATTCCTGTTACAATAAACGTGCTTTTAAGGATTTTAAATCTGAGCTCATCTACTCATCAGATTGCATAAAAAATTAAAACAGTATGAATTTACATCTAATTGAACTGGCCCGGGATGGACATCTGCCCGTTCCTTTGTATTGACACATGAGTTCAATGAAGAGGCAGGGATGCCTTTAACACTGGAAGACAATGCTGACTTAAGCATAAAAAAAGTACCAAGAGAACAGTGTAAAAAAGAGTATTTAAAAATAAAAGTTTAAAAAAGAAGAACCTTTCTGTTCAGTCACAGCCTATTTATCAGGCTCCTTGGGGCCTCCAGCTGCCACAACACCCCTGCTGGGAGCAGTCCCCAGTCTGACCTAACTGGTCTGTTATACTGCTCACAGTCTGCAGCAGACCCACCCACTGCCCTTCCCTGGAAGCTGCCCGTACACCCATCAGGTCCTCACATCTCATGTACAACTACTGCAGCCCCTGGACAGAAAAGCTGCTGCTGTCTCCCACCCATACTTCTAGTAAGATTTATTCCACAGGGTTTCTGCTCTTCAGATGTACAGGGAAGGGGTAGGGAAGAGAGGAATCCTCTAAGACACGGTGAACTTGACTGTTCCTATCCAGACCATCCCAGCCTTTCTGGGTATCACGCCATCAAACACAAACACGGGGCAGGAGTAAACAACTCAGGAAATACGAAGGTCTTGGAGGTGTGCTGGACATGAGAGTAAGTTCTGCACTCCACTGGACAGCCAGCTGCCCTCCTGCCCTCCAGTAACCCTCAGAGAGCACCAGAGGAAAGGACCAGCAGCTGCCACAATTGTCACTGCACCCTGGGAAGTCCTGCACCATCCAGCAGTGTCAGGTACACAACTACAGACCTCAGTTGCTGAGTGAGAGAAGGTGGTCCCAGTCAGTAATACTGTACTGCAATATTCAGGAAGGAGAGGGGAGGGCATCTGAAGCAGCCCCAGTGTTTAAGGCTCCCAACCACAAAGGCCCAAGTCAGAAGCCAGTGAGCTCAAACCTCCCCAAGAACGAGTTTCCTCTCACTGTAACACGTCCCCAAGAAACACCTAATCTGCTCCTTCAGCCTCCTGTCACAGCAGAATAACATAAACAGATGCAGTAAGATGCCAGGCGCACGGCTGAGGAAAGGCAGGACACTGAAAAGCTACACCCCATCATGGTAACTGGTAGGCCAATAGCCACTCAGTGGTTCTTCCAAGGAAGACCCAAGACAGGGGCCAACAGTTCCAGAAGAACACTTCCATGCCTGCAGCCTACCTGGCCCAATCTTGATGGGGCCAGTCTTCTCAGTTAGGGGGCTCCCAGGCTCCTCACCACTCCACAGCTCTACAGAGGTTTAACTGCGAGCAGCAGCAGGGACAGAGGAAGGAAGCTGCCCAGCCTCGAGGAAGGCAGCAGAGAACACGTATCCTTCCGACGATGTCAATGCTACAGGCAGGAGGTTCTGCCTGCCCGTCTGACTTCTAAAAGAGCTCAGTGAAGGACTCTGGCCAGGGATGTTACACACAGAAAGCACACTTTCTCGGAATGTTCCTAGATATTTTGGGGATACTTATGCAGCCATATAACAGGACACTGACCAAGTTGTGTCCCTTAATTTTACTGAAACCTAATGCTGCTGAAATCACCATCTCTGACAGTTGGCTACTTCCACATGCCCAGACTTTCACCTCATATTTAAGATCTTTCACCAGCAGATTCAATAGCTCCTGACCTGATAAGATCCACAACAGAAGATTTCCACACAAATGAGTTGTATAATACAGAAGAATCTGTTAGTCACTCAATTCCAAAGAAAGAGAGGATGAGTTTTAGCTGTTACAGGGCAAGTGGAGGGGCTGGATCCCACTCGTCTTTCTCCTGAGAACTCAGGGTCTATGGAAACACACACACTGTGTGCAGCTGTAAGCAGGCCCAAAGACCTGGAACTTCCTGCTGCAGGCAAACAACTCTACCCTCTACAGGCAGGGAGACAGGTATGTTTATTTGGGGGTAGGTGAGGGGACTTTTTCAAACAAATGTGAGAATCACAGGTACATTTATTTGCTCTACTGATCTGTGATTACTCACCTGGGAAACCCTTCTGTCTGTTGAGTCCAGGGAACCCTTGGAACTAACGCTGTACCCTCCCCACAGGGATGGGGTCCCAACATGAACACAGACACAAGCTGTGTGCCTACAGCAAATGTTTCTGTATCTGTGCACTGCGTGCCTTCTTGCTCCACTCTCCTGCCAATGCGAACACACACACACACACACACACACACACACACACACACGCAGGGGAACACACATACATGTACACACACACTGTTAAGTGCTCATGAGGCTATTAAACACACTCATCAGTAAATATTCTATGTTTGTGGACATTAGGAATGAGGAATCTTCTGTTTACACTGATCCATGCAGAAATCTTTCTAAACTTTTAAAAAAATAAAATGCTAAAAAAAATTATGGAGAACATTACTATAAAAAAATAAGGTTACCAAAGGCTCAATGTTCGATGACTCACCCTCTAGCCAAGTTAACTGCTAATAAGGTGACTTCTACACCAACATGGAAGCCCTGGCCTAGCTGCCAGAGACAAGCATCCCTTCCAACCAAAGCCCCAGCAATTCAATGAAGTTGAAAAAATAGAAACCACATCCCCCACCTGACAGACCCCAGAGAGATCCTCATGCCCCGCCCTTCTGACCCACCTGAACAGAAACTCTTCCATAGTCAAGTTGGGCATACTGAGGCGAAAAGAACCTCTTGATTTCTTATGTACATATTCAGATTACACACTCAAAATCTTTCCCACAACAAATCCTGACAGGAAAACGCATTCCAAAACTGCCTGGCCCTTTCTACTTTCCGCCTTTGCTTGGTACTGAGTGCCTTCAGCTACAGAAAAGAGTGGCCAAGAGACTCACAGACCACTTCTGCAGGCTTTTTAAGCCTCACCCAGCTAGTCACAGAGGACAGGTCATCAGGTGAATGACCCCAGTACAAGCTACATTATTTCTACATTTTTAGACATAATCACAGTCCTGTTTCTCTACAAGACTAACTTAAAAACACACTTATTCCCTTTTAACCAGTCTTAAATATACAACATTCTCCACAGCACACAGCTGAAGTCTCTGCCCTTCTTTGTGGGACGACTCAATTATTTCTCAGGGGAAGGGAGGGGAGGAACGGTTCCCTACGCAAAACACAGCCAGAGACAAACCCACCTCAGCGTGGCTGCTTCTGTTTGACCTCTTAGTCCTAGGCAGACAGTTTAGTTCTACACTGGACTTTCCCAACAGACGCACGATACGTGATCCTGCTCTACTGACAAGACAGCTGTCACCCCAGCTCCCACCTTGCCGGATAAGCTTCAGGGACATCCCGGCTTCCCAGAGCACGCTCTAGCTGGAGTGAAGGAAAGGGCCCTGCTCTGCCTGCTGCTGCAGTCTGGAGCCACCGCAGGCTCACGCTCTCCCCGTCCCTGCAGCTCCCACCAGGATTGGCCAGAGCCAAAAACCAGACTGCTGACAAGTACAAATCTGTGTCCCTAACTGGTAACCCCAGCACCCCAAGAATCCCCTCCAGTACTCCAGATGCTTCAATGAGGACATTCACTTGCACACATGTGACCCTGAAGCTCAGCACACATGGCAGGCGTGCAGGAGTGACACGGGCTGCAGAACACGGTCCAGTCCTCTGGGCTTTGCATATGTTTCGCATCAGTCACTGCAGGTAGATTGAGCAAGCTTTGTTTTTGTGTTTGTTTTTTATAAACATGCATTCAACTAGATATAATTCAGAATAGAGTAATACTCCCTTTTTATCATTACAGTTAGCTAAAAAATGTGCCAGGCAGTCCACAAAACAGGATTTGCTTTAAAACCAACCCACAGAGTTACTTGGAGACTAGCGAGCTGGGGCCTGCTGGGCTGGGACGCAGTTGTGTTTAGCTAAGTGTCGAGAGCATTAAGAAGAAAGTCCTGGTTGGAGGCACAAGGCCTGCAGCACCAGCTGTGGGACTCAATGAAGTGACTGCACAGCTCCATCCTCAATCTAGGAAAGAACGACAAGCATTAGACAGAGTCCTGGCACCTCTGCTTCACTCACTCCAGAGGGCAGCAGACGTCAACGCTGCTCGCCTGGTTCCACCTCCTTACACACTGCTCCTGTGCCCCCTGCCTCACTCTAACTGGAACCCTACAAACTGCAGCAAGCAAAAGGGCAATACAAGCCCTCTACAAAAGCAGGAAGATGCACACTAACACTCAATGGCTTCCTTCCTTCCTTTCTTCCACTTTGGGAGGTCCCACTACTAACGCCTCAAAGCCCTGCACTGTTTGGTGTAAAGAGCTGGTAGGCTTTTCTCTTAGTGCTTAGGAAGAGGGACTCTCAATCAAGGAACTGCCTCCGTCAGGCTGTCCTGTGGGCACTTTCTTGATTGCTAATTAATGACCTAGTCCCGAACAGTGCTCTCTGTGAAGGTGGCCCAGGCTCTGTAAGGAAGGCAGCTGGGCAGAGGCACGCTAGAGAGAGCAGACTGATGAGCACCCATGCTCCATAGTCTGTGCGTGGTGTCTGCCTCAGACCCCACTGTGACGGGCTGTAAGTGTGAGGCAGACCAGCCTTCCCTTCCCCAAGGTGCTTTGCTCAGTGTTTATCACAGCAACAGAGAAGCAGACTGGAACAGTGTTGAAATCTGAAGTCAGTCTCCCAGTTTCCTCAGAGAAGTGCATCTTCACCAGAACCCACCCAGGCAGCATACTTGACTAGTACTCACATTAATTTGCAGGGTAATCACCACTGAGGGGGCACATAGCTGTAAGTGGGTGTTCCTGGGGCTCGGTATGTGGGGACAGTGACCGGGTGAGGGGCTACAGGAGTTGGAGAATGAGCAGTCAGCAGGGTACCTGGAAGAAAGCAGAACACTTCACATAAGAGGCACAAGTGACCACTCCAGCAGAGCTCTACCATGAGGCCTCTGAAAGCATGTGACCTGGCTTCCGGGGGGGGGGGGGGGGCACAAGGGAAGAGGAATGGTCTTAAACCTGAGGGTCAAAACTCTGAACAAGTTATCCCAAAATGTTGAAAGGCATCGTGAACACAGCAGCCTGTGGTCACAGGATGCCTGTAACTCCTCTTCAGACCATGCAGACGAGTTTTGGCAGATTACAGGACTACAAAATGAAAAAGTAATATTACTCCCCTTAAAAGGAAGGATACTCTGACCCATGAATAGCAGAGGTGAACTTTGAGAACACTGTGCTAAGTGAAAAAGCCAGTGAGGAGAGGATAGTGTATGTTCCTCTTATATGAAGTACTGACTATTGTTAAATTCAGAAACAGAACACAGAACAGTGGATGCTACACCTAAGGGAAGGAAAAATGGAGTATTAGTTTAATAAGTACAGGAATTTTAGATTTGCAGGGTGAATGTTCTGGAGACCTGTCTCACAACAACATGAGTATTCTTAACACCGTGAGTTTTACACTGGAGGGAGAAGGGGACAGAAGAGAGAGAACATGAACACATTCAGGAGGGTGCTCTCTATTCCATAAGCATGTATGCTCAGCAGTGGCCTGCATGGCTTTGGGGTTAAGCCACACCTCCACACCTCAAGGTGAGGGTAAAGCCTTGCTGCTCACACTCATGTGGGAGCTGTCCCCAGGCGGTGGCAGCAGCAGCAGCAATCTATGCTGGTCTTCTTTAACAGCAAATTTAGAAAAATCAAATGGAGACGCTAAGTAAAAATAGAGAGAATCCCACAGTGCCATAGCTGACATAATTTCAGGGGGAAAAAAATTCAATGGCCTGACACCACCCCCACCCCACCCCCCACCCCGCCCCTTAAATCCTAGTCATAAAGAACAAAGTGACCTTGTATGAAACAACTTGATGGCGCACGCCTTTAATCCCAGCACTCGGGAGGCAGAGGTAGGTGGATCCCTGTGAGTTCGAGGCCAGCCTGGTCTACAAAGCGAGTCCAGGACAGCCAGGACTACACAGAGAGACTCTGTCTGGAAAAACAAAAACAAAACAAAACAAAAAAACACCGAAAAACAAAACAAAAGGCAGCTACATATATTGAAAGGTCAAGAGGTGGCCCCAACCCATTTTTCTGATTGAATAAATGGCAAAGGATTTCGACAAACAGCTATTCCCTCTATCAACACAAAGCCAGCTTTCTTCGAGAACCTTTCTCCTCATTACTGACAAGTACCTGCCCCATTGTTCACAGTGTAGCTGCTCACTGGAAGAGTCAAACGAGGGCTGCCTGACACTCCTCGCTTCTCCTGGCTACCTAATCGCTAACAAAGTGCGCTCTGCTCCGCAGTGGAAGCCACTTGACCCATGGCCTACTCCTGAGAGGAGAAAGGAAGAGGAGGGGAGAGGGCAGTCGGCTGACACAACTGAAGCCATGAGCCTCTAATGACAAGGGTCAGAAGCGTCATGGCCTTTCCCCACCTCAGCAGCTCTCAGGCTGCCACAGAACACATACACCAAGAACCAGGACTCACCTGCTGACATGGCCATCGTGGTCCCAGCAACCATGCCCATGGTGACCCCACTGCCTCTAGGAGGAGGGATGGGAGCAGGGTAGACCGTGGCTGGCATGCCATTGGGCTGCACCACAGTGGTGTGGTGAATGACGTGCGGGGGTGCTGCATACAGAGGCTGTGTATAGTACGTGCCTTGCTGTGGGGAGAACAGAGACAACTGCCAGACAGTCCCAGGGCTGTAGAGATATGATGGAAAACTCCCCCATGTGTAGGGCATGCCCAGGCATACCTGAGCATACGGGCTCTGCTGGGGGTAGGCACTTCTCACCGGGTACACGGCCGTCTGGTAAGGATTCGGTGAAGAAGAGTATGGTGGCACAGCTCCGCTGGTTGGGGAACAGGACACTTTGTAAGGTGTGCCAGGAGTGTAGCCTGGAACAAAGAAGCCAGAGGCCTGAGTTCACCTGGCCAATTCCAGACAAGGACAAGTACGCAGGGAGGAGCCAGGGCCACCAGCAATCACGAACACATTGGGGATCCGTTGCCACTGCAGCCCTGACTCTCCTCTACAGAGACCTAGGGTTCTCAGCTTGGTGTGCATGCATGTATGTGCGGTGGTGAGTTCTGCAGAGCATATACGCACATGAGAGAACCTGTTCTGTCCTGCTGGAACAGAAACTGCCATGGCCTCCCTAGGTTCAACCTGGCACTAATGGCACATACACCTCTTCACCCTTCAGTTAGGGTCCAATCTTAGGGAATAAACATGTGCACACAAAAACTTCACTGCAAACAAGCTTACCTCTATGTTGCTCACTACAGTGAAACTAAAGAAACGAATCAAACGCCAAAGCCCGGCAACACACCTTGGTTAAGATGTGAGTCAAAGGGTAGGCTGACTTGCACAATACCCACCAAAGATAAAGTGAACATGTCAATAAAGCAGACTGTCAAACAGAAGACATAAGAGGAAGAGGAAATGGGTCAGTGGTTAAGAGCACATACTACTCTTGTAGAGGACCCCAGTTCAGTTCCCAGCACCCACATAGGGACACTCACAACTCCAGCTCCAAAGGATCCAACCAACTTTTCTGCCCTCCAATGGCAGTGGATTCACACACACAGACCATACAGACATGCCCCCACAACCCCCCAGACCTATACACAGACACACACACAGGTACATACAGACACACAAACCCACACAGACACACACACACACACACACACACACACACACACACACACACACACACGCCCACGCACTTCTTAAAAATCAAAGGAACAGAGCACACAGGCTACATGAGGAGGCAGGGAGAAGATGGAATCCTACAGCCATGTGATGTGAGGCTGTTTTCAGAGGCTGTACTCTCAGGTGGCAGGAAGGAGAATAAGCACCTGACCCCACCCACAAAGTACCTCACCAGAGTTGGGAGCTGCAGGCTACATGAGTGTCTCTGAAGCTGAGGAAAACAGGGCTACTGGGGAGGCAGAGACTCAGGGCAGGGGAGTTCAGATCCTGCACCTGCCTGTCCTGTGTGACAGGATCTTGCTGATTCACAAGACAAGCTCCAAGACAATTGTACTGAGTGAAAGCTAGACAAATACATGCTGCAGCTAGCTGACAGGAAACTCTGGGAAGAATTCAGTGACTGAAAAGTAGGCAGTGGCCAGAGGCAGGGGAATGGAAGCAGGAGGTTGAGCCTTTCCAGAGTGCAACCACAGGCTGTGGTTGCAAACACAGCCAACAACTCCGAGGACAGGTTGTATGCAGCTCTCATCAACCCGACTCTACACAAGTGCTATCTGAATAGGCCACGACGGCCTTTATGTTCTTGTTGGTGTAAACTCGAGGCACAGAGCACTCAGCTGTCCATGGGTGTGTCAGAATCACAAGCTGATAGATACATGTCTCAGAGATGTAAGCAACACCCCCTCGGGAGAAAACATGCTCTCCAGACTTACACACAAATCATTATCCATGGGAGACTGATCCAGCCATATAAACACTACTTGACAATCATTAAGAAAAAAGTACAAATGAATCTCAAACCCCGTTGGATTTCCAAAGCAAGCCAGACACAGAACAGCACATAACAAATGGTCTCATTTACATATGCAACAACTGGCCAGTAATAACACAGGGCATGTGTATTCAGAAATTCCAAATATGTGAAGAAATCAGGAGGAGAGAGGAAATGGAAGCCCTACTAGCATAAGGAAAGCATCCTAAGTTTTGTTTTGGGTGATGGCTCCACAGAAGTTCAACTGTGAAAATCCATCCAAATTACACATTAATGTGTGTTTGTTAATAAACTGTCTCAATTTTAAAGAATTAACTGATTATAAGCAAATTGAATTTGAAAATTTAAAGTTTCAATTATATTATTAGCGGAGAGAATTAATGACTTCTACAATATCTATCATTTAAAAATATGTTAACTTTCAACACTAGTGCTTTGCGAAGGAAGTCAAATATGCAGAGGTCCCATTAGGCTGTATAAAGCAAGTTAAAAGACCAGAACATACAAAAAGCCTGCCATAGCTCAGGCCTTAAGCCTTCCTCAAAGGCCCACCCATGTGGTAAAGGCCTGGTCTGCAGGCTTGAGCTATGGCAGTGCAAAAGGATGGGGCCCAGAGGAGAGAAGCCTTTAGGGCATCAGGACTGCCCTCTCCAAGTGGGGCATGGGACCTATCATGGGGCGAGTGCTTTTGCTTTATGAGATTCTGCCTACCACACCCCCAAATATCGGGGCTTAAGTGATGAAAAGCTCCAAAAACCATGAGCCTGAAGCTTTACAGTGGTAAAACGCTGTCACTACCGTGCCCTTCTCCCTCTGCCCATCTCTGGCCTTCACAAAGGTTAAAAAGGGGAAAGACAGACATGGCATGCATATTCTAAAGCTCAAGTTTTTAAGTATGTTCAATTTTATTTATTATATGTCAATTATACCACAACAAATTTATAAACCATTTTTAAGTTAGGGAAAAGCCATGTAAGATCCATCCCATTTATGTTCAGTGATACTGCAGGGAAAGGTCCAAGATGAGCCTAACTCCTCCATGGGAGCACTCTACCCATGCAGGAGCAAGCACCTGCCACTAGGCCAATGTTCCCACTGTAGATCAGCAGGAAAGCTCCATCCGCTCCAAGAGGTAGCTGACTTTCACAGGACACAAGGAAGCAGGGAGGCAGAGCACTCACAGCACCGTGCAGCAGGAGAGGGAAAGCAACTCAAGGTGGGAGCAAGGCTGACCCAGAAGAAAGGGAACCGTGGGGGCTTTCCCTTCCAAACTAGCCCTTCACGTATCAACCATACGCACGGCAGACAGTACGATCACTGAACAAGGTGACCTTGTGATCCCTACTCAACTATTTAAATCTAGTTTCTGCCCTATTGTTTCCACGAACCTCAACTGAATCATCTTGCCAGATCTGGGCATGGAAGTACAGTCCGCACTCTTAAGGCTGCGGCAGCAAACTATGGATTTGAGGCCAGCATGGGTCCATTGCTTAAAACCAAATCCACAAAGGGGAGAGTGAAATCCTCTGAGGAATCACCAAAATCACATGAAGAAAATATTAGCAATCAAAGTGCTGAAGTGGCCAGGCAGTGGTTCTCTGAGTTTGAGGTCAACATGGCCTACAGAGTGAGTTCTAGGACAGCCAGGGCTACACAGAGAAACCCTGTCTTGAAAAACCAAAATACAGGGGCTGGAGAGATGGCTCAGAGGTTAAGAGCACTGGCTGTTCTTCCAGAGGTCCTGAGTTCAATTCCCAGCAACCACATGGTGGCTCACAACCATCTGTAACGAGATCGGATGCCCTCTTCTGGCCTGCAGGTATACATGCAGATAGAGCATTCATATACATAAAATAAATAATAAGAAAAAAATTTTAAAAGCAAAGAAAAGCCAAAATACAATACAAACCAACAACAAAGTGCTCAAAGCACTTTGAGAACAGATGCTAGGTGTCAGGCTCGAGCCTCAATTAGTCTGCAGTGCTAGTCAGTTTCACTTGGGTTTAAAAACAGGGCCCACGTTATTGCCCAACAACAGAAACACAAGAACAAGCATGCACGATACAGACTACACCGCGAGCGCTACTCATGAATACTTTTGGCGTGGCGACAGTGGTATATATCCTTTTAGAGACCCTTCTAAAAATCATCAACATTATGTATGGAGGTGACTCAGAATAACACAGGAAAAGTGATAGCTATACAAATGACACGTCAACTTTGAGCTGGTGGCAATCAAAGCCAAGTGACTGGGGAAGTGGGGCTATATTCTCACCAGCTTGGGGATGCACCTGAAACTGTTTCTAATGAAAACTTTCTAAGGAGGTGTAACACTGTGCCTAAACTCTTAGTACTCAGGAGGCTGAGTCAAGAGGATAAACAATTCAAGACAGGCCTAGGCTACACAGTAAGATCCCAATTCAAACCACAGTACATAGGCATCCACATAGCAGCTCACAACCATCTGCAACTCCAGTCCATGGGGCCTGACACACTCTTCTGGCCTCCTCAGGCACTAGGCACACACATGGTGCACACATATACATGCAGGCAAGCACTCATATATATGAGTGTTTAAATCTTAAAGGCAAACAAACAAACAAACAAACAAACACAAAGGGCCAAGAACACAGCTCAGACAGAGCACTTGCCTAACATGTGCAAGACCCTGGGTTCAATCTCCAGCACTGCAAACAAAAACAAACAAAAATCAATTTTTTAAAAGACAAAGTATTTAAGGTTAGGCAAGCTGTTAACAGATTTAAAGGAGGCAAAAGATATACATTTGACTTTAAAAACAGATTCAATATGTGGCATTAAGTAGACTCTCATTCCAAATACTGAAAAGTACTGGCCCTTCTCGGTGTGATGCCTTCCCTGCCCTGGGGCAATGGCTACTAGCCCACATTCTACACCCAGAGAACTACTGGGAGGTAGGGTACAGGTGCAGAAAATGTCTTTACAGTGGAAAACTCTCTAAAGCATGACTCCCTCACAACCTCCTGGGAAGCTACTGAAGGAGACACTCCACAAATGCAAAGTGGGGACTAAGGAAGGCAGCAAGGACTGAACACAAGTAAGGCTCAAGCCCCAGACTCCTGCAGAAGAAGCTCCAGCACAGGACCTAGGCTAGGGCATGAGCTGGGCTTTTCAAAGAACACCAAGAAAGCACAGTACCGAACAGCCTGTGGGCCAGAAACACGCAGCCAGAGATCAAGAGCCCTATTAGCCTCCCAAGAGGCTCCAGGAACGGCAAAGCAGACACAAAAGAACCATAAATACCCACAATAAAGGATGCCCACAGTAAGGATAGGCCAGGTAAGTAAACAAAAGAACAACTAAGTCCTCATCACCCAAAGGTCAACAAGAACAAAACAGTAACAGGGACAGCTAAGCCAACCCCCTGAGGGAAGAGCCACAACAAAATGACAGCAGTAGACATCAGTGGGGTCAAGACAGACAGGCGTTCTGACAAGCATCCCTTCCCAAGACACAATGTCACAGAGCCCAGGAAGACCTCAGATTCACTATATGGCAAATTACCTTGAATTTCTACTCCTCCTGCCTCTGTCCCCACAGTGAGCTGCCATGTTGTGTTCTGCAGCATGAGGCAGTGCGCACTAGGTAAGCATACCTAGGCCTTCGCTTTCATTTAAAAAGCTCTCTAGAAGTTTAGGCATTGTTCGACTCTGTCCATATACACCTTTGAAAGAGAAAGACTCCTGCAACGCACAGTCAGTTAACATTCTTATGCTGTTTCCTCTCCAGCAGCCAGTCATACAATAATCTTACTCACTTCAGAGACATAATTCTGGATTTAAAGGGAAAAAGGCCTATGATGTTTTAATTTACTGTTAAATAGCCTTCATAAACAGTGTCAAGACCACTGAAACACTGTGATAGCCAGCTCAGCTGAACTGTTACTTGCCGTAAGATGCTTCTGTGTTGGTGTTTGCCTAACTAGTTGACCTTATAAGACATGCTACAGCAGGGCAAGGTGGCGCACGCCTTTAATCCAGCACTGGAGAGGCAGAGGCAGGAGGATCTCGGTGAATATGAGACTAGCCTGGTCTACATAGTGAGTTCCAGACCAGCCAGGGCTACACAGTGAGCACTATCAGTAACTTTTTCCTGAGGTCTTTAGGTAATTACTGCACCTGAGCCACTCAGTGACCACAGGACCAGGAGGACCTCAGCCTGCCCGAAGTCTGATCGTGGTCCTCCTTTCAATACAGTTGAAGTTCCACCAGGATGAGATCATAGTTCCCAGCATGCCACCGCTAGAGTTAAACTCCCAAGGAGGTTACAAGCATGGAAAACCCACACTAGATCCATCTGTCTGCGGCTCACATTTGTTCAAAGTAAATGCATCTCCTCTACTTCCAGATCATGAAACAATATATCACCAAAGCTACTACAAACACCAAAATTCTCAGAGTTCTGTGACACATTTACATGTGGACTAAGAAAAGGGGGCTGGAGAGATGGCTCAGGGGGTAAGTGCACTGACTGCTCCAGCAAAGGACTCAGGTCTAGCCCCAGCATCCACGAGGCAGGTCACAACCACCCGTAACTCCAGTTCCAGAGGATCTGCAGCCTTCTGGCCTCTGTGGACACCAAGTATACACATGGTACACAAACACAGATGCAGGCAAACCCTCACACACATACAAAATAAAAAAAATGGAAAGCACCACAGCATTGCAAAAACGCTGAGGAAGCCCTGCAGCCCTGCTCCTCTACGCCAGATTAGATCAAGAAGGCAGCAGAACTCACAGAAATTCCCTTTTTACTGCGTCTAAGTGATGCCCAGCCTGGCCTCCGAACAGGGAGATAGCACTCAAGGATGCACAAAAGAGGGGCACACAGCTCTAATTACATCAAGTGCCAGCAGCATGGTGGGACACCAGGGCCTTCCGAGCCACCCCTGCCCTAACCCGTTTCAGACAAGCATGTCCTCCAAGGCTCTGGGAAACAGCAGCAGCACACGCAGGCGACCTGGCACTGCTAATTCGGCAGAGGCTCCCAAGGCAGCACGCTGAGTGGCTGCTGCTCCCTCTGCTCATCTCAGCTTCTGCACCCAAGGATCCTCTGAGAGCAGTCTTGAAAAGGGGACAAGAAAGGACTCATCTTTCTCTGTGAGGAGAAGGTAGTCAGCATTTGTTCCAGGTACCCCTTGCTTTTGGCAAGAACATCTGAATTGGCCTCAAGGAACCCAAGGCTCTTTTAGGAAAATTACAAAACTGAGCTGGAAGTTTTTAATCCTTTTCCTCTCATCTTGTTCCTAAGAAGAGACTGGTGTAAGCAGAGCCAATGCACTACAGCATGGGTGCAGGAAGCAGCAGTCCACACAACCAGTTCAATTTAACCCAGGGCTACACACCATTACCCCTAAGGAACCACAGACCTAAATGTACATACAAGCTAAAACTGCTACAAGGAAGTCATTTTATGCTGATTTTCAGAATACCAAAAATGTAATCCAAAAAAGAAGAGAATAATAACCTCATTAACTTTTGAAAACTTCTCCTCTGTAAAAGATCTCAGGGAGGGATGTATGGACTGGAGAACTTGATAAACAAAAGACTGCTTTAAAGCCCATCAACAGAACAAATCCGGCTGGAAGCAAGTGACTAGCACATCTCAGTTCTGCTACGCAGGAGGCTGAGGCCCAGGAGCTCCTGCTGGAGACGGCTCAGTGATTAAGAGTGCACAATTCCCAGCAACCACACGGCTCACAACCATCTATAATGTGATCTGATGCCCTACTGGTTTGCAGGTGTACATGCAGGCAGAGCACTTCATACATTAAATAAATAAATAAACAAACAAATAAATCAAGAGAGTGCATACTGCTTGCACAAGGTCTGAGTTCAGTTCCTAGCACCCGCATCAGGTACCTCACAACTGCCAGCAGCTCCAGCTCTAGGGACTGATGTTTCTCTGGCATACAAAGAATCATAAGGAACATACATACGTAAATAAAAACAAACACAATCTTTTAAAAAACAAAACAAAAAGTGGTTTGGAGATACCCCAGCAGTTAAGAACACATGTTGTTCTTGTAGAGAGCCAGGTTCCGTTTCCAGCATGTACATGTACAGGTGGTTACCTGTAACATTAGTTTCAGGAGATCCAACACTCCTGGCCTTTGCAGGTTCTTGACATGCACATGGTGCACATACATACATGTAGACAAATGCTCACACACACAAATATAAAAACAGATCTTCCAACAAAACCTGTAAAAATAAAATTACTAAATGCCTTAAAAAATAAACTTAGTAACTGAAACACAGTAGAAGATGTACATGACTGAGCTCTCTTTTAGAGGGGTGCTAGCGGGGACTGACCCCAGGCTTCGCACAGCTGGCCAACTGCTCCATCACTGATCTTACCCAAAGCTCTTGTTCTGCTCTTTTTTTATTCATGTCTTTACATTACTTTTAATTATGTGTTACATGTCTGCACCCATGTATGTAGGCTAGCATCAGAGTTCCGGGAGCTGTAGTTACAGATTGTTAGGAGCTGCCTTGCATGGGTGCTAGGACCTAAAATTTGCAATGGTAGCAACTATTCTCAGATACTGAGCTGTCTCTCCATACCCAGTTCCTCATTTACTCTCTTGTATGAGATAGAGTCTCACTAAGTTGTGCAGGCTAGCCTTGAGCTCACTGTGTAGCCCAGGCAGGCCTTGAGCATACAATCCTGCATCAGCCTCCAGCGTAGGACAGGTCTTGTGCCACAAGGCCCAGAACACAACTCTTTACCAAAGACAGTTAAATGGAAAATTAACACATAAAAGATGATCAGTGTTACTGTCATGACAGTTCAAACCAGAAGCACAATGGTAAGTGATTAGAAACGCACTGGTGTGCCAAGACAGAAGAGCCTCACCTCATCATCCCAGTGCTGCCAAGGGTACAAGGGCATAGAGGACAGAACTAATACATACATACGTGATGCGATACAGCTAGCACAGTCACTCTACAAGACTGGTTTTGGCAGTTTCCTACCTGCTCTAAAATCAGCTACTCCATCCTTTTGTATTTACTCAACAAAAAATAAAAGCATATATCCACAGACTTATGCTAAGCATCCAGAAAAATTCACTTGTAAAATGAATTTTAAATACAAGTCCCAAATTCAAACAGCACATAAGCCATTAGCTCCCCAGAAGACACACAAGTGATGTTTTCCATACAATGGGCACAAGCTAACAATGGAGAGAGAACATAGTAACAGGTACTACAACAGCAAAGTCCAAGTCCGTATGTCCAGTAAAAGATGCCAGTCCAGCAACAACCAAATACATCGTATGTGAGTCCATTTACACACAAAAAATTAGAAAACATATCTACAGCAAGAGAAAACACATCTGTGAATCTTTGTAGCCTGCGAAAGTTGAAATGGGCAGAACAAAATTTGCCCAAACGGGTGTGTTCACTGTCAACTATGATAGAGGTACACTTTATAGCAGAAATGATCAAATGCACATTATAAATATGCACAATTTACTAGGTAACAAACATAAGAGCATTGCTTAAAAAGAAGCTATAGAATGTAAAGTGCCTTAAAAAACAGACAGGGTGGGAGAGCTGCTGGGAGCCCTGCAGAGTAGCACCGTGGAAACTGCTAAAGATGCTTCACAACAGTCTCACTGGCAGGCGCAGGAGAGCAAGTGTATGAAAAGGAGGCAGACAAAAATCACAAGAGGGAGGCGCTCCTGAGGAAAAAGAGGCCACTATGAGAAAGAGCCAGGAGGTTAAAGCAGAGACTTTTGTCTCCCAGAGATGAGAAACCGTTAAGATTCTTCTAGGCACACTGCCATGTAAGTCACATGATTTCAGTGAACAGGAACAGGAACCTTGGACAGAAATCTTCAAAGCAGAAAGACCAAGTCCAAGCTTCTTCTGGCTGTGAGCTAAGAAGGTGGTCAGGCTCGGCACAGAGGAGGTGGGTACTGGCAGACTTTTATGTGTCTCAAGTAAGAATTCACAGGAAGGGCACTGCTGGGTGCTCTTCTACCCAAAGCAATTGTGCATCTAGAGCTGTGCAGAGCATAGCACTGTCCCAGAAGCCTTGCCAGACAGCTCCCACAGGACAAGGCATAAGCCAGCAATTTTAACCAGCCATTTCTCAAATCTGAAAATGTTCTCATGCGCTGTATATGGGAAACAGAGGGGTTTTGCCTTTAAAAATATAACTACAGCAGTGTGGACAGAGCTCAGTGACAAAGTGGTCTTCAGTGGCCAGTCCGTCCGTCCTACCATAGAAAGCTATCTGGCACAAGGAATTACCTGTACAGGCCAGAGGCTGGTGGTGAATCAGGGAAACTCAGTAAAGCAAAGCTTATGTGCACGGAGACCTAAGCTTGACTAGACTCACCGACAGGTCATTCGTAAGTGTAGAAAGCCACCCAACCATAGACCCCAGTTCCACACCTCCTCCCCACTGTGCACAAGACATCTGCCGTTCAGTACATACCTGTCTGGAAGGTAGGATTTGCTCCAGGGTACATGTTAGGAGAATAGGCAGGTGCTGCTGCATAGCCCACAGGAAAACCAGCTGCAGGGAAACACACAGCACAAAAGCATTATCAATTGCCTTGAGTCACCTTCTTTTCTCAGAAGTTTGATGAGTCACAAATATAACCCAGTCTGCTAGATCTATAATTAATGCTTACATTCTACAACTATGGGGAAAAAACCAGGCAGAAACTGAGTTAGCAGTCCACTGTCCAGAAGAGCTGACTTAAGAAGCAGGCGTGCAACTTAGTGTAGAGTATCCCCTCTGCAAGTGTGAGGCCCTAGGTTCAATCCTAGGACCAAAATAACCACAGACAAGCCAAGCCACTTATGATGGTGCATGGGTTTAACTTAGCACTTGAGAGACACAGGCAGGTCAATAACTGAATTCTAGGCCAGTGAGGGCTACATAGCAAGACCCCGTCTAGATAAAAAAGAATAGATAAGTCATAATTTTAAGTAGAAGGAAAAAAAAATCTAAGATGGATCTCAAAACTTCCGTGTCACCCCACAATCACACCCTCTGAGGCAGCAAGTGTTCAGCATCATGTGCCAGGTCAGAATTCTCCACTGGCTTCACTACACAAAGTTGGAGAGAACCAGGATTCAAAGTGGGCTTGGGCTCACCCTAGAACCTACTTTTTGCTGACAGTTGGGGGCTGAGGGGGTTTAGGCTACACAGTGACTGCAAAGACAGAGTCACATTATTGTATTTAAAAGCTAGCAATTTCTGTTTTTCTCCTTAGGCACCGTTTCAAACTTTGTCTTCACATTCTGAAGTTCTAATCCCTGGATTTCTCAAGTTCAAGGTGGACCAGGTTTGTCAGTATCATTATATACAAGTCTTCTTACTAAAAAGAGCTCTAATTAACCTCAAAAATGCCCAGAATGGGAAAACACAATCAGAATCCGCATATAAGCAAGATCATCTGTCTTCTTTCTCGAGACAGAATCCTCCTGCCACTGGGTATGGAGTGCTGATTTTATAGGCATGTGCCACTATAGCCTACTTTTCTGTACCCGCACCATGGAGTCCAGGTGCCCTTGGGCATGAGAAGATGGTGTCAGAACAGTCATTATAGACCTTTATAAGCTACTGCTTGAGTACTGAGAACAGAAGCCAGGTCCTCTGATTGGCTTGTAACCTCTTAGCCATGTCTCTAGCACCCAACATTACTTGTCTTCAGACAGAAACAGACACAGACACACACGCACACGCACACACAGAGTTATCAATAAGATATTTAACAGAATACTGCTCCTCTGGTGTTCATCAGGAAAGGGAGAGTCAGGTAACCAGTCAGGCCTTGTCAAGAGTCCAGGATTCCTTGTGCCCCTTCTGCCTAGCCTGACAGAAGGACAGCAGGGCGCTTTCACAGCCTCAGAACACAGAACCCAGTGTCCCCAAGCCCTGACTACTACTGTTGCTTGTGAGGAGCTGTGCTTCTCTTTCCTACCAAGATTGTGCTGGGGTAGCTCAAAGGTGTCCTCCAGGGTCCTCACATGGTTTTCTTTCTTTTTCATTTTCTGAGATATGCTTTCATGTAGCCCAGGCTGTCCTCAGTCTTACCATGAAACTGAGAATGACCTTGATGCTGTGATTCTTGTCTGTGCCTCCCAGATGGTATCAGAACCCCCCAGGAAATGTCCCAGAGTGAGACACTCAGGACTAGGTGAAAACTAAGGGCAGAGCTCACAGCATCTGAGCTAACTTCCACAGACAGTCCTGTGTCCACAGCTTGTGTGCACATGTGCATGCTGGAACAAAATTCAAGGCCACACATGCTTGGCAAGCACTCTACCACTGAAAACTCTGGGAAGGGAGGGTTCTTTGAAGGTTTTGAATAAAGCTCTAAACCCTAACTGGCCCACAGGTTGAAAAGCACTGCCTTAGCTGAGAACACGGCTCCTCTACCACAGAGAGTCATCTGAGTGCACAGCTTGGGGAAGACCATATGAGCACCTTCTTAGCCTGCCAGATCAGCCAAATCAAGCCCAGTGATGCAGACGGTGATGAGCTGCTAAAGGCCAGCCTGTCCTCACATCAAGTTTACTGTTCCATGACAACCCTGCTTCCCAATCCGACCTCCCCACAGCCTTCCTAAACAACCCTCAGGTCTGTGCTGGGATGGAGTCACCACTGCAACGGTGCACAGGAGCCCTGTCAGGCCTCAGGTCTGTGCTGGGATGGAGTCACCACTGCAACGGTGCACAGGAGCCCTGTCAGGCCTCAGTGGCTCCTGCATGATCCAGAGCCTCCATGCTGCTTCCCTTGACCTGCTTCAATCCACTTGCTTTCTTCAGGAAGTAAGACAGTGAGTGAGCAGTACCTGAATCAACTTTACTCTTTTTAGGTGTCAAGGGCAACAATTTTTACCAATGTCCTGTGGACCAACCGTAAGAGTCACTAGAGGCCCAAAGGAAGCCAAGTTGAGCAGGATCCATTCACCCACAGGATACTGCTTAGGTACCAGAGAACCAGTTAGGAGCAAGAACTTTTAATGATTTATTTTTAAAAAGTCAGATTCGCCACAAACTACATCATACTCCACAGGCTTCTTCAATAACTGCCACAAAAATAAAAATTCCCTCATGTCTCCCTCGTAACTCCTCAGGAAGCCCTCTGCCCCAGTGCCTGTTACTAGAGTCCATCCCAACCTTTTAACAGTGAGTTAACATGCCCTGAAACTGAGTAAAACACGCCGACAGGCACTTAAATCTAATGGGCTGAATCATGACATAGCTGGGCTCTGCACAGGCATCACCACCCCCTTCCTGCCTCCTGGGGAGCCTTGCTCCTCCTATCCTGTCCTGCTTCATCCCTCCAGTCACACGGTGCTCATCCTACCCATCGCCCTGACCTAAACTGAACACAGGCCATCTCCCAGGCGGCCATCCCCCAGGGTAGCAGTGGGGAAGCTGACTGCAGACTCACAGCAGACTCTTCCTCTTTCCACCATCTCGTTGGAAGGCTTCCATGCAGCAAGGCTCAGCAGTACTGTGTCCTTGTGCTCTTCCCAAAAGGGCCTCCAACGGTTACCCAGGCCTACTCCTTCCACATCCAGCTCTACCTCCTTAGCACAGAGGCTGGACAGGTAAAAACAATCCTAACAACTTCAGAAAAGACCATGAACTAAGTCAAAAGACAAATCAGGGTGTGTGTTTCCCCCACCCCATCCCCGCCCTCGCAGTCAAACCACAGGGCCTGACAGATGTATACAGAAGATCAAAACCCCAAAGGGGGAGGTGGGGAATTGAACTTATGTGAGCCCCAACCACACTGATAGCATTTCTTACAACTCAGCGCCGTAAAGCATGCTGCTGTTAGCAAGGCTATGAGAAGCAAACACTCCTTCCAACAGCACAAAATGGTGAAAATCCCTACACAAGTCAGCTTGACGGTACCCTAAATACTGAGCAAGTGCTTACTTTCTTGGACTCTACCGTGCTGGTCACTGTCATCAACATACTTATTAAAAGTACAAGGCTAATTTGCATGGGACATTTGGGGAACAGCAAACCCTTCAAATAACCAACACTAAGAAGCAAGGGGGCTGAATAAGAAAGTCCCTCAGGACAGGTTATTATATTTACATGAAAGAGCAGGCACGCCCCATGAACTCGTATGGGAGCGGTTTCTAGAATGCATTATTTGGCAACTGCACCAGCCTCTCTCCTCCAGAAACATCTGCTGTCTGAGAAGAGGAAGACCTCTCTCTTCTAACGGCCATTTTTGCTCCAGGTACCTAATGATGGCTAAGACTTCCATGCTGAGCAAGCCAGTCTGAGGCTTTTCCTACCCAACAGCTTTCTCCCGACTGTCCATAACATCACCATCATAAATACTGCATGTGTTCCTTACCCATTCCCTCTGTACATTATGTTCTGTGTAAGGATAAATTACAATACACAATTTGTCAGTGTTGAGCACTGACAAAAGAAACAAGTGTGAATTTTGGTGGTCTTGTAACACTGCTGTGATAAAAGCTGGACCCTTAAAAACCCCTGAAACCAGCGGCAGTCCTCCTTAAGTCACGCCTGTATGTGACAGCTTCCTGCAGAGGAATGGGCCTGATGGATGCTCCACACTTCAGGATGAGGGCCAAAGGAAGCAGAGCCTTGCCCAGGCTGAAATACACACATTCACTCTCTGAGTGAAGGGAGAACAATCACAGTGCTAACTGCTGGGCAAGGAGCACAGCAACTGGCCAACTCAATTTCTAATACAATGCAAGAAATAGGACTGCATGACAGAACGCAAGGAAAGCCCTCGGCAAGAGAAGCAGAGCCAGTGGCAATCCAGACACTGCAGCCATCAACAAGCCAACTAAACAGTATGCTGGAGGAACAGGGAGAGCAAGATGGTCTGACTCAACACATGGATTGTGGAGCAGATTCAGGCACGATGAACAAGATTAGTGAAATGCACACTGAGCTAAGAGACAGACACAAAACACGGCACTTTCATACACTATGGATGGAATCACAGAAGAGAGGAGGGGACAGAAAGTATCTGCAAAACTCCTGCCGCTATTGGGGGAAACAAGCTAAACCCAAGAAGCCCTCTAACTGCTGAACAAAATAAAAGCACTACATCTGGTCACAGCATGGGGATGGAGAATAGCTACAGAGCACATGCAAAGCAAAACCTGCGGTAAAAACCTGGGACAATACAGCTGGATCTTTAAGGTTTGAGAGAAAGTAACGGCCAATATAAAAATCTGTAGTCAGTGTTGTGGGGGAAAAGGAGGAAGGGGGTGTTCGTCCCAAAAGATAGACCAGATTCCTGGAAATCTTATGCCTATTACCTTATACTAAAGAAGACGATACATATGGCTGTGACATGAACCCAATGGTAAATATTCTTCCTCATGCACACAGAAGAGGAAGCGAAAATGTGAGCAGAGGCAAAGTGGAGTGACAGCAAAAGGTGACAGTCTAAAGGTCACCATCTAGAGAGGCAAGCAGCAGACTGCTCAGAGTTCCCGAGGGAATAACAGCCCTGCCAGTGCCTTAATCTCACACTTCTGGATTCTTGAAACAACAAATTTGTTTGTTTGTTTGTTCGGTTTTCGAGACAGGGTTTCTCTGTGTAGCACTGCTGGCTGTCCTGGACTCACTTTGCAGACCAGGCTGGCCTCAAAGTCAGAGATCTGCCTGCCTCTGCCTCTTAAGTGCTGGGATTAAAGGCATGTACCATCACACCTTGAGACATTGATTTTTATCATTTCAATATACAAAATAATTAATAGACATTATAGGAAACAAACATTCAGCAAAAATTACATCGCCAAACAAAAGCAAGACAGATGTCAACAAACCCACATCACATCCCCCACTCCACACATCACCCCACTATACCCACACACACACTACCCATCCACTACAAAGTCAGTAATAAAGCTGTAGAAAAGATTTTTTTTAAACTCCAAATGACATACTTCAGAGAAATATCAAAGGAGAAAGCAATGGTGGCTATAAATCCATTGTTACCATAGCAGTTATCAGTTAGTTGCGCATCATAAAAACAGGGCCACAGCTAGGTGTGGTGGTGCACCATTAGTCCCAGCACACAGGAGGCAGAGACATGTGGTTCTCTGTTCAAGACCACCCTGGCCTATAAAGCAAATTCCAAGACAGCCAGAGCCACACAGAGAAACCCTGTCTCAAAACAAAGACAAAACCCAGTGTACCTTCAAGCGGACAACAGCATGTAAGACATAGTACAAACATGTGATAACACTGTTTTAGTTTGACATGAGCATCATACCTGTAATCACTGTACCAAAAGAGGGCTGTTAGAGGCCAGCCTGAGTCACATGGCCAAACATCCCCTCCCACCCTGCAAAGTGCCAAAGCTATTAGACGGTAAGACTAATATAAGTTTCATTAGTCCAAAAGATGGCAATGACACCTGAATCCAACCTGAATTGTTTTTTGTTTTTTAAAACTCCAGAAAACAAAACAAAATGTGGCAAAGCTAGCAAAATGGCTCAGTAGTTAAAGCACCTGTTGCCAAGGTGGACAACCTGTGTTCCATCACTGGGGTCTACATGGTGGAGGAGAGAACTGACCCCTATAAGCTGTCCTCCAACGTCCTCAAATACCCCGTGGCACATGTACAGAGCACGCACAATTAAATAAGTATAATAATTCCTTTTTCCCCCCTAGGCAGAATTTCTCTGTGTAGGACTGGTGGCCCTCAACTTGCTTTATAGACAAGGCTGGCCTTGAACTCAGAGAGCTCTACCTGCCTCTGCCTCCCCAAAGTGCTGGGATTATAAGTGTGTGCCACCATGCCCAGTCTACTTCCTTTAAAAAGAGGTAGGGAATAAATGAAAATTAATACAACCAGGAAACAGGGGCTGAAGATATGGCTCAGTGGTTAAGAGCACTTTTGGCTCTTGCAGAGGATTCAAGTTCAATTCCCAGCACCCACATGGTGGCCCACAGCCATATTAACTCTAGTTTTAGTGAGCCTGACATCACCTTCCACTTCTACATTCTACAGACAGCAGGCATGCACATGGTGCACACACACACACACAGGCAAAATAATCAAACGCATGAAATAAATAAAATAAAAAATGAATAAATGAGGAAACAATAAGAAGCCAGTAAAACCAGTAATTATTACATAAAGCACATTTGGAGGAGGAATTCCCATATCCCATGAGCCTTTGTGCTTGTCATGCTGGCCTAAAATTCTAAGATTCTACAGGTGCGCAATCCACATGTCAGACCCCCAGCTACTAGGACCCAGAACTAAGATTCACCAACAGTTTACTCAGTGAGGGAGACTTTAAAATACCACTCCCCACTGCCCCAAGATACAAGGTACGTAAAGGGTATAAGACATGACTGAAACGACACTTAACATTGTTACAGAAGCTTTCTTTCAAGTGTCTTTACAGAAGAAAAAAAAACAAAAAACAAAACAAAAACCCTACAACCTGGTTTGCTGTAAAGTTCTCTTGAGCAAGGACGGGTCAGTGAAAGGCCAAGGGCCAGAGCAGATGCACCAAGGGCCTGTCGGAAGCTGTGTCTGTGCTGCAGCACAGCTGAGCATTGTACAACCCACAGAGCCTCACTGTTCACATTCTGATCTGCATACAGATGTGCCACCCACCTAACTAAGCAGCAGGAAAAAGTGAAACCTTTTAACATCCACAGTCTCGCCAGCCTGCTGAGCAAAGAGCTCAAGTCTTAAGCAAAGAGTATCTCATATCACGGGGCTGGCTACTACTGCCTGGCTCAGAGTCGCTTAGGATTCTCTTCAGCTATTCCATTTAAACTAGTGAGAAAACTGCAAAAACAGTAGATCTAATCACCAAATTGTTTTTCAGCAATTCTAGAAAACTGTCTCTCTTTTCCTTCTAATTTCTCTAAGTCCTTCTGAAGTGTTATTCTCCTCCCACCCCCCCCACAGGGTCTCTCTCTGTGTAGCCTTGACTGTCCTGGACTTGTTTTGTAGACCCGGCTGGCCTGGAACTCACAGTGATCTGCCTGCCTTTGTCTCCCTAGTGCCCGGCTGAAGTGTTGTTCTCAAAGTTCTTAACCAGTCTATTTCCCCCTCTTACCTTATCCTTTAAAAACAGGAGGAGGAGGAGAAGGAGTATTTGTGTGTGCATTAGCATATATGCAGGTACACATGGGCGCCCAAGGCGGCCAGAAGAGGGCTCAGACCTCCCGGAGCTAGAGTAATAGGCAACTGTAACCTGCCTGATACAGGTGCTGGGTCCTCTGTAAGACCAGGCCACGCTCTAACCACTGACCCATCTCTGCCGCTCCTCAAAGGTCTGAACCAGCCAATCACTTTCCTCTTGCCTTTTACTTGTACTGCACACTTTGGTTCACTCTCAGAGGTGTTCTATCTTCAAATTCCTCTAGCTCTCCTCGAACTAACTGTCCCGAGCCCTATTTCTTTTAGTTTTAATTGTTTCTCTCCCCTTAATCCTTCTACTTACAAATCTGGCTCTTTGTTTACACAAGCATTCTAAACTTTCTTGTGACATGGCTTCTACTTGCTGGCTGAGCTGCAGTAGTTACACAGACTTTTTCCTAATAGCACCCATGCTTATACTAACTTTGCATATGAGTGGTCAGTACTTTCTTCAGGAAGGCCCAACAACCTATACTGAAGACTGCTACTTCCCAGCAACTCTGCTGTCAGGTACTCCAGAGATAATGCAGCCAGACCAGTATGTCTGAGGTTTGATGCCTCCACTAGGAAGTAGAAAGAACACAAACTAGAGCCCATGCCCAGGAATGCCTACTGGGCACTTAGGGAAGACTGCCCCTCTCAGAGCCCAGAGGACAGCAACAGACGCTCTATCCAGCCCTTGGCGGGGGGACCACTCTCAAGAGACAGACTACTTGAGAGAGCTAGGTGACGCTAACTTCTTGTGCTCAGAAGATGCTAAGCCTCCTGTTCTGTCCCTGTGTGGGCTGCTAAAATCCCAGACAGCAGCAAGTACTCCAGGACAGACATGAGTTACAACTTCCGGCAGAGCTGGGTTTGCATCGCTTCCAAATCTGGCCAAATACTTCTCTTCCCCCTTCCAAGCTCAGATTTATTCCATTTTCTTTGAGTTTAGTACCAACAACATGTTTTCTCCAGTCATAGTATTTCAAAATCCATAATGAAAGTTGGGTATGGTGGTTAAACCTGTGACAGCAGGTACTACAGAGGCTGAGGCACAGAGACGGCAAAGTTATGTTCTGCCTCAGTTAAACAGTGAATTCAAGGCCAGCCTAAATAACTGAGCAAATCCTGGTCTTAAAATACAAAAGGGGTAAAGACAGCAGCAGCAGCAAGTGCACTTAGGTAGCACACACAAGGCTCTGGGTTCCATCCCCAGTACTCAGAGGGGAAGGGCCCACATGAAACTCTAACAGTACAAATACCACTTCTTGTTGAGTTAACCTAAACCTGGTGGTTGTTAGGACAACCACCTGCAATTTTTGACCAAAGTCCCAGTTCCCCAATGTTTTGCTTTCTGGCCCCCTTAGCTGAGCTCTGACTGACTCCACTCACTGTGGGTATGTAAACCACACCCATAAAATGCAATGTAAGTTAAAGGTGAGAGAGGATATGGTCCATTCCTAAATTATTCAATAGGATATCCCCCCTGTCCAGGGAGACAGAAGTCATGTTCAACCAGGACAAACCCCAAGAAAGCTGTGAACAGGGACTGTGAAACCACACTGGGCTTTCCTATACGGGAGTGAGGCTCCTACTGAAAGGGGCTGAACCTCACAAATACTGAGAAGGTGGGATGAACTAAGAGGGTAGAGAAAAAGGTCTTGGCCCCACCCACTGAAGATACTAGCTCTGGGTAAGGCCAGCCACGTCTGGATTTTTCTCTCCCTTGTATCGCCTTCCTGCCTTCCCTAACTCGAGTTAGTTTTGCCCACTCCACTGTCTTAGGCTCTTACTGCTGTGATAAAACACGATGACCAGAGCCAGGCGTGGTGGTGCACGCCTTTAATCCCAGCACTCAGGAGGCGGAGGCAGGAGGATCAATGTGAGTTCGAGGCCAGCCTGGTTTACAAGGCAAGTCCAGGACAGCCAAAGCTACACAGAGAAACCCTGTCTCAACAACAACAACAAAAATCCAAAAACCAACCAACCAAACAAACAAACACCAGGAGCTCCAAAGAGGAAAAGTTTACTTATTTCACCTCAGAGCTTAGAGTTAGCATGAAGGGAAGTCAGGGCAGGAACCTAGAGGCAGGAACTGAAGCAAAAGCCATGGTGGACCACTGCTTACAGGTGTGTTGCCCTGGCTTCTTCAGCTTGTTTTCTTATACAGCCCAGGACCTGGGGTAGCACTGCCCACAGTAACCATTAGTCAAGATGGTGTGAGGATTTTTGCCATTGAGGGTCCCACTTCCCAAATGACTCTAGCTTGCATCTCACTGTCACAGTATCAGCTAGTACATCCACTATAATTGTGTATGCTACGTGGACATAAAAAGTGCTCAAAGTTCAATAATGAAAACAAAATTCAACTTGCTTACCTGGATATCCAATCCCTTTGGCATTCGCGTAGGGAACCCCAGAAGATCCAGGGCTATAAACAGGATTCATGATTTCAAGAACTAAAAGGGGGAAAAAAGGTGATTTAGCCAAGTTTTTGCTTCCAGAATTTCCTCCATTAGTCACAAAAAAAGCAGGCAGTAAATATTATTATAGTCTACTATAAAACAATGTGTCTTTTACTAGTCCCAACCAACAGAGAACAGAAAATAAACACTGAATGCCTCAGTAACCACAGGCACCCAATCAGATGGCAGCAGTCTTTTCTTTCTAACTCTTCTTCAATTCAACAGAACTAAGGGAAACAATATCCACTGCATCCCTACTTAGAATGTGAAAATTCTACAATTAACCTCAATGCCCTTGTATCAGAGAATTAAATCAGAATACATCCAGAACATGAATCTCATGCAATTGTAAGAACATTTAAAGGGTCTGACTCTTTCTTAGTGAGACTCCTTACAAGGTGCTGGCTTCAACTGCCCACAAGAACAGGAAAAAAGGGACTTAAAAAAATGAGCCAAGCATGATACCACACAGTCCCCTTTTGCTGCCTGCAGATCCAGGTGTAGAGCTCTCAGCTCCTCTCCAGCACCACGTTTGCCTGCATGCTGCCATGCTTCCCGCCATGATGATAATGGACTAAACCTCTGAACTGTAAGCCAGCCCCAGTTAAATGTTTTCTTTGTAAGAGTTGCCATGGTCATGGTCTCTTCACAGTAATGGGAACCTAAGACAGTGAGTTTTTTGTTTCACATAACATGTGAATTATAGCTGTTGTAAGGAGAAAAGAACGCCGCCAACAACAACAACAACAACAACAACAACAACAACAACAACAACAACAAGCAATCCCTGTGGTTTGGGACAGACCATGGTAAGAGCCAAAAGAGAAGAAGGTGCTTCTTCTAAGGGTTCAGTGCAGACAGCAAACTTTGGTGGTGCTCCTCCAAAACCAGAGGCGTAGCAATGATAACTATGGCGGCACTGCCAGAGCCAAGAACGGACAGAAGGCAGTTTTGGGAAATCACACTACTCCAGAGGCTAATGACACATGCTCCCTACTGTGATTTACAAGTCTTAAGGAATTAGTAACTGCAGGATGAGACTGGGGATACAACCGAGAGGCAGTGCACCTACCTTCTAGCATGCACGAAGCCCTCGGTCCCACCTCAACAGCAAAAGAGACCAGCAAACAGTGTAAGACCGATAAAAGAAAACACTGCAGTTTCCCTTTCAAATTTGTCAAAAACCAGCAACACAGGCTTGTGTCCAAATACAAAAGCCCTGCTTTAGATTTAGATTATGTATTCGATGATGAGATTCCCTTCAAAGACTGTGAGCCAGCCCAAAGGGAAAAGGGAATACTTCATTTGCCCGTCTCCCTGCATCTCAGTGCTCAGCACAGGAGCTCACAAACGCCAGGCAATCCACATGGCACTAGCGTCTGATAACAACACAATTTAGCTTGAGTCATATTCTCAGCGCACATCTATAGATGTGAACTGTAAAGCTACCACTGCATCAAACTGCTTGCTCTGTAAGCGTATGTACCCTCACACGACAGAGCTACCCAAGGTGCAAGTGTCAGCTGGAGCCAGCACCTACCTAATGCCCAACTTACAGGAAAATCAAGGAACTCGAGGAATAAGTGGAATAAGACTATGAAGCAAATCACACAAACCCAAAAGGAAGGGCATTCTCAAGGGCAAATGTCTGTTCTTCAATGGTCTGAACACATGTGAGGGAGGATATTTGAGATAAAATTAAATTTACACTAAAGACAATAGCTGGATTTTGTTTAGACTATGATTCATATGGAAAGATCTGTAAAAAAATAAAATATTTTATGACATAACACAAAAGTGAACACAGGCTGGGTACCCAACAACTGCTGTTTTGATGGTAATGGTATTGTGCTATATGCCAATATGTAAATTTTTAGAAATACAAAAGAATTTAACAATATGAGAGATATCTAGGATTTAAAGCATTTCTTTAAATAGGGCATATACTGCAAAATGCTATTAAACTTTACTTCAGTATGTGGGGAATATAGCTGCAAACAGCATCTCTATACTTTCATGTACGTATATCGAAAGAGTAAAGAAAGACGCAGGACACCAGTCCACTTGGTTTTCTGGTGCCACTGGTCACACTGTAACCACCAATTCCTGTTCTGAGCTGGTGTGGACAGAGTACCCAAACTCACCGCAGGGTTAGCGTTCTTAGGTTTCCCCTTTGAAATTACTCACCTGTGGGAATGCTGTAGGTGGTATGATGCCTGCCTAAGAACAAACCAAACTCACACTGACCCATAAGGAGATTGCAAAAAGCAGGGCAGTGGTGGGGTACACCTCTAATCTCAGCACTTGGGAGGCAGGGGCCAGCCTGGGCTACAGAGTGAGTTCCAGGACAGCCTTGGCTACACAGAGAAATCCTGTCTTGAAAAACCAAAAACAAAAAAGACTGAAAGAATTTCTCAACAGCAACATTCAACAACTATCACAAGCACATCTTTATGTCAACCAAAGGTTTCTCTGAGTTTTTCAGAATTCGTGTTTAATTTGGTTAGGGATTTAGCTCAGTGGTAGAGCAATTAAGGCTCTTGAGTTCAGTCCTCAGCTCCAGGAGGGGAAAATACACAATTACAAAAATAGACCTTCCCAATTAAGGCATTCAAGATAGATTTTTATTATTATTATTATTTTCAAGGCAGAGTTTCTCTGTATAGCCCTGGCTGTCCTGGAACTCACTTTGTAGACCAGGCTGGCCTCAAACTCAGATCTATCTGCCTCTGCCTCCCAAGTGATGGGACTAAAGGCTTGCAGAAGTGACTTTTATTAATGTATGTGCCTTGTGAGTGAATGCCATGTGTGTACAAGTGCCCATGGAGGCCAAAGAGGTTTCAGATCCTTTGGAGCTGGAGTTACAGAAAGGTGTGAGCAGCCTGAAACAGGTGCTGGGAGAAGAACTCAAGGCCTCTGTGTGAGCAGGACACACTCGTAGCTGCTGGGCCGTCTCTCCAGCCCCTATCCTCAGCTGGGAAACACAGTGACTAAACAGTACTGTGTGCCTGAAGTGGTGTCTGCAAAACACTAAAGGTCTCACAGGCTAGTGTTTCTTCACATCAACACTAATCCCAGGGTGCTTTGACTGTTTCTATCCAGAGATAGACGATTAAATAAATAAGTTATAGATCACTAGAAAAAATTAATATTGCGTAGTTTTAGTTATGTCTGATAGCAAGGAGAGTACACCTCACAAGAAAATTCTGCAGTCCACCAAACTCGGCTTTTATTGCTGTTTGCAACCTCCGAGGCCAACGTCATGTATTTTTAAAGAGAACAGTCAGATCTCAAAAAATGTCTGGTACAGAGAGGAGCTGGAATCACTACCGAAACACTGTTATACTCATGCTTTGAAACTATCCTCCACTAGTCCATAAAAATCAACTGTCTACAAGACAAGTTAGGAAGACAATTTCCTTAAACCACAGGACCTTCAAAAATTATCTTTAAAATGTACTTAAGTTTTTCTCAACTCTGTACAAACTAACCCGAGGCCGGTAAAAAGGTAGGAACAACACAACAGCTTGCTCCTCCCTCCTGGTTCCCAGCACTTGCTATACACCGAGGGTCACTTCCACCCTTAGGGGAGTTGGCGGGGAGGGTGGGGCGGCGGGGAGGTCAATTCTACCAACTGCTTCCTAATCACTCCCTAGGCGAACGCAGGGACAAGCATCTCAACCCCTGCAGCATCGTTTGGTTCTGGTCACAACTAATTGTAACACCCTTAAACGTTTTTCTTGCATGTCAAAACACGCCAAAACGCTGCACGAGTGAACTGCAGGCACTACTAAAATGAGCCTGCTCTTTATGGAGACTTAAAAAAGCAAAATGGTCAACAATTTCCACCACGGTAGCTTCAGCCTTAGGAAAGGTGGCCTAGATAACTCAAACCTTGGATGTCAAAGCAAAAACCACCTATCACCTCTTAACCTATCGAAGTTTTTAAAGGCTGCCTTTCTAATTGCTTGCACCAGAATTGCTTCCTTTGATTTAAAATCTTGTCATACTTCGGAAAGTAATCGCATCTTACACAAGGCGAACCGGAGACTTTAAGGTGTAGAAAGTACACAAACCTATTCTTTTTCTTTTATTTTAATGTGTGTGTGCGTGCGAGTGAACCTTTTCACTAGGAAACCTTCCTGCATGCAAAACACTCCAAGATATTTACGTGACAGATTAAACATCAGCTCACACAATGCAAAAGAGAATTGCCAGACGTGGACGCGCTAGCAGGACGTCCTTCTCTCTCTTTTTCTTTCTTTCTTTTTTTTTTCTTTCTTTCTTTTTTCCAGATTAACCTGGGCCATGCCCCGGAATGTCCTTTCCTCGCGAAGGTACCCTTCAAAGCCTGTGTTCTCCTCCGGGAGAGGGGGCGCTGGGCCTGCGGAGGCCAGTGTCCCCAGCGGCCCGCGACCTTCCCGCCCCGGGCCCGCTCAAGCCGCCCCGCCCCCCCGGCCCGCCGTGGACAAAGCGGCGCCCCCGCTCCCCGCGCGGCCCGATCAGGCGCTGCACAAAGCGCCGCACTTCCGGCCCGCGCCCACCGCGAGCCGCCGCCCCCGTGCTTCCCGTACTTACGGTGGCCTGCGCCTCCGGAACCGGCGCGCGCCGGCCCGAGCCGGCACGGCGTGAGGCTCGGCGACGGGCAGTGCCCAGACAATGCTCGGTGGCGGCCGACCGCTAGGCCTCCGCTGCCTCCCGCCCGCTCGCCCTACAGCCGACGCTGCGCAGACACCGCAGCCCACGACTTCACTTCCGCCCGCCGCGCGCCGGCCGGGGACGCGCCGGGCACGTGACTCAGCTTCGCGCGCGCGCGCGCGCGCGTCCCCCCTCCGATAGGCGTGCGCAAGGTACCCGGATGGTGAACACTGTGCTAGCTCAGGCTCTGGTTGTAAACAGCATTGTAAAACATAGATATGGCCCGTAAACTTCGTATACTTCGGAAGGAAATATATGCCTATTCACATTATGTTTACTTAATAATTCCTTTTTCTATTCTTTGTTTTTAAGCTTTCCTCCTGACTATTGTTCGTTTTGGGCCGGGACGGTCTTGAATTTACAGATCTGCCTGCCTCTGGCTCTCTCTCAAGTAGTGGCATTAAAGCCACAGCCACCATGCACAGTCCTAAGATTTAAATTTTAATTTTGTGTATAAATGTGTAGCTGTGTGTCGGTTTGCTCACAAGAGTGCTGGCATGGGATTCTGTCCAGCTGGAGTTACAAGGGGTTTCAGGCTGTCCTGCGTGGGTGCTGGAGACCGCTCTGAATCGTCTCTGGTACTCCCCTTTAAAAAGATGTCTTCACTTTATGCGTGAGTGTGTGTGTTTCTCCTGTATGTGTGTATGTGCGCTGCCACGTACCCGCTTAATGGCGACAGGAATCTGAAGGAGTTACAGATGGTTGTCAACCATCACGTGGGTGCTAGGAATCGAACCTAGGCCCTCTCTAAAAGCAAGCAGCAAATGCTCTTCATCACTGCACCTGGTGGTAGTGGCGAATGCTGCCCTAATTCCAGAACTTGGGAGGCAGAGGCAGGGGGATCTCTTGAGTTCAAGGCCAGCCTGGTCTACAGAGCGAGTTTCAGGATGGCTAGGGCTACACAGAGAAACCCTGTCTCAAATTCCAGGACAGCCAGGGCTATATGGAGAAACTCTGTCTTGGGGAGTGGGGTATCACTGAGGCATCTCTCTACCCCGTTTCTTTTTTCTGTCTCATCTCCATTGCACTGGTACCATAAGATGTTTATCCTGATAAACTCAGGTCTGTTACAAGAACTAGGAAACACCAGACACTTAGAGCAAGCCCCAACCCACACTGGCTTCACACAGCAGAAAAGTCAACACAAAGTATACATGCCAGGAAATGTTTGAGAATAGAGAGTAGTAAAAAAGAGGACCATTAAACGTCCTACGAGGTATGAAAACCTTTAAAGGCTGCAGCCAGTAAGCTCACTACTGCATAGAGAACAATCCAATGAAATGTAATAGAAAACCCAGAAGCATACTCAAGCAATTTAGAGAAGTTGATAGTTGATAAAGTATTTCAAATCACTGGGTGTTATAATTTGGATCTTAAAGGTTTGCCTAAATCTACACGTTGATGCCTTAGTTGACAGCTGGCAGTTGGTAAACTACACAGACTCAGAGATGCGCCTGCCTCTGCCTCTCAATTGTTGGGATTGCGGACATGTGCCACCATGCATGGCTTTTCCCATCAGTTTTGCCATAGCAAGCAAAAATGACTAGCTGAAAATAAAGGATTGTTAAGCAAACAATACTGGGGCCAAGATTTAACTAGCAGAAGCAATATAAATTTTTATCTATAACTCATGTTCTGGAATAGATTTGAAATTTTAGAAGAGCCATAAATTTTTAATCATGGAAATGTAAAAAAGAAGAAAACATGGGGAAATTCCTTTTAAATATGGAGTAAAGAATTTCTCAAAAGCCAGAAACAATGCCTATGAAAAGCATTGGCTGGAGGGGCAGGTGAACAGAATTAGCAGGTAAAAGAGCTTGGCATTCAAGCCTGGGGATCCCTAGTGCCCACTGGTAAAAAAGAACAGACTCCATTACATTTTTAAAATGTTGGTCGGAGAAATCATCTTAGGCAAAATCAAGAGGCACTTGATTAAGAATGAAGCATATACCACAAAGGGTTAAACGCTTTAGTATTCTGAGACCTTTTGTTATGCCCAGATTGACAGATCCCCAAGACCACCAGGAGTCCAAAGCCGTATGCAAAAGCAAAAGGCCTTTATTTCTATAGAAGTCCAGCATGCAGGGATCAGCATTTAGACAAAATGGCTGGCGATCTCAAAGCACAGACAGACTGGAAAGGTGTGGGCAACTGTAGTCAGTGATCATAAGTTAATCATAAGACAAGAGATTTCTAGACCAGTAAACTAACCTTGAGAAACCTTATCTTCCTCCAGCCAGGTCGCTAGGCCGCCCCTGATTGGCTGCCTGTTATCTGTGGTATTCCCAGGAACCACTGAGCTCATTTCTGAAGAGTGAAGGCTCAGGCCTGCTCCAAGCTAGCCAGAAACTAAAGCCTGGCATGGAGGCAGCTAGACTTAAATAACCAGGCCTCCTCACTTTTCTAGGACCAAAAGAACCAGTGGTGTTGCATGCCTGTAATCCCAGCACTCAGGGAGGCAGAGGCAGGTGGATCTCTATTCGAGGCCAGTATGATCTACAAAATGAGTCCTGGACAGCCAGGGCTATACAGAGAAACACTGTCTTGAAAATCAAAACAAAACAGGGGGCTGGAGAGATGGCTCAGTGGTTAAGATCACTGTCTGCTCTTCTAGAGGTTCTGAGTTCACTTCCCAGCAACCACATGGTGGATCATAAGTATCTATAATGGGATCTGATGTCTTCTTCTGGTGTGCAAGGATACATGCAGATACAGCACTCATACACTAAGTAAATCAATCTTATAAAAAGAAAAGAAGAAGAGGAGGAGGAGCCAATTCTACTAATCAGTAGAGAAATGAGTAGTGTTCACAGCCAAGGACATAAAAATAGGTCTTAATAATATGAAAAAAAAAAGCCAATTTTATCTCTACAAAGAAAACTTCAAGTTAAAACTTTGAGATACAGGACTTTGGAGGCAAAGATACAAGGACTGCTTAAAGCTTAAAGCAGTCTGGCCTACATGGTGAGTTCTGAGTTCTAGGCCAGCAAGATTCTGTTTCAACAAGAAAAGCAACAAAGACAATAACAAAAACAAAGCAAAACAAAACTTCAAGCAAACAGTGACTGGGAAGCATTTTTTAAAGGCAATATCCTCTATTGGTGAGGCCACAGGGATTGGACACCCAGTTGCTGGATCGGTGAGGGAATCATCTGAGATGGGCATCACGGTTAATGCACACAAAGCTTTTAGCCCAACAACCCGACTCCTGAAAGCTTAGCCATATAGATACTTTGTGCTAGTCAGGGTTCTCTAGGGTAACAGAACTTGTAGAATGAACCTATCTATATATAGAAAAGAGACTTATTAGAACGACTCACAGGCTGTGGTCCAACTAATCCAACAATGTCTGGCTGTGAATGGAAAGTTCAAGAATCCACTAGTCTGAGAGGCCGGGTGGTTCAGTTGGTCTTCAGTAAACACCGGAGTCCCGAAGAAGTAGGCTCTAATGCCTGTGAGGGAATGGACTTGCTAGCAAGGCCAGGACAAGCAGGCAAAGCTTCCTTCTTCCTTGTCCTTACACAGGCTTTCAGCAGAGGGCGTGGCCCAGATAACAGATGTGTTTTCCTGCCTTATGATCCATATTAAGGGTCAATCGCTCTTCCTACCCCAGATTAAGCAAAAACTCCTCACAGCTGTGCCCTCTATTTTTGGATTTTATTTGATCCCTGATACAGTCAAATTGTCAACCAAGAACGGCCATCACACACCTATAAAATGAAACAAGCACATGCTCTTTTTGGGCAGTAAAATACAGGAAGCACTGAAGGCTATTCTTGGATGTGGGGCAGACGGCTGTGGTGAGCTCTTCTAGCCTAAGGATGGAGCTGTTACCGCCCAGGGACAAGATACGATCTGAGCAAGGGTGCTGTTCACTCTAAGTATGGTCCGAAAGAGTTCTCCTTAACAAGTTCTAACCTGCCTCCAAGGCATCATGATGCTACTGTAGAGGAATCTACACTTTAGCCAACAGGCTCAGACCATCATCCATGTTACCCTGGTAACTCGTGATGTCTTTAGCAAAGCCAATTCTAAAAATAACTCACACTGAAAATTTTATTCCTTCACCAAATGACAAGGTGCCCTCTAGTCACCTAGACACGAGCCTGTGATGTTTAGTGTGAACTGTCAACCGACAGAGTCTAGGGCCACCATGGAAACGGCCACTTGATTTGGCTATGTAGGAGATCATCTTGCTTGTGTTACTTGGTGGGTGACAATCCATCTTAGCTGTGGATGGGGCTGTTCCTTGTATGAAATGAAGAAAGGAAGCTGAATATCAGCATGTATTCTTCCATCTTTGATTCTTAACTGTGGGTGTAATGTGACCAACCCTTAAAGTTTTTGGGCTGTGAGTCCCCTGTCATGATGGGCTAATGCCGGGGTACTGTGAGTCATGTTAACCCCTTCTCCCTTAAATTGCTTGTGTTAGAATGTATTTGTTTTGTTGCTGTTTTGAGGCAGGACTTTACTATGTAGCCCTGTCGCCCGGAATTCCCTGTGTACATCGGGCTGGCCTCAGATTAACACAGATCTGCCTGTCTCTGCTTCCCAGGTGCTAAAGGCATGCAACACTGCACCTGGCTGTGTCAGGGTATTTTCTCACAGAAACAGGTAAGGAAACTAAATGTATCTCTGATACTTTTTGTTCCTGTGATAAAATAACACGACCATAAGCAATTGGTGGAAGAATTTATTTTGGCTTATGGTTCTAGAAGGCTAGAGTCTATGATGTGAGCAGTGGGGATGGGATATGGCACAGCCCCTCCTGGGGGTAGGGGCAAGCGGGGAAGGGCTGTAGCAGGGAGCTGAGAGATCCCATCTCTAACTGCAAACACAAAACAGAGAGGGTGAACTGGCCCTGGGTTAGGCTATAAACACTCTAAGCCAGTCCCCAGGGGTGTTGTCCCTCCAGCCAAGCTTAACCTCCTAAATGTTCCATAGCTTTCTCAGACAGTGTCACCAAGGGATCAAGTGTTCAAATACCTGAGCCCAAGGGACATTTACACCACCGCACTGGGATAGATTCCTATTGGATGTTCCACCTGATGAGAGCTACCTAACAACCAGAGCACTACCATTGTAGAAATACTACATGCCCGCCTGCACAAACCCTGCCTCTCCTTAAATGTAGCCCTATAGAGTGCCTATAGGCAGACAGCTTGTTTCGTTTTGCCTGCTGTGTATCTTACATTCTCCCACCTTTGACACCTTCTTTCCTGGTGAATTCTTTCACTAGCCTGTCGATCTCATCCTGCTGGCACAAACAACCCCAGTGCCCATTACTAGGGGAATGGTTTGATACACTCCGGTTCATCCATATTGTAAGAATTCTAACTAAAACAAGAAAGAAAGAAAAAGAAACAACAAGGAAGCATCTCCAAACACACCATTCACAGGAGAAAAGTAAGAGATAGGACTATGCTAAAGGGTATTGGTTAAAAAGAGAAATGTATACAATTTACAAACGTTGTGAAATTGAAAAAGCACCCAAAACCAAATAGCATCAATTGCTTGCCTGTGGTGAGGCGAGGATGGAGTGGGAGGAATCAGGAGAAAGATAATATTCATGAAGGTTTTCTTTACAGGTTTGAATCTTGTCAATGTATCTAAAATTAGATGCAAAATAAAAATATTATTTTTTCCCTGAAAGTACAAAAAGTGCCATAATCCCTTCAGAAAAAAAAAAGGTCTGGCTGTCTCATAAAACCAAACATACATCTATCTATACAATCATCCCACAAATTTTGCTGCAGAGAAAGGGAACCACGTATTCATAGTTCCATTTATACAGAGACTTGTATGGAAATGTCCACAACAACTTGCTGGTTGCAGCCCAAAACAAGGCACCAATGCACCCATCACTAGGAGGCTGGCAAATGAGCCCGTGGGTGTAAGAGCTTGAGGATGAATTTCCAGGAATTTAGGAAGCCATTTCCCAAGTACAGCCATTATTTTTAAAAAAATTATAGTCTAGGGCTGACAGGATGACTCAGCTGGTAACAGGACTCCCTGTAGAAGCCTGATGACTTTAGTTCAATCCCTGGAGCCCACAGTGGAAGATGAGAACTGACCCCTGAACTTGGCCCTCTGACCTCCACGTGTGTGCTATAGTCTATAGTGCCCCCCCAAGTCCTTGTAATGACGTGCAAAAGTGCTTCAAAGTGTTTGTACTTTGGGGATAGCTACACTCTCCTTAATAAGTGTGAGCCTGATAGCTTCACCTATTTGTCATGCTTGATATGGACTTTAACAGCTTTGCTAATTAGGCAAGTTAAATTTGTATCTATGACTGTTTTGATTTCCATTTATTACATACATGATATGCATCCTTGTAAACAGTTTCTGACTGGAGTCTTCATGTATCGTGGATAGTTACCACAAAATAAAATCCCTGGTTATTTTAGTTTTTAATTATTTGTACAAGTGTATGAGTGTGTGTGGGGGGGTGGGGTTCATGTTTACATTAGTGGGGGTAACCTCAGAGTCCAGAAGAGGATGTCAAATCTGCTGTAGCTGCAGTAATTGGAAGTTGTGAGCTGGGCACAGAGAACTGAATTCAGTTCCTTTGGAAGAGCAGTACCCACTCTTAATCTCTGAGCTGTCTTCTTCAGCCCAGAGAAGTGGTTTAAGGAGCTGGATGTGTGGGTTCGTTTCTTTGTTTGAGTCTCATGTTGCCTGGGCTGGCCTCAACCTTACTATTTAGCTGAGGCTGGTTTTGAACTCCTGATATTCCTGCCTCCACCTTCTAAGGTAGAAATTCAGCCAAAGTCACTCAGCTAGGTTGAGATGAACTAGTTTAAAGCTTTTAATACTATCAAAATTCTCTCCAAAAGAGCCGAACCTCTGTTCAGCAGTTTATCTTACTTCTTACACACTGAATTTTCACTAATAATTGTTGACATTTTTATAACTGAGAATGTATATTTCACTCATTTTAATTATATTTTTTAGATTATATTATATTTGTAGGATGTTGGCTACAAGTGCACTTTCTCTTCTGTTAATGACTTACTTATGAATTCATTGCTCATTTTTTAGAGTTTTAATGTTTTCTTAGTCAATTCATTTATTGTATAGAGGTTTAATAGGAAAATATGATGTATCTCTGCAACCCTCTAGCTGGAGGCAAAGGTGTGTTATTATTACTGCTGCTATTGTGTGTGCATTCATGATGTGAAGAGGCACTCTGTGACGTCCATGGCAGGCTAGAGGACAGCTTTGTGGAGTTCTTTCTCTTCTTTGACCTTAACATGGCTCAGGGGACCCAACTCAGGTCCTCAGGTTCATTCACCAGGTGTTTATGCACCGAGCCATTTCACAGGCTGCAGGTGGCAAAGTTTTTTGAGAAAGTAAAATTCTAGTTTGCTTTAGGATGTTGAATTGAGCACAGGGATCATCTCTTGCCCCTTCCTGTAGTCCAGGCTGGCCTCAGACCCTAGATCTTAGATACCATTCCCCACTCTTTATGACTGTATGACATTCTGGTGTGGCCCCTAAGTACCCACTGTTGGCCTTAGACCAGACAGAAGCTAAACTTTCACCATAGACACATGTGGGCTAGAGTAGTTGATGACTCACACACAGTGTGCCTTCTGAGAACAGGAGCTCACTTACACACAGTGG
>OU015751.1:50520766-50540766 GCA_907169655.1 Acomys percivali
AGAACTCAGCTCTGTGTTCAGAGGCCAAGATCAGGATAGTTAGAACTGCCTTTGAGCAGGTAGGTAACTAAGATCCTGTTAAAACAAATTCTCAGGCCCCGGGCTCCGGTCCTACGCTACACCGGGTCTGCCTCTCGCGCATGCGCGCGAGGGGCTGACGCAGGACCCGGACTTGCGCGTCCAGCAAAGACGAGGAAGCCGGCGACCTTGCGTACTCAGCCTGATCCCTCTCTGGCGGCCTGAACATTCGCAGGTGACTGTGCCCACGGTGCCCCCACTGCGCCCCATGCGAGCCCTTCCCGGGACCTCCCCACCTGGAGTACCCCGTCCAGCCCTGCTCACGCTCCTCCGGGGTAACCCGCTTCGCCAACACCCCTCTTTAAGCCTGGCTCCCGGGAACTCCAACCTTGCTGCCGCGCCCACTTCCTCAGCCCCTTGTCTCTGTCTTCCTTGGTGAACCCCTTCAGTCCCTGTTCCTTCCCCCTTCCCCAGTGTTCCTCCTCTGGCTCTTGCCCTCTACCCTTTCCCGAGTGTCTCCATTCTGACCCACGCCCCTCCCGCTCCCGAACGTCGCCGGTCCTAATCGTTTCTCCCGTCCCCCCAAGCCGCACCCCAGCTCCTGCCTCTCCCCCAGTGTCCCCATCCTGGTTGTATTACCCCAGCCTCCACCTCCTTCCCACTTTCCCAGTGTATTCAATCTTGGTTGTATCCCCCCCCCCCCTCCAGCTCCTGCCTCCTCCTCCTCCTCCTCCGCCATCCCCAGTGTCCCTATCCTGGTTGCAGTCTCTTCCGGCTCCGCTTCCTCCTCACTCCCCCAGTGTTCCCCATTCTGACTACACACCTCCAGCTCCTGCCCCCTCCTCCTCCTCCTTTCCCAGCGTCCCCATCCCGGTTGTACTCCCCTCCAGCTCCTGTCTCCTCCCCTGTCCCCAGTGTCCCACATTCTGGTTGTGCTTCCCTTCCAAGACTCTGTCTTTTCCCCATCCTGACCCACCCTTCCCAGCCCTTCATGATCTTCCTTAGTATCCTGTCTAGCCCAGCGCCCCTCTTTCCCAGCACCGAGAGTTTTGACTCGGGCTGGTCAGCTGGATTTGGTTAGGGCAGCTGGCTTGAGAAGCGACCCTCTAAGCCAGCTTTCCCTGGGTCTCTGCGGGGTTCTCCAGTGTTCCCCGCCACAATCTTATCCTCTCCTGTCCTAGGGTCTGGTCCAGTCTCAGGCCCCTCCTCTTTCTCCAGGGTCCTTTCCGGGGTCCCCAAGGGCCCGCATCTTGATTGTATTCTCCTCAGCCCTGCGCATCCCTTCTCTAGTGTCCCCTATCCTAATGGAATCTTCCATAGAGCGGCTTAGGCCTGACCCTCCTCCCCCTTCCCCACCCAAGGCGGGCGGGGGTGGGGTGGGGGGTGGGGGGGGCTTCCAAGGAGGAGACTTCTCTGGCCCCTTCTGATAGCTCCTGTGTCCAGGCAAGGGACAGACACCCCACACCCCATCCCCCCGGGGGCCTGTTGCTCTGCTCTGGTGGGTCTTCCTGTTTCCCCGGCACTATCATGGTCTGTAGTTAAAATGCCTTTAGTTTAAGGTGTTGGATTGTACAAACCGCAACTCCTTTTAGTTATGTTTTATTGTTATCCAGCTAGAGTGAGACCTTGGGAGGTCAGGGGCTTTTATTTGGGGTAAGTGTAAATTGTTTTTTGTGTCTAGCTCTTGGGTGCAGAGTGGTTTACAAAGAGACTTCATAAAGGTGTCGTGTAATTCCCAGGGTTTTAGAAACGTGGAAAGTCACAGATTCTAGAGACTAATTCAGAATACGCTGGTTAATTCCTCCAAAGAAGTTGTGTGTGTGTGTTTCAGTTGACTAGGGTAGGAAGGCGGCTCTCCTGTGGTAACCTGTGCAGGAAGTGACGTGACTTGTTCCACTTTACAGGAAGTGGTAGGGTGGCAGCTGGGATTTATTGCTACTTACTTAGGGCAATGACTGTTGAACAATCATTGACCAAACATGGCTGTGTGTCTGCCCTGCCTGTGCTGTGAGCTTGCCTTCTGGAGTGAGGAAGTTCATGTGGCTGGGCCTGCCGCTGCTGCAGGTTCCTTTTTAAGGTGTTTCCTTGGCCCCCAAGAGTTTTGACTCTGGATGGTCATCTGGGTTCGGTTAGGGCAGCTGGCTTGAGAAGTGACCCTCTAGCCAGGCAGGTGCTTGCCTGGGTTTATCTGGTGTCTGGTATTTATTCTGTAAATGAGAGATTCCCCACCCATCTTCCTCAGGGCAGGAACCAACATTCTGTTAAGATGTTATCCTGTCAGACACCCAGTAGGTGTTCAGTAAATTAAGGGTGTTAGCACACTTTTGTAAGTAAATTTCCTGATAATAAAGTCTGTATTTAAGAAATCAATTTCTCTATCACACACACCAGGTCTGTCTGTCTGTCTGTCTGTCTGTCTCAACCCCTTTTTATCTCCTATCTCTCTAGCTGGAAACTGAACCTTTAAGTTGTAGTTTGTGCAGAGAACCAGGGATCTGGGAGGGAGGCATGCTCACATCGATGAATACCCTCTTGTAAGTCAGCTGCAGCAGGAGGCCTTACAGGAAAAGGCAAACAGAAGCAGCCCACCATTCTGACTCACTCTTGCCCCTCTGCTCAGGTCAGGAGGGTCAGCCTTGTCCCTGAGGCTCATGGAGCCGGTGCACCTCTCCTTATCGTCCACACTTTGCCATTGCGGCCTCTCTGGTTAGCTTGGTCTGGACACTTTTTCCCCACCACGTGACAGCGTCTCTCTGTGTAGCCTTGGCTGTCCTGGACTTGCTTTGTAGACCAGGCTGGCCTTGAACTCACAGAGATCCGCCTGCCTCTGCCTTCCGATGCTGGGATTAAAAGTGTGTGCCACCACACCTGGCTATGGTTTGGCCACTCGTATGAATGGGCCAGGGGTTAACTCAGAGCTACATACCGTGAATAGGGTGTCTTTACAGTTCCTTTCTGCAATAGGGATTGCAAATGCGTCCTGTGTCCTTAGAATGTAGAGTATATATGGTGTAGGGCTTGTTTGCCCTTCCTGACTCTTTTCTCTCCTTATCTTCTGTACTACGTCTTACTATGAGCACTGTATCATATGGTCCGTGACCTTCTGCTGCCATGCATTTCCCTAATGCTCAGTAGGGTTTTAGACCTGCAGGGAACTTCCTCGAATAAGGCTATTTGCAACAGTAAGCAGTTATGCTGACGAGATGGATAAGGAAAAGCCAGCAGTTTCCCTGAGGCCTGCGGGCCTGCAGGGCTGGAGGCAAGAAGACTGGGTCAGAGCCAAAGGAACTCGTGGGTGTTTTTGGTTTTTATACGAGAGACAGTTTGATAAACTGCCTTAGCCCTCTGTGAAAGCTGAACAGGTTTTCTTGAATTTAGCACAGCCTATAAAAGCAGCAGATTCTTTGGCAGAATCTGTCTTGCGGTCTCCTATCAGAGTGGCTGCACAGATACTTGCTCCTGTAGCACTAGCTAGAGATGGGGTGGAGGGGTAGGTTCTCCTTGATGCCTGAGAGCTTGACTGTGCTTTTGGTTTGTAGCCATATCTGACTTCCTTGTTTTTGCCAGCCTTTCTTCTGCATTAGTGGACGCCAGGCAGATTAAAGAATTGATTAGTGTCAGCAACTACCCACAGCTGCACAGGACAAACTGAAGGTGGAAAGGTGTAATTAGACTGATATTTCTTATACAACCCAGGACCACCTGCTCGGGCAGCTACACCCACATTGGTTTGAGCCCTCCTACGTTAATTTGTTTGTTTGGTTTGGTTTGGCTTTTCGAGATAGGGTTTCTCTGTGTAGCCTTGGCTGTCCTGGACTCGCGTTGTAGACCAGGCTGGCCTCGACCTCACAGTGATCCTCCTGCCTCTGCCTCCCCGAGTGCTGGGATTAAAGCTGTGTGCCACCACCACCTGGCTATTTGTTTGTTTTTTGAGATAGGGTTTCTCTATGTAATCTTGGCTGTCCTGGACTTGCATTGTAGACCGCTGGCTTCAAATTCACAGAGGTCTGCCTGCCTTTGCCTCCCGAGTGCTGGGATCACAGGCATATGTTAGTTCGCCCGTCTCCCACATCAGTTATTAATTAAAAAAAAAAAAAAAACAAAAAACAAAAAAACCTCCCAAAAGACTTGCCTACAGGCAATTTGATAGAGGCTTTTTCTCAATAAAGATTCTTCTTCTTCCCAGGTAACTGTAGCTTGTGCCAAGTCGAAAAAGCAAAACAAAACAAAAACAAGACATACACCAAAACAAAAAAGCCAATCTAGATAAAAATCTATCTACTTTATTTTCTAATACCTCTTTGCTTTCAAATTGAAAGGAAGAATTTTAGTGACTGTATTATAGCAACTGAAAATCAGGAGGCATGACTATGGTCATATATTTTTAAATTCATAAAGACCAATGTTTCTAAGTATAGACTTTGGACTTAAAAGACTTGTGTTCAAATCCTACCTTAAATTAGTCATCTTGGGCAACTTACTTGACTTTCCAAGCTTTTTTTTTTTACTCTACAAAATGAAAATATACCATCTACTTGACAAGATTTTGGAAAATCGGCTGAAATAATATGCAAGTGTTTGAATTGGTACCTGATAGAAATATTCAAACCAAGGTAGCTATTTCTACAGCAAGTTAAAGTACCATGAGAGACAATGTTAAGCATAGATACTGTGACCGTTACTGTGGACTGTCAACTTGACAAGAATCACCTAGGAGACAGACCTCTGAGTGTGCCTGTGAGGGAGATTCTAGATTGGCTTCATTTTGGTGGAAAATATGCGCTCTAAATGTGGATGGTGCTGCCCAATGGGCGGGGTTCTTGGATGGCCCCGCCCAGTGGGCGGGACTCTGCAGTGAATAAGAAGGGAAAATTAAGCTGGGCGTGAATGTTTATCTATCTGCCTCTTGACTATGGATGCAAGGTTCTGCATGTCCCTATGGCATGCTGGGACTTCCCTGTCACGATGGACTCTGTCCCTTCTTCAACCTGTAACCGAAATAAGCCTGTTATTTTGTCACAGCAGTTATAAAAATAGCTAATACACTCACCGTGGGTTAGGGAGAGTACAGCGTCCCCTTACCCTCGTCCCTGATATATGAACAACCTTGGAAGAGCAGAAATGTATTTACTTACTCACTTATTTATTTATTTTGGCTTGGCATGCTGAGTTCCACATGCCCCATAGTTTACCCATGCGTATCACTATCATATATTATACATGTCACTCTGTGTCTTATTGCAGAATCCAAACACCAGCTGAGACTCACCTGGAGCCCACAGTCAAGAGACTTTGAAACATTAGAAACCTTAGTTTTTAGAGAAACTGAATATTTCAAGAAACTGGACTTTCAAGTGTTGGAATTTTGGGGGACTATCGCGGGCTTTTTAAGTTTATCGTTTAATAGTGTTATATTTTTGTGTCAAGGTGACAAGGGGGCAGTTGTCCTGGTTGGTTTTTTTGTTTGGTTGTTGTTGTTTTTTCAACTTGACACAAGTTAGAGTTATTTGGGAAGAGGAACCTCAATTGAGCAAATGCCTCCATCAGATTTTCTGTAAGTAATCTGAATGGCATTCGCTGATCAAAGGCTGATGTGGGCGGTGCCACCCGTGGGCAGGTGTTCCTGGGTCGTGTAGGAGAGCAGGCTGAGCGAGCCACCAGGAGCGAGATGGTAAGCAGTGCTCCGCAGTGTCTCTGCTCAGTTCCCGCCTTCAGCTCCTGTTTTCACTGTGAGAAGTCAGGAAAAGTGTTAGTAAAGCTGCAGTAGGAGCCAAGGGGGGCGGTCACGTGGCAGTCACGTGGCATGGTCCGAGTCCAGAAGCTTCTTCCTTCCTTTGATTACTGACTGTGGTGTGGCACTGTGAGCGGAAGTAACCCTTTCCTCCCCAAGGTGTTTTGGTCATAACACTCGAAATCTAAGGCACTTTAGGTTTAAACCTAATAGCTAAGATTGCATTCGAAGGCAATTTTGATGTGTCAGTGAAAAACCTAGCTCTTGCCTCCCTCCCTCTCCTTTTTTTTTTTTTTTTTCTTTCTGGTTGTGGAGAATGAAACCCAGACTGCACTTGTCCTAGGCAAGCGCTCTGCCACTCAGCTGTATCTCAGCCCTATTGCGTTTCTGGTTGTGGTTATTTTAACCCAAAGCCTTGAATGTTCTTATTTTTGAACATTCTGCTTTTGGTTGGGGGATACAACGAGTGTTATCTCTTTGACAGCAATGATGCTGGTGTTTCCATGGCAGGAGCCTGGGCCTTGGCAGCACTAACAAGGTAGACTCAGCCGCTGGTCCTCAGTTTACCAGTTAGATAGACAGATGATGGTGAAAAGGCCTCGTAACCCAATTTCCTCCGTGCCTGCCTTTTGTGAGCTGATGTGAGGACTCGGTGAGTGGTTTAGATTTATTTCTTTTTCTATTTATTTACCTTTATTTTACATGTAGGTGTGTTTTGTGTGCATGAATGCTTGTACACTACATGCATACAGTGCCTTCAGAGACCAGAAGAGGTTGTTGGATGCCCTGTGATTGGCTGTGTTTTGAGCACCCATGTGGGTGCTGGGAGTTGAGTGGTTAAGAGCGGAGCCATTTCTCCGGTCTCAAGGTTCAGATTTAAATAGGTTAGGAAGCGTGCACAGCTAAGCAGTTCTGGTCAAGGTGTGCGTCATTGGCTGAGCACCACTCTCTCCTGCGGGTGGTCGGACAAGTCAGAACTGAGTGGATCCTCTTTCCTGCAGACTTGCCTCCCCTGTGTGGGAAACAGGCTTCAGCCTTTTCCTCCTAGCAATGAGACTCCTGGGAAAATCCCATTTCTCCAGAGCCCATTGTTTCCAAAGCCTTGTGGTCAGGAGTGGGACTCAGGTTGTAGTGGGGTAGCCCGGCAGTCAGTAGCTTTTTACTAAAATTGTCCTCTGTACTTTTCACTTGCTTTCTCTGGGGTGGAGGGCCTGCTTGGTGACACGTGGTGCTTTTGGCTTGGCTGCTAGAGTCCAGGGGACGGTGCTGCTGATGGTAGAAACCTATGAACAGTAATAGCACCAGGCACACTGCCCAGGAGATCGGAAGATAAGCATGATATGCTCTTCCTTACTCTATACTGTGTCACTTAGCATCACGCCCCAGCTGCAGTGGCTGACTGTCCTACCTGACCTGGGTGAACAGCCGTAAGGTGTCATGGGGTGCTCGCCTTGACATGGCTTCTTCTGACCTTTCTGCAGACAGTGTGTAATAAGTAGCCTGCCTGACAAGCCTCAGTGCATTCCTTAGCTTGTGAGCCCTAGGGTCATTTTCCCAGGGCTGCTTGCTTAACAGCCCAGGTTCAGCTTGCCTTTGAGCTTGTTCCTAGCTTTTTTATGATACTGGTTCCAGTACACTGGGGCCCTTGACTCTGGGAGAAGTCTGGTCTTTTTGGCTGTGAGCCTAGCCTTTAATAGCTAAGTCATTACCTTTTTGTCTTAACACACAAATCCTAACAGCTTAAATAGTGATACATCCCTATCAGCTATTTAATTATTTAATGAAAGGATGGTATGATACAGAATCAAATACAGTGCTGGAGTTTTTTGTTTGTTTGTTTGTCCATTTCATGGTTTTTCCAAGACAGAGTTTCTTTGTATAGCCCTGGCTGGCCTGGAGCTCGCTCTGTAGACCACGCTGGCCTCACAGAGATGCTGCCAGGTCTGCCTCTGCCTTCCAGAGTTCTGAGATTAAAGGTGTTGAGCACCACTGCCTCTTTCTTTCTTTCTTTCTTTCTTTCTTTCTTTCTTTCTTTCTTTCTTTTTTCTTGTTCCATTCCCTATTCTTTCTGTTTTTGTGGAATCAAGCTCACAGTGAAATACATCCACCCCTCCCCCTCCTGCCCCAAACACCGCCCCCCCCCCAGGTGACACATTGTGCTGCTTGGTTTTGGTTAGCTTGACACAAGCCTAGACCTATAAGAGACAGAGAATCCCATTTAATGAACTGCCTTCATCAGAGAGGCCTATAGGCAAATCTATGAGGTATTCTCTTGGTTAATGATTTATATGGGAGGGCCCCCCCCCATGCACTGTGTGGGCTCCTGGGTGAGGAGTGTGAGGAGCAAGCCAGGAAGCAGCGGCCCACCTAGCTTCTGCTTCAGTCCCTGCCTCCAGGTTTCTGCCCTGGCTTCTCTCAATGAACTGTGACCCTGGATATGTAAGCCAAATAAGCCATCTCCCCAGCCCCATTCTAGTGCGTAGATGTGTGTATGCTGGTATTGCCATAGCATGCGTATAGAGGCCGGAGGACAGCCTGTGAGAGTGGAGTCTTCCCTCCATCATATAGGTGCTGGGCATCGAACTCAGGTCCTCAGGCTTGGAGGCCAGTGTCCTTAACCACGAAGCCATCTGGCCAGCCCCATGTTTGTGTTTTAACAGTAAGGCCTCTTAGGTATATTCTGAAATGTCCTGCCCTCAACTACAGCCAGCTCATTCACAGGAAGCTCAGGATCCTTTTAGAGGACAGTGGGATTAAAGATACATCTGTGCCCTGGGGGATACATGAGAATTTTCTGTGTTCAGTGGAAGATTGACAGGATGTTCCCCAATCAGAAGCCATGTGAGTCACGGGAGGGTTGTTGTTCAGGAACGTTCTACAGCTAATTCTTTTCTTTTTCTTTTTCTTTTTTTCTATTTATTTTTTGTGTTTTGCTTGACTATGTGTGTGCGATGTGTATGTTGCACATGTGTGGACGTTCCTGCAGATGCATGTGTGTGATGCAGGTATGCTCTTGAAGTCTCTCCATCATGTACACTGAGGCAGGGTATCTTACATGAACCAGAGCATGCCAGTGTGACCAGAGCAAGCCAGCTTACTCTGGAGATCCCATGCTGGGATTACAGTGGGCTACCATGCCCAAATGGCGTTTATATGGATGCTTGGAACCCAAAGTCTGGTTCTTGTGCTTACAGGGCAAGCCTTGCTCAGCCGTCTCTACAGCGAGGAATCCCAATTTCCTTTTCTGGGACACTTTGAAGCATTGCATGTATCAGATGTGTTTGTATGTCTTTGTTTTATGTATTTTATCTGTCTGTCTGTCTATCTATCTATCTATCTATCTATCTATCTATCTATCTACCTATCTATCAATCAGTCATCTTTTTTGAGATAAGATTTCTCTGTGTAGCCTTGGCTGTCCTGGGACTCGCTTTGTAGACCAGGGTGACCTCGAACTCCCAGAGATCCACCTGCCTCTGCCTCCCTGAGGGCTAGGATTACAGGTGTGCGCCACTACACTCAGCTGTTCATATGTCTTTAGATGTGTAAGTTTCTGTCTCTCTCCGTTTTGAGTCTGGATTCCACTCAGGGAGTGGTTCTTTCCTGTGAACGCATGCCTAGAGGGTAAATGAAACAAACACATTGATCTTTGTCTTTAGTGTCTCTCAGTAACTGTTGGGAACTCTATCGAGAGAATGTTTATAGTTGCCGGGAACCTATTTCAGTCCAGTCTAAAATACAAACCTCTGCTTTTACTTAGCATAAAGCCCTGGATTAGGACGAAGTATTAGCTACTTTTCTTGCTTCTATGGACCAGATACTTGCCAAGAGGCAACCTAAGGGAGGAAGGCCTTACTTTGGCTTCCAGCCTGAGGGATTCAGTCTGTCATGATGGGGAGGCTGAGCAGCAAGAAATCGAGGCAGTGGTCACATGGCATCTGTAGTCAGGAAGCAGATAGATAAATATGGCTCCTGGCTCACTTTCTTCATTACTTCTGGGACCCTAGCCCGGAGCACAGTGCTGCCCACTTGTAGGATGTGTCCCCCGGCTTCAGTTACCTAATCTGCAAATTCAGACACGCCCGGAGGTTTTTCAGCCAGGGCATCCTAGATCACATCAAGCTGATTGACCATGCGGATTAGCCATCACAGATGGGTTTTAGGGTTAGCTCAGTGAGCGCAGCTGTCTTCAGGGTCAGCTGCTTTTGGGCTGCATGCATGCATGCGCACGTGCACACATGCACATGCACACACACGCGCCACAAGATGGCTGCCAGCAGCAGCGACTATTTCTCTGTTCCTGATCTCTGGGGGGAAAAAAGATAGAGGTTGGTTTTCTGGATGCAGTTTGTGATTGCGCCCTTGGGTCCTGACATGAAAGGGTAGGTTTAAGTAGAGGACCAGGCATACTCATAGCTTTCCAGTCCTGGTCAAGGAGTGGTTCTGCAGGGGTGCTGACCAGGTCTCTCCTGACAGGTTGTCACACAGTGGGGATCCTCTCTTCTCTTCTGGCTACACCAGGCTTCAGCCTTTCCCTTCCAGAGTGAGATCCCTGGGAAGATCCTAATTCCCCACGCTGTCTTGTTTCACAGTCTGTTCGCCGAAGGGAGGGAATGGGTGTCTTTTTGGAATATCCTTGCCCTACCTGGCCTTCTACAACTTCAACGCTCCCTCCCGTGTTGGCAGTGGAGTCTGGCTATTTTGACAGGTAAAACTGTCAACTTCGCATTGGAATTTTGTCCTTAGGGTTGAAAGAAAATAGAGATCTTCTTTAAATTTTATGTCTAATTTAAATTTTAATGGACACCTATTTATTTCTTTGTTGGGTATGTGCACACACATGACATGCACAGCAAGGTCAGAGGACAAGCTAAGGAAGTTGGCTCTCTCTTCCCACCACGTGCGTCTTGGGGATTGAACTCATGACTTCTGGGCTTTGTGACAGGCTCCTTGACCTACTGAGCCATTTTGTTGACCCAAGCTGGGCCTTTTATTAGCTTACCCACATTTGTTTGTTTTATTGTTTTGGGTGTGTCTGTGTGTGTATGAGAGAAAAATCAAAATTGCTTTTCCCTTTTGGTGTCTGAGCTTAGTTAAGTGAAGGAGTGAATGCACTGCTGCCATCTGTTTGCAATGATTTTCCTAAGTTGTCACACAGAAGTCCCTTGTTTTTAGAATTCTGTTTATTATTACTGTGAAGGGACACACTTGTGCTACAGTGCACATATGGAGGTCAGAGGATAACTTGTGGGAATCACAGTTTTCCTCCATCTTGTGGGGCCTAGGAATTAAACCCACGTCTAATGGCTTAATGACAGCCTCCTTTACCATCCAGTGACCTCACTGGCCCAAGGCAGTTTTAATTTTTTTTTTTTAATTTTCATTTTATGTGTATGGGTATTTTTCCTGTGTGTTTTTGTTTTCTCTTTTTGGTTTTTCGAGACAGGGTCTCTCTGTGTAGCCTTGGCTGTCCTGGACTCTCTTTGTAGACCAGGCTGGTCTCAAACTCACAGAGATCCCCCTGCCTCTGCTTTCCCGAGTGCTGGAGTTAAAGGTGTATGCAACCGAGACCCTCTGCTTGTGTGTGACCCTCTTCCTGTGCGTATTTTAAGTGTCCCGTGTGCATGCAGTGCCTGTGGAGATGAGAAAAGGGGGTTGAGATCCCCTGAAACTGGAGTTACAGGTGGTTGTGAGCTGCCATATAGGTGCTGGGAAGGAAACGGGTCCTCTGCAAGAGCAGGAAGCGCTGAGCCGTCTCTCTTATCCTCACGTTTATTTTTATAGAATTAAATATACCAGTGATTATTTTTTTGTAAGACCCAAAGTTTTCTGCCTTGATCTAGCCACACTGTCAGCTGACACCAGGGAGGCCTGACCAGAGACGTTAGTCTGTGGAACATGTCGGGGTCTGGCTGTGACAGCTGGGATCCCGGTCTTTAGGACACTGAGTGTGTCAGCATTCCTGGGGCTGTCCCCATGCATACTGGGACTCTGGAGGTGGGAGGAAGGGTGGGTGGTATAGACCGTGGAGGAGGCATTTGGTAAACGTTGGTTAGTGTGAGGCCTGGTGTCTCCGGGTTGTTCCTCAGCTCACACTGGAGGGGAGGGGAAGATGAACTGTTCTCGCCCTGACTCCTGATTCTGAACCTGTGTGCTCTGTCTCCTGCAGCTGAAGCGATGGCGTTTGTGAAGAGCGGGTGGTTGCTTCGACAAAGTGAGTAGAGCTGCTTGGGTCTGCTGAAACAGATCACATGTGCAGAGTCACGTGTGGGTAATGCTGTTGTCCTGCCTTCCCTCTTGGGGGCGGTTTGTTAGAGCTCTGTGAACTGCCTTCATGAAAACATGGGGTCGACCGGAACCAGGAAGCTCAGAGCTCCCCACTCCTTTGACTCTGTGGTTATGTTCAGTACTGTTAAGGGTTGGCCTGAGGCTGCTGAGTCTGTCCATACTTGGCTTCCCTGTCACTGGCCTCTGTGTGGGGGAGATGACCCATCCCATCTGGGACCCTGAGAAGGATCAGTAGGGGGACTTGCCTCGGTGGGTTCACAAATTTAGCAAAGTCAACCTTTGTCTCCAGAGGAAGCTCTGTTCTTTGGGCTTGAGGTCCAGTCAGTGTCCTAGAGCTGGCTGCTGTGGGTCAGCTGCCACTCTAACATGCAGCAAGCAGGAGAGCCCGATTACCTGTCTCCAAACCTGGAGCTGCCTGTGCTCCCCAGGTCTGTGGGGGCGTCTTAGCCTAGAGAGTGATGCTGGGTTGGCCTGGTGTCTCAGAGGGTAGCCACAGACCCTGAGAGCTGCCTTCTCTTGAGTTTTGTGTCCCCAAGCTCCCATGGACAGAGGGGCTGGGGCACCTTGTTGCCAGTCCTTTGGTGGCTTCTGGTTTTGTCCTTAGGCGTTGCTATGCTCTTGGAAGGTGAGCTTTTTTTTCTTCAGAAGTTATTATCATTTTCTTTTTTAAAAATTTTTATTTGTAACCAGGCTGGCCTCGAACTCACGGTGTTCTGCCTGCCTCTGCCTCTCAGAGTGCTGGGATTATTTTTACATGTTTTCCCCATCATCAATGGAATGTTGAAAGCCGGATCTTGTGTGGGTCTTGTGCAGGTGTCCACAGCTGCTGTGTTCCTGAGTTCAATGGCCGTGCTGAAACCAGACGACACTGTTCTGCAGCCTTTTCTCCACCCTTTGGCTTTTACATGCGTTCTGCCCCCTCTTCCTTGATGGTCCCTTGGAGAGGGACAGTCTTGTCATTCAGTCTGCCTTTTCTCATTCATCTCACAACTTGTGCTCTGCCTGGCAGCCTTCCAGGGCCTGCAGCTTAAAGTGGGAGTGGCCAGGCCATGTCTGTTTGCACTGCCAGTTAAGAGGATTGCTTCCACCAATTCTCTGCGGGTGGACAGTTTCTTCCCTGCCTGCTGTGCACTGGGGCCAGCCTTTGTTGTTTTAACCCAATGCCAACTTCCCCTATTTCCCGCCCCAGGTACTATTTTGAAGCGCTGGAAGAAGAATTGGTTTGACCTGTGGTCAGACGGGCACCTGATCTATTATGATGACCAGACCCGGCAGAGTATAGAGGATAAGGTCCACATGCCTGTGGACTGCATCAATATCCGCATGGGGCATGAGTGTCGCGGTAAGCCCACACCTGCCATTGCCACCCTTCCTTAATGAGTCTGCTCCCACTGTCAGACTGGTCTCTGGTCCCGGCAGGGCAGCACCGTGGGCACTCACATCCTGAACATCAGGATATATAGTTTTTTTTTCCCGCTGGAGTTAGGCCCAGCCTGCACTGCTTCATCTAGGGAGAAGGAACCAGACTGCTAACAACCCCAAGAAAGATGGCGCCCCTCTTAGGTCATGCTGATTTAATGATCTAGACACTGGATATGTGTGGTAGTCTGGGTGGTTTCTGTTTGTTTGTTTTTGCTTTGTTCTTTTGTTTTTTGAGACAGGGTTTTTCTGTGTAGCCTTGACTGTCCTGCATTCATTTTGTAGACCAGGCTGGCCTCGAACTCACAGAGATCCACCTGCCTCTGCCTCCCCGGTGCTGGGATTAAAGGTGTGCGCCACCACTGCCTGGCTCTGGTCGGTTTCTTGAAACAGTGATGCAGTACACTGGATGCGGGGACCAGCCGTGGTTTCTCTATGCTCACAACACTGGATGCGGAGACCAGCCATGGTTTCTCTATGCTCACAACACTGAATGCGGGGACCAGCCATGGTTTCTCTATGCCCACAGGGAGCAGCTGTGTCTTCCTGCCAGCCAGCTTAGTTGGCTCCCTTCTGCTTCTTAGTTGGGCCCCGGTTATTTCCCATGCAGTGATGGGCTGTCTCCATCTTCACTCCTCTGGGTCATTAGGTCCAAGAAATGTGTAAGGAGGAAAGTCCTTGATTCTGCTGGTCTCTCCTAGACATCCAGCCTCCAGATGGGAAGCCCAAAGACTGTATGCTGCAGATTGTCTGCCGAGACGGGAAGACTGTCAGCCTCTGTGCAGAGAGCGCCGACGACTGCCTGTGAGTGTCGGCGGTGGCGGTGTGTGCTTAGTGGGCAGACAAGGTGTTTTCTTCTAGTTCCTCTTTGTTAAGACGGGAAGAGAGTCTAACTTGAATTTCCCTCCAGGCTGGGACTATAAGTCAGAAACTGTTTCTTTTGTGTGTGTGTGTGTGTGTGTGTGTGTGTGTGTGTGTGTGTGTGTTTATGTGTATGTATATATGTGTGTGTTTGCATGTGTGAGTGTGTGTATGTGTGTGTGTATGTGTGTGTATGAGTGCATGTGTGTGTGAATGTGTGTGTGTGTACAATGTATATACACGTCTGTGTGTATGGGTAAGGCACTCATGTAGCGTGGCGAGGGTGGAGGTCAGAAGACAATATCAGTATTTGTCCTTATGTTCGCCTTGTTTTTGAGACAGGGTTTTGATGAGTTTTCATTGTATTTTCCCTTGAGCTGCTGGAGAGTCTCCTTTCTCTCCTTCTCATCTCTCCATAGGAGTGCTGGCTTATGTACCTTAATGCTATACATCTGAATTTTTTTTTTTTTACATGAGTCCTGGGGATTGAAACTCAGGTCCTTATGTTTTCATCGCCAATGCTTTTACCCATTGAGCCATCTCCCTAGGCCCCTTGATTCTGGTTTCTGTCCCTTCTGCTTAAGCAGTGTGGTGGTTTGAATAACAGTGGCCCCCAGAAGCTCATGTGTTTGAATGTTTAGTCTTCAGGGAGCGGAACTATGTGAAAAGGATTAGGAGGTGTGGCCTTGTTGGAAGAAGTGTGTCACTGGGGCTGGAGAGATGGCTCAGAGGTTAAGAGCACACACTATACTCCCAAAGGTTCTGAGTTCAGTTCCCAGCAACCCCATGGTGGCTCACAACCATCTATAATGAAGTCTGATGCCCTCTTCTGGCCTGTTGTCTCATGTGCAGGCCAAATACTATATAAGTAATAAATAAATAAATTGTAATAAATAAAAAAATCATTAAAATAAAAGAAGTGTGTTACTGGGGGGGTGAGCTCTGAGGTCTCAGAAGCCCATGCCAGGTCCAGTGTCTCTCTGCCTATGGACTAGGCTAGAGCTTTTAGCTACTTCCCATGCCTGCATGCACACTGCCATGCTCCCCTGCCGTGAGGACATGGACTAAACCTCTAAAACTGTGGGGGGGGTAAGGGGGGTGCACACGCGCGCGCACTCTTGGTAAGCACTACCTTTAAACTCTATTTTATTTGCAGTTCCTTAAGCCTCTACCTCCCTTCCAACCCCCTAACCCTAGGGAGAAAAAGAAGGTCAGTGGGGAGGAGCAGAGTTCTCTGTAGCTACTTCCGGCTCTTTGGGTTCTTTGGGGCAACCTCGGTCATCAGGTTATCCAGCAGTCCAGCTGAACAGCTGTCCGGGAGCCTTCTTCCTCCTCTGACTGTCTCCTCTAAGTGTCTTCTCTCTCTCTGTCTCTCTGTCTCTGTCTGTCTGTCTGTCTGTCTGTCTCTCTCTCTCTCTCTCTGTGCTCTGGTATTTATATCCTCTCAGAGTCAGTTGGCAAAGGCCACACCCCTCTCTGAGCTGCACGAGGCTGTTATCAGCTGTGGACAAAGTAAAAGCATTCCATATCCCACACTTGGGATTAAAACAAAAACCTGTTTACATAACATAACAGTTTTTAAAGAAACCAAAACTTCCAGTACAGAAACTGACTTGCTCAGTAACCCTGGGTGCTCTGTAACTCACTCTGTAGACTTCAAACTCAACAGAGTCCCAGTTACCTCTGCCTCCCCATTGTTGGTATGAAAGGCATGTGCCATAATGCCTGAATAAAGTTTTTTAGGGTTTATTTTAAAATTTTTATTAAAATTGAAAAGTGTGTGTGTGTGTGTGTGTGTGTGTGTGTGTGTGTGTGTGTGTCTGTCTCTGTCTCTGTGTGTGTGGGCGCGCCTTCACAGGCCAGAAGACGGTGTCAAAATTCCCTGGAACTGGAGTTACAAACGGTGGAGATCTAAGCGACATGTTGCTGGCAGTCAAACGCCGTCCTCTGCAAGAGCACTGTTTAGTCCCTGCGCCATCAGTGACTGGTGGCTTAGATGGTAGAGCTGTGACTTCCTGGAGAAGTAACTGAGCGCCAGACTAATTTACTCCTGTTACACCATAGCACGGCACTTGCCGGTTAGCCCTTTGAGCCGACATAACCCAGACACTTGGTTTCCTCCAGGCATTCGGCTAACTGCTCTAAAGATGCTGTTTGATCATCACCAAGTCTGACAGTGTGGTTACTGCTTCAGGCATCAGAAACTGGGGGCACAGATAGGTTAAGTAACGTCTGTTGGTTGTTTTACGCTCCTGTAAGAAGTCACTGGAAGTTTAGTAACTCCCAGCAGTGTTGTGGCTAATTTACCAGTATTGCCTAATGATGTTTATTATTAGGCCTATAGTTATTATTACGACAACCTACTAGCAATCAATTAAGACAGACACCTTTATATTTTAAAATAGCCTTAATTAACCTTGGGCAGGGCAGTAATCCCCTAAATTACTTCCCTTAGTGGGGCAGGCATGGGATCTCTGTCCCAACCCCACGCCGTCTGGTTCTAATACTCAGTAATGGTCTTATCTGGGCCAAGTCTCCATCCACACCAGCCATGTGCTTCTCCTCCACTTAACCCATGATGGCAGCTCTTCCTTCTTCCGCTCTCCTCCCGCTTTCTCCCCCAAGTCGATGGTCTGGTCGGTTGCAATACAGAATCCAGGCCCCTGTCTTTTGTCTTGGGCCGATACTTCCTTCCTCTGAGTCTATACTAAGATGCTTATCAGTTTGTAGGGACAAAGGCTCAGTGGGGTCAGGCATCCGACACTGTTTTCACCTTGGGCCCAGACTAAGGCAGGATTACATTCTCTTCACACATCCCCCTTTTATAGTAAAAAATAAAAAATAGGCAAAACCAAGAACTACATACATAAATATACATATATATACAGAATCACCAGGTATAAGTTTCATGTACATAACCCAGTCTTTTTGTATTTGACAATCTTTTAAATAATTCATTTGTCTTCCGTGCACTGGTGTTTTGCCTGCATGTCTATGTCTATGTGAGGGTGTCAGATTCCCTCAAACTGGAGTTGCAGACAGTCTGTCAACTGCCCTGTGGTTGCTGGGAATTGAACCCTGGTCCTCTGGAAGAGCTCCCGGTGCTCTTAACCCCTGAGCCATCTCTCCAGTCTCATGAGACAGTGTTTTACTTGACAGCACAGGTTGGCCTCAAGCTCAAGGTAGTCCTCCTGTTTAAGCCTCCTAAGTTCTGGCCTTACATGTCTCTCCTTAAGCAAGCCTTTCCAGGATGCTGCTGCCTGCCTGGATTTAAGAATCACTGGAATGTTGGTTTACCTCAGAATACCCTGTTCTTTATTTTCCCCAGGGCGTGGAAGTTCACACTGCAGGATTCCAGAACAAACACAGTAAGTTACCCACAGTCATTTGGTCATTCCAGTCTTGTTTGCGCAGCCCGGATCTGTGTAGCCAACTGGAGGCCAGGAGGTGGGGGGAGAAAAATGGAAGGGGGGGTGGGCGGTTGGGGGAGGAAAATGGAAGGGGGAGGATGGGGATGGCGGGGTGGGCGGTGAGGGATCCTCCTGGCCATGTACTGCTTCATGGGCAGGACAGGGTGCCTCTGGCTAACAGTGATCACGTCGTATATTGGTCAGAGGCACCTGTTGAGGTCTGAGTGTGAAACACCCTGCCATTGACTCACTTGCTTGACTCTAGCTGGAGGAGCTCTCTGGGCAAGTTACAGAACCCTTAGGTGGAGCCTCACTGGAGGTCGGGGTCAACAGGGGTCACTGGGGGGGGGCAGGCCTTGAGCCTGTCTTGACTTCCTAGTCAGGCCTCCTTCCTCAGCTGTCCCCCCAACTGTGATGGACAGTTTCCCTGAGAACAAACTCTTTCTCCTCTGAGCCGTTCTCATTGGGTCGTCTTGTCAGAGCCGTGAGGAAGAACTAGGGCAGCAAATGCCTCCTCGGCCCGGCGTGGTAGTTCCAGGCTCGTCTGCCCCTAGTCACCTTTCTCCAGGCTTACATCACCTTGAATTGTGTTCTATTTTGAAGTGAAGGTTCAAAGAGAACCGTGGTGCCCACTTTATCCATAAGGTCTCAACCTTCTTGTCCCTAATAGTATTTCTGAGCCCAGGAGACACAGAAACTGTAGTCCTGTTGTAACCCTGGCAGTGCCTCCTCCTGCCCAAGACTTTTGTGGTCAGCATTTTCATTCTTAGATGGGACTCTATTTTTTTCCCCAATATCTTTATAGGAAGAAAAGGGAAAAATAGATAAGGCTTACAGAAGAATTTGTGCAGGTGGGAAGTAAAGTCAAAAGAGCTCAGTGTCCACTGCTTTTGTTATCCAGAGATACTTTCTCTCTTAGCTCACTCCAGTTCCTTTTTTTCCCCATGAACAGCTCATACCCATGAAATTAGTATCAATAATCCATAAAGTTAGCATGTGGATTTTCCTTTTTTTTTTTTTTTTTTTTTGGTTTTGCGACAGAGTTTCTCTGTGTAGCCTTGGCTGTCCTGGACTTGCTTTGTAGACCAGGCTGGCCTTGAACTCACAGTGATCCATCTGCCTCTGCCTCCTGAGTGCTGAGATTAAAGGAGTGCACCATCACCACGTCCAGCTGGATTTTTTTTTTTTTTTCCTTTTCACTGGAGCGTAGTTTTTGAACTACAGAAAGGACATGCTCCCCATACATTTCTGATTATGAGCAGATGAACTAATGACAGTGGTTACCCTTGGGTCTAAAAGGCATTGGCAGCAGTGGCCTTTGGGCACCCCACCTTCAGCAGGCTGGAGGCTGCCCGTGGACCAGCAGCAGAGGCCCTTCCTCCTCAGATTGCTGAGATCTTTTGATGTTTCCTTTGCGGAATAAATATGTTGTTGGTCCTATCCCTCTTGTCTCACACAGGCTTACGTTGGCTCAGCAATCCTGTCTGAAGAGACTGCAGTGGCCGCCTCGCCCCCGCCCTACGCCGCCTATGCTGCACCGACCCCCGAGGTAGGGAGCAGATCTGAGCAGAGGTCATGCAAGTGTGGGAATCTGGGGCTGTCTGCTGCTTTTCCAGCTCTGCTGGTCTCTTGGTTTCTGTTGTAGTTTTGTTCTTAATCTTGAGTCAGTCTCAAGGAAATTAGAAACACACTCTAGATCTTCCTTTTTTCGCAGAGTGTTCCTTATCCTCTTTGCTTAGAGCTGGTGATGTAGCTCAGTTCACAGAGTGTTTGCCTAGCAACCTGGAGGTCCTGGGTTCGGTCCCCAGCGCTGCATAAATGGGGAGTGGCAGCCTGGGGTCCCAGCAGTTGGGAGGTAGAGGCGGGACAATCAAGAGATCCAGATCACTCTTGTCTACATAGGAGGTCAGCTGATCTGAGACTCTGTCCCAAAGCAAACAAAAATCCCTGTGTGTGTGTGTGTGTGTGTGTGTGTGTGTGTGTGTGTTGATGGTGGTCATAGAGATTGAACTCAGGGCCCCACACATGCTAGGCAAGTTCTTTCCCACTGAGCTATCTCACTCACTTTTTATATATTTATTAATTAATTAAAAATAAACATTACGTTTATTGTGTGTGCATGTGTGTGTGTGCGTGCGCGCTTGCGCGCGCGCATGTGTGTATATATGTGTAGTATGTATAGGCCATGATGCACAGGTATGGGTCAGAGGACAACTTATAGCAGTTGGTTTTCCTTTTCAACTGTGTGTGTCCTGGGGATTAAACTCCGGCCA
>OU015751.1:50542133-50579788 GCA_907169655.1 Acomys percivali
ACACACACACACACACACACACACACACACACACACACACTCCACATATACACATATGCAGAGAGACAGAGAGACAGAGAGTAGCGCATGACACCCAGTGTCTTCTTCTGGCCGCTGAATGCAGGCACAGGCATGTATACCTTCCACACGTTTGTTTGCACCCACCATAAATTGCACATAGACCACCCATGTGTGTGTATGTATGTAATATATATATATTTATATTTATATATCTGAGCCCAATATGCAAGTCCTTTCTAGATAATTCTAGCATCTTTCCTCTCAGGTGCTGCCATGGGACCTGGGCTGTCTCCCATGCCTAGCAAGCTCGTCCACTGAGCTGCCCCCGCCCCCAGCCCTTACGCCAACATCTCTGCTAACTTAGTTTGGCTGTTTTCTGTTGTTATTCTGTTTGAGGTTTTCTTGGTTGTTTGTGGTGGGGAAAAAAAAGAAATCCATTCAGGTCTGAACCTTGAGATCTTAGGCATTTTACTCATGTGTTTGGGTGGATCTCTTACCGTCTTGCTTTCTGTCGGGGGTGAAATCGCCCACTCCTCCCTTTCCGGCTGCACTCTAAGGGCGCAGGGCAGGCTTACTGCAGCTGTAGTGAGGTTGCTGTCGCAGGTTGGCTTCCACTGCTGCTCTTAGTGACAGGAACAGAGTGTTCCTGAAGGTTCTTCCATGTCTTCGTAGAGCAGAAAAGTTACTGTCTGAAAAATTTCCCTCTTGGGAGGCTGTCTTTTCCTTTCTTTGGTTCTTTGGGCAGAGCAGCATTTTCCTGGGGGCCCCCGTCTGCTGCTGCTGTTGTTGTTGTTGTTGTTGTTTTGTCTGTGCTCATTGGGATTTCTGCGTTACTAGCTTCTCCATTATCCAATCTAGGACATGCCTCAGCCACCTGTGGAAGTCAGCAGGCATCCCTTTATGCATGCATGTGTGTATTTATTTAAATTAAAATATAATCACATCTTTTCTCCTCTCCCCTTCCCTTCCCCAGTACCTCCCGTGTGTCTCACCTCTCTCCATCCCCACACACCCCTGCTCCTGGTCAGAGGACAACTGTTAGGATTCCTTCCTGCCTTCCACAGGGTCAGGGACGAAAGGCATGTCATCAGGCCAGGTGGCAAGTCCCTTTACCCACTGAGCCATCTCTCCAGCCCCTCAAAATTGTATTTCTCATGGGATGTTACTTTTTCAGGTCTATGGCTATGGTCCATACAGCGGCGCATACCCAGCAGGAAGTCCAGTCGTCTATGCTGCCAATGGGCAGGCGTATGCCATGCCATACCAGTACCCATACGCAGGTGAGCCGCCTGCTGCTGCTGCTGCTCCTGGTCTCTGCATGCAGCGGGGGCAAGGAGGAGTTTACTTTTCAGCTTGAAGTTAAGTGAGTTGCACTTCCTCTTGGAGACCCCGAGTCACTTTGTTACTCTGATTTTCGCTCATTTTTTTCATGAATAGTCTTTTGGGTTTTCATATATCTTTATGGCGCTAGAGTAATTGTTATTTAAAATTTACATTTGTATTTATTTTGTGTGCCTGTGCTGTACATATGTGTGTGGGTACGTGCGTGTCACAGCTCATGAGGGAAGGAAGGCCAAAGGACGATGGAAGGGAGTCAGTCCTCTCCTAACCCTGTGTGGGTCCCACAGATTGAGCTCGGGTTGTCAGATTGGCAACAACTCAACAACTACCTATTGTTTTTTGTTTATTTAAAGGTTTTAGTAATCTTTATTTAAAATGAAGCCAAACACACCTTAGTTGCTTACCTGTTCTCTGTGTCATTCAAGTTAAACACTTTTTAAGATTTATTTTTAATTATGTGTAACTGTCTGTAGGTACGTGTGCCCACGAGTGCAAGTGTCTGTTGGGGACCAGAGTAGAGCATTTGATGCCCTGGGACTGGAGTTCCAGGTGGTTGTGAGTTGACTTGTGGATGCTGGGAAGTGAACTAGGGTTCTTTAGAAGATCAGAGCACTGAGCCCTGTCTCCAATCCCCTCACCATTCAGTCTTAAACACCTTAGAGACTCCATGGCCAGCCACTTCAGAAAATAAAAGGCCCATTTCTAGCTTGGAGATAACACTTTGGCGTTTGGCTCCATGGTGACTCACTCCAAGTTGGAGTCAGGAACTGCTAAATCTGCCGATGTCTTAAGCTGCTTCTTCCATTCATTAAGCTGCTGGGGGGGTCTTTAGTGTCCCGTTCAGCACATCTTTAACTATTACATGTATGAGTCTATCTTTTGCTAGTGGTCCAGGCTGATGCCCTTTAGTGGGACTGTGTTATTTGAGCAGTACAGCCCAGAGTATGGACGGAAGAGGACGAAGACGTAGGGGCTGTAGCAGAGGAGGAACTGGGTGAGGAGGCAGAGGTGGGGGTGGGGCAGAGAAAGTGGAGGAGGAGGCACAGGATGGCTGGCTAAGGCAGGGCACCTCCTCTGGGGGAAGTGTAGCTCAGAATTCTCCAGGCTACAGCACAAGCAGGCACACGTGTAGCTTTGTGTGATGCAGTCTAGCAATTTGGACAAGGAGATTTTTTTTCCTTCCAAGGCACTTCTCTGGGTTTCTTGGAGCCGGCAGAATTAATTCTGCTAACTCCTAAGAGTATGACATTCCTGCTTGGAGATTAGTGACTTTATGGTGGTATCTTTCGTACCTCCAGCTTCTGGGCACCAAGTGAATACACACCATGTTCTTTGTACTCTTTGATGACATCTCTGATGTTGGGACGTTTGAAGTGGCCAGATGGCCTGAGTGGGTTTCTCCTTTAGTGTGTATCTGTTGAAGAAGTGACTGTGTTTTGGGGCTGGCGGGGGCGGGGGGTGGTATGGAGAAGAAGGTGTTCCTAGCTCACTCTATGAATGAGAAAGAGTCTCTTTTAATATTTTAGCATGAGCATGACTGCAAGAGTCTGTAACAGAGTCAGAACAACGCCCTCCCCCGCCCCCAAATTCAATCCTCAGGAGAGATCTGTCTTGACATTAGAGCTTCACGTGTGCCTCCTTCTAAATATCAAGGCAGCCTTGAGTTATCTCTCTTCCTTATGGTGCCTTCCTGGCTGCTGGCAGGAGGGCTAGGTCCATTGTGTGGAAGAAGTTTCCCGGTTTCCCTGGAACAGAAGGGAACTGAAGGCATTCTCCCTGGTAGCTACTTTTCTATTGCTGTGATGAGACTCCATGACCAAGGAACTTAGAGAAGGACAGGTTGATTGGGTCTTACTGTCCCAGCCTTATCTGCCAGTGGGAGGGAGGAAGGGAGGGAAGAAAGAAGGGGGAGGGGGAGAGAGCGTGAGCGCGAGCGCTCTATCTGGAAATGGTGTGAGCTTTTGAAATCTCAGATCCCATCGCTGGTGACACAGCTCCCCCAATGAGGTTGCACCTTCTAATTCTTCAAAACAGTTCAGCCAACTGAGGAACTGAGGACCGAGCGTTAAAGCATGTGACCCTACAGGGTCACCCTCATCTGGACCAGTACACTCTTCTAAAAAGGTTTCTCTGAAGGACGATCAGCTTCCCCTCTGCAGCCGTGTTCCATCCTCTTGCTGTTCATATAGGCTATTAGTGGGAATCCCTGGCCGGCCTGAAACTCACTGGGCAGACCAGGCTGGCCTCGAACTCACAAATATCCTCCTCTCACTGTTCCCCGAATGCTGGGATTAAAGGTGTGCAGCACCATGCCAAGCCTTACGTTATCATCTTTTAAAAAAATACATATTTTTAGATACATTTATTTACTATGCATGAGTGTTTGGCTGTATGTGTATGTACCAAGTGTATGGCTTGTGCTTGCTGAGATCAGAAAAGGCATTGGATTCCCTAAAGCTGACGTTGTGGCGCTTAGTAGGTACCATGTGGGTGCCAGGTCCTCTGCAAGAGCAATAGGTAGTCTTCATCACTGAGCCATGTCTCCAGCCCTCATGTGTCATCTTTTATAAACTGCAGCAGTGTCTTCCTTAGCATGCATGTACTGGGTCTTGGAAGGGTTGGGTTGGGCTCACTGGAGCCACATGTTAGCACTTTTCTGATGGACCTCGAAGGCCACCGAGTGAACAAGCTGGTCACGTGGAGAGACTGTGTCCATGGTAAGGGCGCAATCTCCTCAGTGAGTGTTGGGCTTCCAAATGACATCTTAAAAGATCTCCTTTCCTCCTCTTTTCTAGGAGTTTATGGACAACAGCCTGCCAGTCAAGTCATCATCCGTGAGCGGTACCGAGACAATGACAGTGACCTGGCCCTGGGCATGCTCGCTGGGGCAGCCACAGGCATGGCCCTGGGGTCTCTGTTTTGGGTCTTCTAGAGCCTTCAAGTTGTTCAGTGCATAGCTTCTTTTAGTCCTGTGTGCAATAATTTGATTTGCAGGGCATTTCTATTTGTGACGTGTGTCTTCTGTAATAATTTAAATAGTTCTTTGGAAGGCGGTAATCTGATGGTTGTGGTTGACCAGCATGGCACCTAAGTTCACAGGGACTGAGAACCTGAGTTCTTCAGGGTACTGGCTTGCACCAAGTCTTTCTTCGGGACTCTCGGATGACTTTGTGTAAACACACCCATTTAAAAGGGCATTTCCTGTTCAGTTAGGTGCAGCACTTCATTAAGGGATGGCTTTCCCTGCTATGCCAATAATAACCATGCTGAGGGAAGAGGATGTGTGTGAGTGTAGGGGGAAGACTTGCAGCTACTTTTAACAGTGAAATCTCCCTCTAGACCTGGCCGTGCGTTGTCCTGGGAGCTGTGAGCTGGTGGCTTCTGTAGGGCGGTAGTGTGAGAACCCCATAACCCACCCCCCTGGATCTCTCAGGCACCTGTAGGACTGATTGCTCAAGAGGAAGAGGGAGCATCCCCTCTCCCATTAAAAATCCCGCTTCAGGAATCTGCCCGACGGCATTACTCTCCTCACAGTCTCCTGTGTCCTTTTCCTGGGCATGATTGGAAATAGTTTCAAGTTAGGAATTGATTTGAACTGCGGAATTTGGGCCTTTACCTTTAAGCTCTGCCGAATGAAGGATTGAGCGGGTGGAGTGGGCTGGCGGCTGCCCAGTGGTGTGCGTTCAGTGTTTGCCTTAGGTGTATTGATTGCCAGCTTGGTCTGTGGAGAGTCTATTTTTCTACTAGTAAGGAAAGTATGGTGAGGCGATTGGGGGAGAGCCTTAGTTAGAATGTTCCCGCCTCAGGCCCTCTGGGGCACAAGCTGCACAAGGATTCTCTTTAGCGCCCTGAGAGGCTCTTGCTGAGCAGTGGTAGTGAGGGCCCTGTGGCTGTCCTGAGAGTGGGAATGAGGAGAGCTGGGCGAGACTCAGGTTTTGGGTGAGAGGTGGGGTTGGGTAGAGTCTCAGGGATTTGTTCCAATCCTTCATGTTAGTGGGGATCGGTCTTGTTTTCGTTCCTAACCAACTCATGATAGAAAAATTTAAAACGTTTCTAGTCCCCAAACCCGTGATGCTATGAGAAGCCCACAGTCCTGTCTTCAGACAGAAATTTCTATTTCCAATATTAGAAAATATGTGTTCCATATATGTGAAGTTACTGGTCTTTCATGTTTTACACGCTCCCAATCTCAGTGCTGTGACTGGCGTGTTTTAAACAAGTGCTGTCTCACAGAGGCAGGGCAGCACAGTGAAGGCCCTGCCTTCTACTTAGCACAGTCTCTTTCTCCAGAGCACTCCCAGAAAGCCCAGAGCATGTGTGCTGCGTGCTGGACTGCTGGGCAGCTCTCTCTTGGTCAGGTCAAGTCTTGGACAGATCTCCATGTGAGATAGTTGTCAAGTAGATGTGACGGTGGGTTTCTAGCTGCACCTTGGGGACCCGGGGACCCAGCGCTGCCCGTTTCTAGCTGAAGTTTGCTTTTCTGTCTCCTCTGATAGGTAGGCTATGTGACAACGTGGTATTGATGGTTTCTAGTGCCACTTTAATAAATGGAATGCTGACTTTACATCCTGTGTTATAAGAATGGCTTTGCTCACAATGTTATCATTCTTAAAGCTCTGTACTTTACTCATGAAACATTAAAACCAATTTTTAGTGTTGCAGGGGATTGTTAATTTTAAACTGAGTTACTGCGATTCCTAAAAGCCACAGAGTACTGAGTTAGGCGTCCCTCCCCACCCCACCCCACCCCCGCCCCCCAAGTACCAGTGAAACAGAATTATCTCCTACTGTCCCGTGGGTGTGCCCTGCCTAGCTCCTGACCTCAGTGGGACTAGCTGTAACAGGCAGCCATAGTTGAGCCTGGTCATTTCCTGTCACTCTTCTGGAATGTACGAAGATGAACTCAGGCATCGCGCTCCCTAAGCCCCTGTCCTCACAGGCGCTGCCCTTTCGGTTGTCTCATGTTCCTTTTGCACTCCAGTGAGTCACGAGACTCCTGAATTGGAGGAAACCTCTTGTCCAGGGCTGAGGAACACATCTCTTCCACGGTTGCTTTGAAACCATGACCCACGGCTGGAAGAGGTTAACTGCTGACGCTGGGCGCTGGGCGTGGCTGATTTCCTTGCTCCTTTGGCTCTTTGAGTTAACCTGAGAACTTTTCGTGTGACAGAGGGAAGCCCAAGGTTCACGTCTCAGATCCTCACTGTGGAGAAAGCCCAACTCCGCTTATTTTAGGTCATCAATGCCCACAGTAGCCTTCTGGAGCGCAGTGAGTTCCTGCGGTCGGGACAGAATGATCCAGATTTATTTTCTACATCTATTGTTGGTCCCATGTGACCTTTCATTCTGCCTTCTCGTTTATGGAGATGAAAGGCACAGAATGCAGGCTGTCTTCTTTGTGATTACTTATTATTTGGTTGTGTCTAAAGAGCCTGTTTTCTCCCTGTATGTGCTTATGGTATGTTTATAAGTGAACTTGTTAAAATAATAAATGACCATTAACCTTAAACTGTGTCTCATTGTGACTTCTGCTGTACTTGTAAGTTATTTTTGGGTGGCTGGAGAAATGGTTAAGTGCCTGCCATGCAAGCAGGAGGATCTGAGATCAGATTCCTGCCACCCATATGAAAGCAGGCATAGCTACAGACACTTGCAATAATAGAACTGGGGGGCTCGGAGAAAGGACAGACCCCAGAGCTTGCTGCCTTGCCTTCTAGCCAATCAGTGAGCTCTGGGTTCACTGAGAGACCCTGTCTCTAAAGATAAGGTGAAGAGTGATAGAGGGTCACCGGCCATCACAAACACACATGCACACTACCTTGCACTGGCCAAGGTGGCAGATGCCTCTGATCCCAGCCCTAAGAGGTGGAAGCAAGAAGATTATAAATTTGAAGCCAGTTTGGGACCACATAGGAAGAAAAAAAAAGAAAAGTAACGCATCATCGGCCTTTTCTGTTGTCAGCAGCAAGAATTCCACTTATTCGGGACTTCAGGTGTTAGAGATGGACTGTCACCTCAGAAGAAGGATCTCAACAGTTCTTTTTCTTTCACGACTTATTTTTACTTCATTTTATTTTTGAGGTAGGGTCTTACTGTTGTAGCCCTGACTGGCCTGGAACTTGCAATACAGATTATGCTGGCCTTGAACTCACAGCCATCCACCGGCCTGAGCACTGGAATTAAAGATGTGTGCGACCATTTCCAGGCATGTTATTATTTTAATTATACTTGTGTCCTTGCGCATGAATGTAAAATAGTATGTGTGGAAGAATACAGCCGTCTGCAGAAGACACCAGGGTTGGATTTTCTGGAGCTGGAGTTATGGGCACTTATGAGCCGCCCGATACCCATGTGGGACTTGAACTCAGCTCTTCTGCAAGAGCAGTACATGTTCCTAACTACTGTGCCATCTCTTCAGCTCCTAGCTCACTAGTTCTCACACTAGCTGCAAGGGAAGTTTTGCTCAGGTTGTAGCAGTTCAGGCTCAGAAGCTAACTGTTTGCTGGGGAGCAGGAAGTCAGTCACTAGAGTGTGTGTCTGCACTGATGGTACACCATGTATGACCTGGGCACAGACACGTGGTGGCCTTGTGGTCAGCCTTTTACATGGCAGTTAGGAAACTTTCCTTGAGCAGATCCTACTAACGTCCCATCTCTCTGGGTACATGTTCTGTATGGTCCAGGGAATTGACAAAGGCCACACTTTTGTTTTTGAATGAGTGAATCTATAAAATAATGTAGTAAGCCAAAGCAAAAGAAAGCCAAACCAAAACAAAAGACGAGTGGAAAGAAATAGCGAAACATCCAGCAAAATCTGACCAAGGAAACCCCACTGAGGAAGTGTGGGAGACTTAGGCGGAACAGAACATCCCTTTGTTGAGGCGTCTGTGTGAAAGAAGATGTAACGGGCAGAAAGGCAGCAGCTTCAGACTTAAGAATGTGAGGCTGAAACAGGTTAAGGAACTAAGGCTGCCAGCTGCAGTTCCCCAGGGAAAACAAAGTGTCCTCTCAGATGAGGCTTCCACGTTAAGAACAAATAGCAACAGAGAGATGACGGGGATGACGGTGTGTGTGTGTGTGTGTGTGTGTGTGTGTGTGTGTGTGTGTGTGTGTGTGTGTGTGTGCTTGAACTGTTTTAATACTTATTGCCCTGAATTGAGGCTTGCTATTTTTTTTTTTAATTTGTATTGGTTCTTTGTGAATTTCACGTCACACACCCCAACACCACCCACCTCCTCATTCCTTTGTACTCACCCTCAACCCCTTGCAACCTCCCCTGCCCAAAGATAATATATTGTAGAAGCTGTAGTGTGTCACAGTGTGTCCCACAGTGTACTCTTTTGTCCACACTTTCTTTACTTGCAAATGTTCATTGCAATGGGTCATTGATCTGATTGGAGGCCTCTGGCTTCTTCTATACTATCAATGCTAGATTCACTGAGTCTCCTTCATAGATGGGGTAGATGTTGGGGTGGGCCAATTCAAAGCCCTGGATTTGGTCCTGCATGGTAGGTGAGCTGGTCAGCCCACCAGCTCTCCAGAACCCACCCCACCAGGGCAGGCTCTCCAGCAGTGCCCTAGCTAGCTCATCCAATGCTGCAGCTAGCAAGGGGCAGAGCCAACTCTCCCACTTTCATGACCTTGGGGCCAGCTCTCCCATTGGGGGAGGAGCTCTTACATGCCACCACATGGTTAACAAGTTGCAGGGCCAACTCTCTCATATTCACACTCTTGCGTCTGACTCACCCTTACCCTGGCCATCAGAGCCAGCTCTACAGTCCTGTCCTGGGAAGATGCAGGGCCCACTCTCTGGAGTGCTACAGCAGGTGAGGGGCAGGGACAGTTCTCCTGCCTTCTACAGGTGGCGGGTGGGAAGGTGGGGCAGAGAGATGACATTTTAAGTCTGGTGCTCACAGCATCCCACAGAGGCTCTGGAAGTTGAAGTAGTCAGCTTGAGTTCCCATTGCATGCTCTTTCTGTGACTGGGCTTCCTGTGGCCGACCGAGCTCCTGTTCTGGCCTCTCTTTGCCACGGGACTCACTTTTATATCTGCTGGAAATGGTTTATCTTATAGTTATTTTAAAGGGCACACTGATTTTTACTTTTGGGGCTGTTTTTCCTGTCTTGTGTGTGCTGTTATTTTATAGACATGGGGCCATGGAGGACAGTTTCGACAAACATGCTTGGGCCTGAGATGGGAGTAGGATGCGGCCCCACGTCCAGAGCCAGATTTGAGGTGAACTCAAACAGTAAGCACATAATAGTTTACCAGTATAATGTGCATTACAATTACTTGGGTTTTTTTTCTTATATGTATGTGTTTGCTCATGTGTGTGTGCATGTGGAATCCAGAGGTCAACACTGGGTGTCTTGACTCACGGCTTCCCAGCTCAGTCTTACTGAGTCTCACTGGACCTGGAACTCACTGATTGGGCTAGACTGGCTGGCTATTGAGCCCCCAGGGTTGATGCGTCTCAACTTCTCCAGCCTTGTGATGACAAGCATAAGGTGCTGTGCTCAGCTCTTTGTATGGGAACCAACCCCGAATCACCATCGGCAGTAGGAAAGAGAAACAGGAAAACTGTCCAGAGGAAGCAGGTTATTCAGAAATTAAAGGGGTTTTTAAATACTTGTTTTAAATAAAAATAAGGACCTGGGGAAATGGCTTAGTATAGCCCAAGTCTAATCCCTGTAACCCGCATAAAAAGGTTGGGTATGATTAGTGTGTTGTTCAGCCCTTCAGAACAGCTAAGACCTTCCTGCAGTAGAGGGTAAATAGGCCACAATGGGACGATGTGCTCAGTGAGGGAGACTTTGGAGCACTCAGGCCTAAGTGGGAAATCCTTCTCAAAGCCCACTGCGCAAGGTTCAGGGATCTGTGTGGAAAAGGAGACTGAAAGATTGCAAGAGATAGATGCGGTGGACAGCTCCAAGGAAGCAGTGCCCCCCCCCCCCCAAGGCTTAATGGGGCTGATGCACAGAGGAACCCACAGAAGACTGTGACAGCACACACATGACCTTCACAAACCCAGACCAGACAAAATCCCAGCACAGGGGAGGAGGATCAGGCACAAAGCCCCATCCCGAGGCAAGAAGGTGAATAACTCCTGGGAGAGGGAAGGTCAGCTTTCCCCAGTGGAGTGACACATGGCAAACACAAAACAGACTCCATTTTTTAAATTTTGATATTTTTAATCATTTTAAAGTTTTTAAAATGTGTTTGGTTTTGACATTTTGGCTTTTAGAGATAGAGGGAGGGGGCAGAGGGAGGAAGGGAGGGAGGTAACAGGAAACTGGAAGGGTAGGGAAGTGAGATGAGTTGGGAAAAGAGTAAGAATATGCTCCAAATATAAATCAACAAATACAACAAATAAACAAACTAGCTAGCTAGCCAACTAATAACTAACTGGGTGTGTATGGTGTGCATCTATAATGACACAGCAAAGAGGAGGAGACAGGCTGATCCCTGGGGCTCCCTGGCCAACCAGTTTAGCCTAATTGGTGAGTTTCAGACCAACGAGAGACCCTGACTCAAAGAAGATGGACAGTGCTCCTGAGGACAACACTGGAGGTTGTCTTGCCCTCTGGCCTGAACACTCACACTCATAAACACATACGTGAGTATATATGTACCCACTGCATGCACTTGAACATGCACAAGCTCACATTTTTATTTTTATTTATTTTTTATATTTATTTATTATTTTATTTTTATTAATATTTTATTATTTTTATTTTTTGTTATTTTATTTTTTCAAGACAAGGTTTCTCTGTATAACAGTCCTGACTTTCCTGGACTCACTTTTGTAGACCAGGCTGGCCTCAAACTCACAGAGATCCACCTGCCTCTGCCTCCCGAGTGCTGGGATTAAAGGCGTGCGCCACCACCGCCCGGCTCAAGCTCACTTTTTTTTTAAAAGACAATGATCTTCTCCTTTCTCAATTTTTAATGGAAGCCATGTTTGTATTAACCTTCCTTTAGACAGCATTTGCTGATCAGTAAAACTAGTGTAAATCACGAGTCATTTGCTGGTTCCGCCCCAAAAGTGTTACGTGGTCAGTTTGGGGCTTATGGCCGTAGCTTAGTAAAGTGCCTGTCTTGCACGCATGAGTTGTGCTGCTAGAACCCATGTGAAAATGCTGTGTGCAGTGGCACCTTCTCATAACCTCAGTGAGGGAGAGGCGGACACAGAGTCCCGAGGCTTGATGACCATAGCCTGCTCAGGCCAATGAGAGACCATGTCTTAAGTATGGAAGACCCCTGTGGAATGATGCTCGAGCTTGTCCTGCACTCGTACTAACACCCACACACACCCATACACACCCCAAATACAAGATCAGAGAGTCCCGAGACTCTGGGCTTGGGTGGGGTACCTTTCCTAACCTCCCCCTAGGTATTTCTGTGCTTTCTGCTCCAAACCCAGGCCCTGCCTAGTGCTTCTGACTTATGCCTTCCTCTGCCCAACCCAGGAGTTCCCCCACCCTCACCCCCGTATGCTGAGGTAGAGGGTGGATGTCCCCTTCTGGGCTGCCTTTCCCACCTTCCTCCAGCTCCATGAAGGACAACATTGATGGATACGGTAGACCCCAGCCTGCCAACCATGGCCTCCCACCTCTCCTAGGGACAGTCACCCAGCCAGTGGGAAGGAAGTGGGTGCCTAGCACTGACTTTACAGGGCTCTGGATGTTATTGGTAGAGACCCAAATTCAAAGGGCACCCGCTAAGGTTTCCAGCCTCTCATGTCTCTGAAAAATGGTTTGGACAATGCACAGTTAATAACAGAAAGAGAAGGAAGCGGATCTGAAAAGAGAGAAACATTTCCAAGCTTAGAAATGATCACAGCTGAAGGCAGATCCAGGCTCTAACGATATATTTTTATTTTTCATTACTAGGGGATTAAACTTAAAGTTTTGTGCATGCAAAGCAAGTGCTCTGTCACAAACCGTGCCTGTGTGTGTGTGTGTGTGTGTGTGTGTGTGTGTGTGTTTGTGTGTGTGCATCTTTTTGTTAAACATAGCCTGGAATAATGGTGGTGGTGATGGAGGTGCTGCTACTGGTGGTAGTGGTGGTGGTGATGGTGGTGGTGGTGGTGGTGATGGTGGTGGTGGTGATGGTGGTGGTGGTGATGGTGGTGGTGGTGATGGTGATGGTGGTGGTGGTGATGATGATGGTGGTGATGGTGGTGATGTTGATGGTGGTGATGATGGTGATGATGATGGTGGTGATGGTGGTGGTGGTGATGGTGGTGGTGGTGGTGGTGATGGTGATGGTTATGGTGATGATGGTGATGGTGATGATGATGATGGTGGTGGTGGTGGTGGTGATGGTGGTGGCGATAGTTGTGGTGGTGGTGATGGTGGTGATGGTGGTGGTGGTGATGATGATGGTGGTGGTGATGATGGTGGTGGTGGTGGTGGTGATGGTGATGATGATGGTGGTGGTGGTGATGGTGGTGATGGTGATGATGATGATGGTGGTGGTGGTGGTGGTAGTCATGATGGTGGTGCTCATGGTGGTGGTGGTCATGGTGGTGTTGATGGTGCTGGTGGTGGTGGTGATGCTGTGTGCAGAGGTATGGTGGAATGGCTATCTCCTGCAATTGGTTTCTTTTCTATGTTATTTTTGATACTTCTACTCCCCCACACCCCACCCTAATCTCTTTCCTACTGAGACAAGGACACCCGTCCAGTGAGACTCAGACAGAGGTCACTCACCTTGGCCCCAGGAAAGCTGGCAGCTCAGTAAGGCCCAGATCATCTTGGAGATCGGAGTCATCATCAGTGGGTCAGGGGTTCTCTTAAGCAGCCCTGCATGCCATATGGGCACCTCATGTGTTCTAGGGCAGGGGGTGGCTGAGCAGAGAGTACAGACTCCACAGAGTGCACATGTTGCAGCAAACCTGTGGGGAGATAGATAAGGCTGCTGTGGGGGCTGCAGGACCTGCCTCAGTTTACCGATGACACTTAGAGTGGACTCTGCAGGAAGGACCGCAGTGGGGCAGTGTACTTTGTGGGGGAACTGAGTCTAATTCTCCATGGCTTTTCTAGACTCAGGCAGGCATCGTGGTCTCTCACCTGTTTCCACCTCTGTGTAATAATCCTATTTCCCTGGTGTTCGGCAGGCACACAGACTTCTCTGTTCTGGTCTCTCCATTGCTCTTCTGGGCCTGTGGTTTTCAGGGATACCAGCCCCATAGCTCTGAAATCCCCAGGAACTCATCAGACCTGAGTCCAAACCAGTCCCAGGCACCATTAGAGTTAAGTTGGAGAGTTAAGTTGAGGGAGGGCATCTCTCCTCTGCACAGATCTTCCGGCACTCACTCTGGTCTTCCTCCAGGCAGCTGCTGCTTCTGGGAGCTGCCACTGGGTGTCAGAGTGGCCCCAGGAAAACATCTCTTCTTGACACACAGCCCCACCTAACCCTGCTGAGGCCTAAGGCTGAGATGGAGGCTTAGCACACAAGGAGAGGAGGCGTGAGGGTTGAGCACCTGAACTGACTTTCTGATCTGAACAGTGTACTCCCTTCTTGTCCTCAAAATTCAGCCTGTGTGTTGCTGACGTTTCAGGTGTAAAAGGATGTCGTCACACTGGTGTTGGGGCAGGCCCTAAGCTGAGGCAATTGGGTACATCCACACAGTAGACACTGGCTGTGGTGGACAGTTGGCTTCCTCCTGTATACAGGTGTATACGTCAATCTGATGATAATTTTACATCGTCAGTGTCAAGTTGGCCTGCATCACCTTTGTGACTAGCCTAGACCTGGTTGTTTTTGTTGCCCACGTGCTGTGTAGGGTCTGTAAGGGAACATGGCCACTAGACCAGAGAGACAGCATCTTGTTTAGTGGAGTACAGAAACAAAAAAGAATCTTAGAGTAAGAAGAGCCGGGCAGTCTCTGTTCCCTACTCATATCTTCCCCCAGCCCCAGAATCATCTTTTGTGCAGTAGATGACCACAGTATCTGGCAGGGAGGGGGGGGCAGGGAGGGGGAGGTTAACAGAGTGCTTAACACAACCCAGACTGAGAGGAGTTTATGGCCAAGAGTGCAAGTCCAGAGAGAGAGAGAGAGAGAGAGAGAGAGAGAGAGAGAGAGAGAGAGAGAGAGAGAGCGCCTGTGTCCAGCAGAGCATATGTGCTCCACAGACAGCAGACACTGGATTCCCTCACGGGCTTATTTCTCCTCCCTGCTGCGGATGCCTGCCACCAGCTGCTGACTGACTGCTTCCGGAACACTTGCCCCCAAGGGTTCCTTTACCTCCTCCTAAGTCACTGATCTTGTTACTCGTGCAGTGCCCTGGGATGATGGTCACCTATCAAGACAGGCTTTGCCCTGGCAGGTCTCCTATGGGCCTGGGAGGGGCTTGCGTAGCTGCATCTCAGGGCTCTGGTGAGGGGTGGCCATGCAGGAACCACGCTGGCCTTTCAACATATGTGCACACCTCTTCAACATACGTGTGAGAGCCCCAAGCCCAGTGCCCACATGGACTTGAGTTTTCTCTCTGTAGCCCAGTTTGCACAGGGGTGGGGTGGGGGGGAGGCAAGAGCAGAACCTTCCGCAGACCCACTGGACTCTCCAGCCCACCCACACCTGTACAACCTGCAGACAAAACGGCTTCTCTGCCTGCTGACAGATGGGGTTGTGCAGCTTGTTACCTAGGGCACCCAAGGAAGGTTAAAGGGCTGATGACCTACCGAAGCCATGAAAGGAAGGCCCGGCTACCAATCTTCTACACTGGGCTAGGTAGAAGTTGGGACCAGAAGTAGATCCAGGACTTCTTTGTTCAGTGTCTTAGGGCATCCTTTCATCATTGTATCCATCATCTATTCTTGTACCCACCTCTCTTCCCTCCCATCTACTGACCCACACCCCTGGCCTCCCATTCCCTCCTCGGATGCTCTCTAAGCAGCTGCTGTAAGCTAGGCCTGGGCTGGAGCTTGTACAGCAACAGTGTGTGGTTAAGAACAGGAGCCCCTTACTCTGGTCCATGTCCCTGTACTGGCTGTAGACCAGAAGCAGGGTGCATTTGAGTACCCCCAATCCCACGGCCCATGCTCTGTAAACGAGGCAGGCATCCTATGCAGTCATGCAGATACCCAGTAGGGAGAGATACTCAGACATCAGACCTGTCCGTGCCTGGCTCTCACATCACGGGTGGCTGCCTGCTGGATGGCACAGCGGAGCCCAGGAACCTGACTTCTTCACTGACTTATGATCTACTCCGCCATGCACAGAGCCCCTGCCAACATCTACTTTTGGGCTCTGTGTTAGTTTTTTCTTCTCTCTTTGTTGTGATAAAAATACCTGACAGAAGCCACTTAAGGATAGGCGACTTGTGGTTTGCTCACAGTTTGAGGAGACCTAGCATTATGCTGCATGTGGTGTGCAGGGGAGGGGGCGACTAAAAGCACTTTTTTTTAAATCAGAAAAGGGATGAGGGTGCCACCCTCTCCACCATTATTTAACACAATGCTCAATATTTAGGCTACAGAGTCAGACAGACAGAGCCTTTGTCAGACCTGATTTCCTAATGCTATGTCTCAGTCCTGCAGGTTCCATCATTTCACACTAGCGCCCCCTTGTGGACAAAGCTGCCATAAATGGGCTTTTGGTCTTTTAGGGTACATTCAGGTCACATCCAAGCCATAGCAAGGGTATTCATTTCATGGAGGGACATCATCTTACTTAGTTACTTAAGTCATGTATTCTGTCTTGTGAGCATGTGGTCTGTGTGTGTATGTGTGTGTGTGTGTGTATGCGTGTGTGTGTATGTGTGTGTGTGTGTGTGTGTGTGTGTGTGTGTGTGTGTGTACGCACAATCTGCCAGACTTCATGTGTGATGGTTAGAGGGCAACTTTTGGGAGTCAGTTTTTTCTTCTGCTGTGTAGATCCTGGGATTTCAACTCAGGTCCTCAGGCTTGGCAGCAACCGACTACCTGATCAGCCATCATCTGTCTTTCTGCAGCAGATAAAATAAATACATCTTAATTGTAAAACTAAACTATCTGGTCTTCAAGCCCATCTGAGACTTGAGAAGGAATAAAATTAATTACCCAAGTATACATTCAGAATTTTAGACTTACCAAGTTAGGAAAGATGTTTTCTTCAAGGCTGCCAAATACAAATAGCCAAAACACTATGAATGTAACATTTATATAATTCCTGATTGTTTCGTGGTTCTTCTTGCTGTAGGTAGTTTATTGTATATATGTGTAATAATATAATGTATATGTAAAAAACAAAAAAGAAAAAGAAAAAATACATCTTGTGGCAGTGTGTCACACTTTATTTAATGGGTTATTGGGTCCAAGTTGACTGAACCCTGAGCAGGCAGGTGGGTGGCATTGTTCTTATCCTGGAAGAAACTCCAGGGACCCTTGCTAAGCTCTTTCCTTCCTGTCACCTCTGTGGTCTTGGGGTTTCATCTTGTGCTCCTGTCACACCTGCTCCTGAGTTCCCTCCTACGTCCTTTGATCATCATCCATGTCGCCTGCCTAGTGTACCACCTGTGTTTGGTGCTAGGCTGTGGAAAAGGAGCATTCCCTTTCCTGGAACAGATGAATAGTCCAGTGAAGATGCTGAACTGCTGGGTAGGTTTGCCTGTTGCTCTGCCTCAGGTGAATTGACTAGCTGATGACTATGGGTGGGTCTGCTAAAGAGAACACTCTAGAACAACCCTATGAAGAAGCATCTGTGTTTGGAAGGCTGGAGGTCTCACTGAGGCATGTGCTTGTGTTGGATGCTAGAAATTTGCTTTCCCTTTTCTACCGTGACCCAGGCCTGGGGGCTCTCCTGCATACAGTCTGGGGGGCTCCTTTGCTATGGTTTCAAGGTAGGTGTGCTCAGTGGGTACCCGTAGCAGGGGATAAAGGTGGGTGAGAGAGAACAGGGACATTTCCTTTCTCCCCTTAGCCTGCTGGACCATGTTTCTGGGTGCCTTTTGGCCTCCAGGATGGTAATGCCTTACTCTGGCCAGGCCCCTATAGCCTCCTATGTGAATCACCACTGTTAAGTGTTTCCTGAGGGGAGGATGTGCATCCCTGCACTGTGGTGGGCAGACTGGGACCTAGAAAGCGGGACTCCATGGTGTCCTGTTGAGGAATGGGCTGCATCATAGCCAGGGACTACAGCTTAGAGCCGCATCCTCTCTGGGGACTCCTGGTCACTGAATCTATGGAGGGAGGTCAGTGACTGTTTCAGTTGAACTGTCTACCCACACACATCCAGTGGGACACTGTTACCTCCTAAGGGTGCTGACCTGCCCTCTGTAGGAGCTCTTACATGGTCTTTCTTCCCTGAGCTGGTTAATTTCTTTTTTGGGGGGTGGGGCAACCTTTCATATCTTTTCATCGCCAGAGCCCAGCCCAATATAGCCAGATCAGTCCATAGGGTCACCATCTCGGGTCCTTCGGTACAGGTATGTGCTTGTCTCTGAGGCGGTCAGAGCCAATGGAAGTTGTCTCTCGGCACTTTATGCTGCCACCCATCAGTTAGCTGTGAGCTTCTTTACAGAAAGGGCCTTTAAACCTAGCAGGGTGCAGCACGTAGACAAAGCACCTTGTCAAAATGAGCACAGGATGGACGAGTGCGGGCAGGGAGGTGGAGGATGACATGGATGAGTGCGGGCAGGGATGTGGGGGATGGCATCCACACACAAAGCGCAAGCCCAGGACTGTCCCTTTGAGGTGGAGATTAAAGGAAAGAGGAAAAGACGGGTTGCAGGATTCACAGGGAACTAAGGAGGCTGTCTGTGTACAGTGTTCTCAGCAGGTATCTCCACAGCATCTGACAGCAGAGCCTCTTGCCCCACTGGCCTGTGTATATAGACTCCTGCTTTTTCCCTTCCACCCTACCTCCTCTGCTCTTTCCCTCCACTCCTTCCCTTTTCCTTCCTTCTTTCTTTCTTTATTTCTTTCTTTCTTTTTTTTTTTTTTTTTTTTTTTTGAGACAGGGTTTCTCTGTGTAGCCTTGGCTATTCTGGACTCGCTTTCTAGACCAGGCTGGCCCCGAATTCATAGAAATCTGCCTGCCTCTGCCTACTTGAGTGCTGGGATTACAGGTGTGCACCACCACACCTGGCTCCCTTACTTTCTTGTGACCTGGCCTTCCCCCTGCACCAGGGTTGTCATCTGACGTATGTCCCACCTCTGCCCTTGCCCTCTGGCCTAGTCTCAGTTATGGCAGGCAAACACTTGCAAAGCTGGAGAAGAGAGCGGGCTAGAGGAGTGGCTTGGTGCTAGAGTACCCATTGCTTTCCTCTCTCCTCAGCTTGTCCCTTCTCTTATAGGGGTGCTGGGGACAGAACCCAGGAATTTGTACAAGATCGATGCGCTATCACTGAGCCACCCTTCTGTCCCTTTTTTCCTCCAACTCTCCAAGTACTTTTCTGTCATAATTAAGACCAGGCCAGGCATAGAGAGCAGGAGGCACTAATGGTAAAGAACTGGTGGTGGGAGATGGAGAGAAATTTTAACCCAGCAACATGGGTGCTCTGGCAAGGGATCACATCCAAAGACCTTCCGGGTCTGTGTGATCCAGCTGGAATGCATACACTGTCTGGATTACAGCATGATGTGACTGGAATACAGACACACCTTTAGGACACACCTTTAACCCCAAACAGTGAAAATACACTTAGTTTATAGAAGGAGGCAGCCATGTTTGAAAATGACAACCAATAGAGGGGCAGACAAAGTGACAAATCAGAGAAAGGTTTGACAGATTGAGTCAGAGAGAGAATACACCCAACTCTTACCAAGTGGCCAAGAAAGAGGCCACTTAAGAGCAGTACAGGGTTGTTTTTGTTTTTGTTTTGTTTTGTTTTGAACCAAGAGTTGATCACTGGGACAGTTTTACAGAGATAGCCTGGAGAACAAGCTAGACACCGGTGGAGACAGAATGATCCAGAGAATCAGAAAGATCCAGAAGATTAGAACATACTGCCAGAATTAGTTTGGAGGCAGGCATATCAAGTCAGTCAAAAGCCAAGTGAAGCCAGTTTGAATCTGTTAGCTTGGAGAGGAGTTTAGGCCAGAACAGCTGAGTTGAACCAGCCAGCAAGAGTTCAGAAAGAGCTAGAAGGGGTTGAGAGTGGCTCTCATCTCACTCTCTCACCTGAGAAAATACAATTACTACTAATAATAAATTTACAAGGAGGTGCTTGGGTCACCAGTAACCCAACTCAGTCCTCCGGTTGAAAGGCCAGGTACGATGGAAACATCTGTGCAGTTCCAGACACTCCGGGAACCTGCTATGCCAAGTGTGGCCACAGCCTCAGTTAGTGATCCTGGGCATGGGGCACTGAGCTCAGTGAGCCAGGTGCATCGCTTGAGCATCTGTGCCCTAGGATAAGAACCTGGGGTGCAGTACTCAAAGCCTAACAACTAGGGGAGCCTCGCCAGGAGCTGGCAACATCATAAGGAATCTTATATTGGATGCCTTTTGAGGTGCCATCATATACAAATGTAGAAAAATGTCTAGGTTTGATCATCACGTCAGACAGATTTCTCTGCGTTGCTCAAGCTGTCTGCATCCGTAGCTCCCTGTGAAGCTGAGGTGTTGGGAGGCAGGCCCTTTCATCTTGGTGACTGTTTGTGCATCACCTGGTGACAACCTCATAAATACTGCTGAAGGATGGAGGCCTCCCTCTGAAGAGTCCTACCAGCTATGGCAAATGGTCCCAGCCTAAAATGTACAGAGTGAGGAGTGGGGCTTGGCGAGGGCTGGAGAGGCCTGATGCTTAGTTTGAGGAGTGAGTCCACCGCAGCTGTAGGATGGGGAAGCTCCTGGGGCTGGCATAGAAGAGGCTGAGGATGCGCAGCTCTCAGCAAGATAGGTGGTTGATACTGGTTGTCATCTTGATTAGGTCTGGAACCAACTAAGAGACACTGCTGTGAGCGAGTCTGTGAGGCCATTTGGTGGGGGGAATTAACTGAGGGATAGAATGTTCCCCCGATTGGGCAGCACTTTCCCACAGCAGCAGTCCAGATGTGGAGGCCTCAGGGCAGGGCAGCATTACATTTGCCTGCCCTCCCATCCTTGCTGGTGAGTGTATCTACACTGCTGCTGTTATGCAGCTACTGCTACTGTTCCTCACTGATGCTAGAACTCAGCCTATTTGGCTTTACCAATGTCAACTTGGGGACCAGTGGCTCTATGAATCCCCTAGGCCTTCAGCTACTGAGGCACCCAGCCTTATGGACCGCACAGCTACCAAGTTCTCATCCTCTGCAGCATGCAGACGGCAGTTGTACTACCCAGGGCACATCTAAGGCAATCTAATAAATCCCCTTTTACACTGTATGTTTCCTTTGTTGGTTCAGTTCCTCTAGAGAAACTTGGCTAACATGGCAGGACAAGGCGGCCCAGGTTATCTGCTGATGGCTAGGCACCTCCACAATGCACCAACACAAAGAGAAAGCAGGGATAGGAAGAGGGTGAGAGCTGGCCTGGTGACCTAGTGTGAGAGGCAACTGGGAGCTTGGGTACAGAGCCTGTGTCCCCCTGTGCATGGCCTGGCTCCAGGCTTTGAAGTAGAGCAGTGCTGCAGCAGGCTGGCACAAGGTGCGGCTGGAGCTTTGCATGGCTGCTTCCCTCACTGTTTGCCATGAACTCTGGAAGTGATGGCTCCTGCTGCTCCCAGCTACCACATGAATATGAAGGGACGTGCTCACGGACAGAATTTGAATTCATATCCTGTCCACCCGAATACTGGCCAGTGTGTATCGGGCCATGCCCAGCCATGTGGTGTTATGTTTTAAGCATGGCAAGGGACGGGACTGCAGGTCCCCAAAGACTGCATCACACTATGCTTTGCTGTTCTGCATTGCACTGGTATGGTTCTATTATTATACTGTCATTTTCTTTTGGATGTATGTATATGTATTATGTATGCAGATGTGTGTTTGTAAGTGTGTAAGTGTACATGAGCACACACACATATGAATGGAGGTACTTGTGGAAAACAGAGGGACTACATTCCCTGGAGCTAGAGTTATAGGCAGTCATGAGATATTCAACATGGGCACTGGGAACTGAACCCAGGACCTCTGGAAGAGCAGTAAGTGCTCTTAACCACTGAGCCAGCTCTCCAGCCCATTGCCTGGCTATTAAATGTGGGTTTTAGTGATTGAACACAAGGTCTCTTGCTTTCAAGGTAAGCCATTCACCCTACTGCCTACTGTGTTGTATTGTACTGAGATGGAATAAACTGTAGAGTGCTCCCCCATTTACAGTGGGGTTCCATCCTATTTGCCTGCTCCAGCCCTATTGGTGGACCAACCAGAAGTCAAAATTCATCTATATCAGAAACCTAGTGGGTGCTCCAGTTCAGCCACACAGCACAAGATCATGAGTGGCTTGTTTCTTTAATGACAGCAGGGCTGGGTGGGAACTGTGGCCCACTGCTGCCACTCAGTGCCTCACAAAGTCCTGTGGGCCACATATCACAATCCCCAGACTGTTCAAAATCCAAAATTTGGAGTATTGTAGTTTCTCTTGAATGCATATCACATTTGTACTATCATAAAGCCAAAATATTGTGCTTTGAATCACTTTGATGGTGTTGTCAACTTAACAGAACATAGAATCATGTAAAAGATGGGCCTCTGAGGTGGTTTTGTCAGTATTTTTATCACAGCAACAAGAAAAGGGACTAAGACAGGCAGTGTGTGTCCAAAATGATATTGTGTTACACTGCCATGTGTGTGTGTGTGTGTGTGTGTGTGAGAGAGAGAGAGAGAGAGAGAGAGAGACAGAGACAGAGAGACAGAGAGACAGAGACAGAGACAGAGAAGAGAGAGACACAGAGACAGAGACAGACAGACAGACACACACAGAGAGAGAGAGAGAGAGAGAGAGAGAGAGAGAGAGAGAGAGAGAGAGAGAGAGAGAGAGAGAGAGACTCTCATTGGTTGGCCTGGAGCTCACCAATTTGACAACTCACTGTCTAGTGAGCCCCAGCAGGCGTCTACCAATACTGAGAATACAAGCAAGGCATGGAGCTATGTCCCCAGGTCCAATCTGTTTCTTATACTGTACTATATTGTCTTGTATTGCCATTCGTGATGTGGTCTGAGGACACATCCCATGCATGTCAAAGGTAATGCACCAGTGCTGGTCCAGCCTTAGTCTATGGAACGGAAGACAAACTCCAGCACATGACAGGAGCACTGTATTAGTCTGGATTTCTCTGTGGGTGACAGATGCTACTTTAAAGGTTTTTGAGGTGTCCTCTCCCACTTACATGTGTCTTAGCAAGAGTCTCCGTAACCGCATCAGGCTCCTAGGGGAAGGTCTGTCAGATCTCAGCAGCTCAGAGGGTGAGGCTCCCAGGAGGAGCACTGTGCTTCTGGGATGTCCTTTGTGTTAGTCGATGTAACCTACTTTTCCACTGCTGAACTTTCCTGCAATTATCGACTCCTGAAGTTGGAAATTGCTGGGATTCAGACTTCTGAGATAAAATGATTCTTTGGGGCTAGAGAGCTGCAGCTCTGTAGCAGAGTGCTGGCTTAGCGTGCACCAGGCCCCACAATAAATAACTCTCCATAAAATGGCATTTGTCTTACTTGCTTTTCTGCTGTGTGATAAAATCATTTTTCTCCAGGGTTTAGCTCAATTTGCAGTGCGAGGGTGTAATCAGCCATGTCAGGGAGGTCAAGGCAGGTGCTTGAAGCAGCTGACCACATCACAGCCACAACCAGGAAACAGAAAGAGGCGGGTGTGTGCTGCTACTCATTTCCACTTACGTTTATACAGTCCCGGATCTCAGCCTGGGAGTGGTGACGCCCGTAGTGGGCGAGTCTTCCATAGCAATTAATGAAATTGAGATAAGCCCTCCAGAGATGTGCCTAGAAGATCTTCTGTCAGGCAATTCTAAACTTCTGTCAAGTTCAATTCATCACACTCTTTCAAATAGTATATTTATTACTTGAAAATGTCAGCATGTATGCAATGTATTTTGAATATATCCACTCCCCTTTACCTCCCTCTAGCTCTCCTTGGGACTTCCAACCTCTCATTTTGATGTCCTCTACCATGACAACTCCTGAATGTCTTAAGTGTCTCTTCTTGGAGCAGAACGTGGCTTCAGACAGGCTGTGAAAACATGGATGAGTCTCTCCCAAATCCTCCATTCTCTCACACAGCTTTATTTATGTTGCCTTTGCTTTTATAGAATGTTTTGTATGCGTGTGTGCCACGCATACGTACAAGTACATGCATGTCTGTGTACATGTATATTCCTGTGTGTGCATGCATACATGTGTGTACCTGTGTGTGCACGTGCACATGTGTGTCTATGTATACACAAGTGTGCATGTATGTATGTGTCTGTGCATGTATACATGAGTATACATATGTGTATGGATGTGTACAGTGTATACACATGTGTATGCATTTGCCTGTGTGTGCATGGGTACATGTGTATGTGGGTGCCAGAGGTCAACATAGGCTGCTGTTCTTCAGGAAGCCACAGACATTTTTAGACAGAGTCTCTCACTAGCCTGGAATACTTGGCCTAGCCATCAGTTATCAAGATCTGCCTGTCTCTGACTCCCCCAGTGCTGGGATTACAAGCATGCACCATTGTATTTGTCTTTTTGAATGCAGGTTCTGGGGAACAAAACCCCTCATTTGCCAGGAGGTGGTGGTGCACCCCTTTAATCCCAGCACTCAGGAAGCAAAAGCAGACAGATCTCTGAGTTCTAGGCCAGCCTGGTCTACAGACAAAGTTCAAGGATAGCTGAGGCTACGCAAGAAACCGTTTCTTGAGAAAACAAAGAAAAACAAGTTCTCATCTTTGCCTTTTAAATACATTACTAACTGATCTATAATCCCAGCCCCAACTCCCAGTCTGAAGTACATTTTTAAAGGCACCAGAGCAAAGATACTTAGGTGCTGATATCACAGCTCTCTTCTCTCCAAAGTTCATTTGTGTCTGTGTTACCAAAAAGCTTGTCATTTTATGACATGTCTCCTTGCTCTGTCCTTGGGCACTGAGAGGCTGCGTAGGAGTGCAGAGAGATTCAGGATGGTCAGGGTGGCCCTGGGAGAGAACCTCTGCAGTGGTACAGTGCAACATGTCCTGGTTATGAAGGAGCCAAGAGACCAGAGACCTAGCTGCAGGCCAGGCTGTCTCATGTGGCATCAGACTGTATGTGTCCACATCCCACAATGCCTGGGGAGCTCATTAAGGTGTCATGCTGAGGCTGGTGTCAGGGTCGGGTGGGACTCTATAATCATGAACAGCTCCCTGGGGAGGCTACTCTGACAGCCCTGGGATTTGTCAGAGCAAGAACAGAACGTGTTCCCGCTGCCAAGGCAGGCCCCTGGGAAAGAGTAGAGAGACAGGATGGGCCACTCGGTGCTTCTGTCTCTCCTGTGAGAGCTGTCAGTCAGAGAATAATCACTGGTTAGGGATGGGCATGTGCCTGTTGTCCTGGCACTAGAAGGGAGGCTGAAGGCAGGAGGATAACTTTTGAGCCCAGAAATTTAAGGCTGGCTTGGGTAAGACACTGAGACCATGCCTGAAAAGGAAACAAGTCAGTGAGGTCACCGATGTCACACCCTGACAAAATGGAGCCCAACAGAGGACACGAAGGAAGGGCTGTTCTGAGCGAAACGCCTGCAGGAGATCCTACTAAAGCCATACATAGCCTTGCACAAAGTTCTCAGTGCAGTTGTGTTTAGAAAGTACCTCTGTAAGGAAGAATAGGTGGAGCTGCAAAATGCTTTATTATGTGAGGTAACCGAGGCCCAGAAAGAGAAAACACTTCATGTTCTTCATAAGCAGATCTCAGCTTTTCCGTTTTACACATGTGTATGTACATGGAAGTAAGTGTGGGGAAAGGCCAGGGACTAGAAAGGGGTCCATGAGAGGGGACAAAGGCTTTAGGGGAGGGTAATAAAACATAAATGGTATGATTAGTGGAAGACAGCAACACTAGGTGGTAGGAGGAGATCTTTGTGGGAAGACGGCTGGGGGAAAATGGCGAAGAGTGGCTCGAGGAATAGAGTCAACCAAGTTGCGTGAAAATGCTACAAGGAGATCCATTATTTTTAGCCGCATTTTGCTACTTAATGGGTTCTGCTTTCTTCCACCCATCTCTACCCCTTCCAGCCCCCTAACACTAGACAGGAGAGGAAAAGAGGATAGAGTGGAAAGGGGGCGTTGTTATTGTTAGACTACTGTCTTCTGATTAGGGGCATTGAGCTCCTTGGGACAAGTTTGGTCTTTGCCGTCAGGATATCTGATTTCTTCTTGTTGTTTCTTCTTTGCACACTACTACTTAACAAACCACAACCGACAGCAACCAGCCAACAACCCACTCTGAATGACCAACAATCACTCCACCTCTTGGGGATCTAGCATTTATATAGCCTCTGAATAGTCCCCAGAATTCCAAAAGTCCCACATTTGAAGAAAAATCTACAGCTGGAAAAGCCACACTCCCTTCAGAGCATGAGGCAAATCATATCAACTGTTGTGAAGCAGTCCCCTATCCCCACACCTAGGATTAAAATGAAATGTAAGAAATAGTCTTACAGGTTTTTTTTTTTTTTTTGAGAAACAAAAATTTTCACTACACATTATTTTGTATCCTAATTTATATCTTAATAAAACAGATTTATTATGATAATCAAAATACAAGAAAAAGGAAATTCCCCTGGATGGTAGTTTGAATAAGAATGGCCCCCATTGGCTCATATATTGGAATGCTTGGTCCCCAGTTGGTGGAACTGTTTGGGAAGGATTAAAGGGTGTGGCCTTGTTGGAGGAGATGTCTTACTAGGGATAGGCTTTGGGATTCCTAAAGCCCAGGCCACTCCCAGTTAACTCTCTCTGCTTCCTGCCTGTGGATCAAGATGTCACCTCTTAGCTACTGCTACAGTGCCATGGCTGCCTGCCTGCTATGAAGGTCACAGACTCTAACCCTTTGGAATTGTAAACATCCAAATTAAATGTCTTATTTTATAAATTTCCTCTGCCATCCTGCAAGGGTTCCTGTCCACAGGCACTGTCATCGGATGTTGGCAACCCAACCCTTCTTACTGATCTTCATGGCCAAGAACTATCATTTCAAGATGTCCTAGGTAATCCCCATGATCTTCCGATGAAAAGCCGAGTGCTGGGCCTCTGGGCATTCAAGCTGCAGTGGTACACTAGTCTCATTGCAACAGTTTGTTATTTAGCTTTAACGGTTTTTCAGTATATACTAACTATACACAATAATGGATTCCATTAAGATATATTTTTTAAAAATTAAATTTTGTTTTATGTATATGAGTGATTTCCCTGCATGTATGTCTGGTGCCACATGTGTGCCTAGGGTCCAGGGAGTCAAGAAGAGGGTGCTGGATCCCTTGGAGCTAGAATTATAGGTGGCTGTAGGTGTTGGGATCTGAACTTAAGCCTTCTGAAAGAGCAGCAAGTGTCTTAGTCCATTGAGTGGTCTCCAGCCATTTTGTTATGGTATTCTCAAACACATGCATAATGTATTCTGATCATATTGATGCCCTCTTTACCCCCATGTTCCCCTCCCTCTCCCCTTGATCTCTATCACCTTCCTCTTTCGTGTCAGGTGAAAATGAGCTTCATCTATTCTGAGACTGACCCACACAAATGCAGTGCTCCCAAGCCTGGGGTTGGCTGGGGCTGCATCTGACTCCCAGCCTGCAACCGCAGGGCTTCCAGAAAGCCGAGCCCAGCTGCCAAGAGCCCCGGTGGGTTCTGGTGTGCTGTTGCTGTGTTGCTGTAAACAAGTGGGAGCAAATGCTGCTGTCCTTCCAACCTCAGGTGGCTCCAAAGCAGATATTATTGCGGTGCAAATGAGAATGTGCCTCTGGGGTGTAGCCTACATAGATGCTTTCATTTTTTTTTTTTCCAACAAGGACTTTCCTACTGAACTATGAAGGTAGTGTTCCAATCGCTTGGCTGCAGCATGTATGTGGAGGTGTGGGGCATCTGTAGACGTAAACTTGAAACTGATAGCTAAGGGAGCGAGGTTGGGCTACATCTTGAGCATCCTGGTTCACTGTTCCACATCTTTGAGCCTTTCACTATTGGTCCTCCTGACATGTGCCCTCTTTATTTTTATTTTTGGTTTTTCAGGACAAGGTTTCTCTGTGTAGCCTTGGCTGTCCTGGACCTGCTTTGTAGACCAAGCTGGCCTCGAACTCACAGCGATCCACCTGCCTCTGCCTCCCGAGTGCTGGGATTACAGGCGTGAGCCACCACGCCCGGCTTATCCTTTCATCTGCCTCAACCTTTGCTTGGCCACATGTCTCCGACAGCTGATGTGGAACACTGTGGTGGCCCAGCTGGGACACTTGAGGCCATGTCTCCTCAGCCCTTCTGTCACCCCTGTAGGTGAAGGCAGTAGCTCTCTCCTTCCTGTCCCCACTTCCTTCCCCATCTGTTCCAGCACCTTTCTCTTCTTCCTTCTTCCCATTATCTTCCTTTACCACAGAAGCAGCATCCAGGGATGAAGTGCTCATCAGGGAGGAAGCCCCAAGTGTTCTGAGAAGTCCTTTCTTGGGCAGGCTCTGGCCTCATTTCTCTCCAAAGTGTCTTTGTCCAAGAGGCAAGAGACAGATGAAGAAGGGAGTAAGGAGAAAGTACTTTTGGAAAGAGATGCAGCATCAGAGCATTGTAGGCAAAGCCCTGTGTCAGGTGGGTGCTGTGCTGCTGCTGGACCCTTGGGAATAAAAACATGGAGGACCACTTCCACCTCAGATAGAGGAGTGGGAGCTCCAAAGGATCTATCTCCCTCACCATCTGCTTCCAGAATGGGTGTCGCGCATTTGGGAAGGGGCATCACCAGGGTAGTCACCGAATCCAAGAGTGGGCCCTCAGGGAGTCAGAGGATTGGTTCCTCTTTTGTGGACCACTTCCGTTGTGGACCCCCTCTTCTTTTGTGGACCACTCTCTGGCATCTCTCAGTGTGAATGAGGCCTCTGTTCCCTGCTCTGCACCCCCAAAGATGTATCCCTGGATTCCAAATCCCGCCTCCCCATCCCAGTGGTTACTGGTGGATGTGGGTATGTGTGTAGAAGAGGAAGCCAGGACTTTAACCACAAGGCCCCTCCCAGCTGAGAATTGGCCACAGCTTGCTTCAGTTCCTGGGATGGAGTCAGATGCTGCCTTCAGAACTGAGAGAAGGTGAGCCCTGACCAGTTGCAATGGGATTCTGGAACAGTGGCTCCCTCGGCTCCTTCCCAGAGCGCAGACTGAGTTAGCTGCATCGCACTCCATCCATGCCCTGGGCCCCTTGTCTTGGAGACAAAGCTTTTACAGGGGCTTCTGACAGGTCCTGTGGGGACTGTCACTTCTGTGTGGCTCGCCTGCTGTTCTGAACTCTGGGCTGTGAGGAGGCAGAGCCATGTTCCTGCCATGACGCCATGGGGGTGATGACTGAGCTGTGGCCACCCTGCAGTACTGCCTTGGGTGTCCCTCCTGTGTTGCAGGGGGGGCATTTGTGGCTCATCTCCAAACTGGGAAGAAGGTAGGCATCACAGGGGTGGGGAAATGCTGGTCTGGGCTCCATCTTTGGAACCTGTCCTTGGAAGGGCACTTGGCTTGGCGAGCTACTCAATGGCCAGTAGTGATGATCTCTCTTTTTGGAGATAGCCCCCCTCATGGGAGTGCTCCCAATTTACATCTCATGAGAATGCGTACCAACCTATGGGGTCAACAGTGATGGAGCCCCGTTGATTTCACTGTAGGACCCAGCTCCATTCCCAAGTTTTATTTCTGCCTTTTGTTTTTTTAGTTTTTCAAGACAGTGTTCCTCTGTGTAGCCTTGGCTGTTCTGGACTTGCTTTGTAGACCAGGCTGGCCTCACAGTGATCCACCTGCCTCTGCCTCCCGAGTGCTGGGATTAAAGGCATACACCACCATGCCCAGATTACTTCTGCTTTATTTAGTGTGTGTGGTGTGTATGTGTGTGTGTGTGTGTGTGTGTGTATGTGTGTGCACGTGCATGTACATGTGTGTATGTATAGGTTGTGTATGCCCCCATGCACATGTGGAAGCTAGAGTAAGTCACTGCTTCTTCTCCTTTGTCACTTGCCACCTCACTCCCCTGAGACAGAGCTTCTCACTGAACCTGGAGCTGTTCTGGAGGCCAGCAAGCCCCAGCAGCCCTCCTGTCTCTGCCTCTCACAGCACTGGAGTTACAGATGCTGTTTTCATGTGGGTTCTTGGGATTCAAACTCAGTCCCCACACTTGTAGAGCAAGGGCTTTTACCTGCTGAGCCATCTCTCTAGTTCCCTCCCATACCCCAGTTTCTTTAAGAGACAGTAAAACATGAAATTAGATAGGTCTTTGGAAGGTAGGCACATGGGAAAATGTGCTTTTTTTTTTTCCCAGTTGTTAGTGCTTTTTAAAATTGATTACCAGCCAGGGCCCAATTCAATTTCTATTAAGTGCCTGTGCCGGGTAGTTAGGACTTTTCAAGTAGTTTAATCGTGGGACACTTGCAGCTTCCCTAGGCACTAAAACAGTAAATAGCAGCCTTCTGTCTTTGGGATCACTCTGTCAAGTAATTTCAATCAAGCTTCAAAAAGCTACACTGAAAGGAATTTGGAAATGCTTCAGGCAGACAATTTCAGTTCTTTTGGAATATGATTAATAAGAGGTTAAAATATGAGTCTGTGTTCATTGAACTTGTTTGAACTAATTTCCAGATAATGTCTCACTGCCAAGAGAAAATTAAATTGTCTCCTCAGTAAAGGAGATAAAATGCAATTAGGACCATTAAACAAGGCCATTGGGAAATACATCTCTTGTCTATCACTTAAAGCGTTACACACAGGTGTCTGTGAGTTATAACTACATAAAATCTACAAACTTCCTAAATATACCTTAAAAAATAAACAATACTATCCGTTCTGTGAGCTCAAGGCTCCTGTTCAGAGTCTGATGTTTTTCCAGACTCTTGTGTTGTATGTGTCTGTGCATGTTTGTGTGTGCGTGGGTGTACAGGTGCGCAGGTGTGCATTAATGTGTGGAATGTGTGGAGGCAGAGGACAACCTCATGTGTTGTTCCTTAGGTGCTATCTCTTGCCCCACACTTTTTTCTTTCCAGACAGGGTTTCTCTCTTGTATCCGTGGCTGTCTTGGAACTCACTCTGCTTCCCAGGCTGGTCTCGAACTCAGAGAGCCACCTGCCTCTGCCTCTAGAGCGTGCCTGGCTATGCCTGTGCCCATTTTTGAGGCTGAGTGTCTCGCTCGCTTAGAATGTGCCAAGTTGGTTAGGCAGGCTGATTGGCAGCTCAACCACTGAGCCATCTCTCTAGACTCCATCTTCTACTTTTTTCCTCTTTTTTACAAAACAATTATTTTTAATTTGTTCACTTTATATCCCAATTGTAGTCCCTTCCCTCATCTCCTTCTGGTCCCACCCTTTCTCCCTTATCCCCGCCCCCCAACCTCCCCTAGTCCTCAGAAGGGGAGAACCGTCCTCCCCTACCATTTGACCTCAGCCTATCAAGTCTCATCTGGACTGCCTGCATCCTCTTCCTCTGTGGCCTGGCCAGGCTGCCCCACCAGGGGGAAGTGATCAATGAGTGGGGGCCAGAGTCCATGTCAGAGGTAGCCCCTACTCCCTATATTATGGGACCCACAAGGAGACTGTGCTGCCTATGGACTACATCTGAGCAGAGGATCTAACAAAGCGATAGCCTACAGACTGGGAAAAGATCTTCACCTACCCTATATCTGACAGAGGACTAATATCCAAAATATATAAAGAACTCAAGAAATTAAACACCAAACCAAATAATCCAATTAAAAATGGGGTATAGAACTAAACAGAATTCTCAACAAAGGAATATCAACTGGCCGAGAAACATTTGAAGAAATGCTCTACGTACCTAGTCATCAGAGAAATGCAAATCAAAACAGCTCTGAGATTCCACCTTATACCCGTCAGAATGGCTAAGATCAAAAACCCAAGAGACAGCATATGCTGGCGAGGATGTGGAGAAAGGGGAACACTCCTTCATTGCTGGTGGGAGTGCAAACCTGTACAACCACTTTGGAAATTGATCTGGCACTTTCTCAGAAAATTGGGAAAAATTCTACCTCAAGATCCAGCTATAGCACTCCTGGGCATGTACCCATCTTCTACTTTTTAAATGGAATAGACTGACTATAATTGAGCCTGAGCTGCTCACGCATGCCCAATGTGCCAAGTGCTCTGTAAGCAAAACCGGAGGCAGAGCTTTCAGCAGAGAGAGGGGCTGCCTGCCTGCTGCATGGACTCAGTGTTATGATTGCGGCTACCTAGGGTGTAACTGCATGACTGTCCCCAAGGAACACTGTTTGACTTACCCCCTCAGTTCCTTAACAAATAACATATATAGATGGTACCTTGCAGGCTTGTCCAACCTAAAAGTTCACGGGCCACTTGCGCCCCAGAAAGTGACCTAATACAACACAGTAAACTTACTTAAAACATTATGAGCTTTTGTATGTGATATTTTTTCTTTTTGGTTTTTTTTCAAGATGGAGCTTCTCTGTGCACAGTCCCAGCTGTCCTGGAACTCACTCTGTAGACCAGGATAGCCTTCAACTCTCAGAGATTCTACTGCCTCTGCCTCCCGAGTGCTGGAATTAAAGGCCTGTGCCGCCACTGCCCGGCTTCTTTTTTTCTTTTTCCTTTGGCAGAGCTGTACACATGGCCCAGGCCTCACAGGTGTGTGTGTGTGTGCCTGACTCTTTGATGCTAGTTTAAGATAAGCCAGGTCCATGGAAGCCAGTTTCTCTTCCTCTTGACCCAAACTGAGGGAATGGGATTGGATCTGCTGCTGGCCAGACTTCTGCACCTCTCAGTCAGCCTCCGGGGGTTCTATCTACACAGTGTCCCCTGCCTTCCTCTTTCTTTGCTGTCCCATTGTCATGGGGGTGGTTCTTGCACACTGGTACTTAATTATTCTGGGATATCCATGCTTGTGTATCCTCTGTGGAAGACCTTCTTAGAGTGGCTCTTTCTGGGCGTCTCGTGACTTGAAGGGCAATACTCATGAAGAAGCCAAGGTCTCTCATGGGAGATAAGCTTACCAAATTCTCTTTAACCCAGACTTTGTCAACTACATTTGTAGATAAAAGCTGTGCTCTGTTCTAACACCATTCTGTTCCTGGGACCCATGTGTGTCTCTGAGTGCTTTCAGCCCAGGCCATAGCTTTGTCCAGGCATGGTCTTCTTTTTGTAAAATGGTTTTATTAGTATGTATTAACTGCACATAATAATGATTTCACTATGACACCTCCAAAGATGTGCACCATGGGTCTTTATCATGTCTCCCTGTCTCAGTCAGTGCTCTATTGCTGTGAAGAGCCACCACAACCACAGCAACTCTTGTAAAGGAACATATTTAATGAGGGCTTGCTTACAGTTCCAGAAGGTTGGTCCATCTTCATCATGGCGGGGAGCAGTAGCTGAGAGTTCTACATCCGGATCTGCAGGCAAAGGAAGAAAAAGATACTGGCCACCCTCAGTGATACACTGCCACCAACAAGACCACACCTCCTAATCCTTTCACATGATGCCACGCCCTGGCAACCAAACATTCAAATACATGAGCCTGCGGAAGCCATTCTTATCCAAACAGCCATACCCCCCTTACCATTTCTCATCCTCCTCCTCTCCTATTAATTTCTTTCTTTTTCCCAACTAGCCCCTTTTCTCCTTTCATGTCTGGTTTCTTTTCTTGGTCATCCAATCAGTTTTATTAGAGTTTCTTTTCTTTTTTTTTTCTCCCCTGGAAAGTTCTGTCTTTTATTAGAGTTTCTTACAGAAACACCTTACCAGTGGCTACACCACTGAAGAAAATGTCCTTCACCACTCTGTTTTTGGTTTTGTTTGTTTGGTTTGTTCTTTTTTGTTTGTTTGTTTGTTTGTTTTTGTTTTGTTTTTGGTGTATAAGTCCTCAGGGAAGAGTGAAGTCCTGTGATAGCCTCACTTTTCTATGGCAGGTCCACTCTTGTGCAGGTGACCATGTCTTCTGTGAGTCTAAGGTTACAACAGCCACGTCATTCCTGGAAGTAAGCACCACACAGTCCCCTCTCTTCCGTCAGTTATACATGCTGCTCCTGCTCCTGCCATGCTCCCTGAGCCTCGGCCAGGAGCAGCAGAACCCAGGACTCATTTTAACTAGTTTTTAAAAAAAGAATTGTTATATTATGAATTAAAAGGAATTTGGGCTAACTTGACAGTCTTAATTAATGAGACCATGTACTTATTTTTGCCAATTTGTACAATGTAAAAAAGTTTAAAACACAAAATATATATACACATGGTCATAAAGAAAAATTTAAACCATATTAGATTTTGGTTAGATGGCTGGTCAGATCACATTTTGATAACATTAGTGATTTTTTAAAATTCAAAATCTGTATTTTTAAAGACACAACTTTGATATAAGGTAAAGGACCTTTGGTCTTAGAGACATAGAGCCTCAGCTGATCACTGATGAGCAGGCTGAGCAGGCACCAGCAGCTTCTTTTTAAAAAGACATTTTTTCCTTCATTTTAAATTGGGCAGGAAAAGAACTTGGGAAAACTTATTTTTAATGAGGAGAGCAGGTAGGCAGGCAGTGTTCTTCCTCCTTGTCTCCTTGGTTGGGAGTCTAACCTTTACAGGCTGAGCTGTCTCTCTTGCCCTTGTTCTTAATGTTCTAACTATGAGTTGAAATTTATCTTGGGAAGGTAAGACATTAGTTATTACAATCCTAGGACTTAACAGCCATCTTAGTCATTTTCTACTGCTGGGATAAAACAGCATTACTAGGGCAACTTATAAAACATCTCATTGGGCATATGGCTTCCAAGGTTAGAGCCCTTGGTGGTGGAGCAAAGGCTTGGTGGCAGCAACAGCTGAGAACACACATCTGGAACTGCAGGCAGGAGGCCGAATGAGATGCTGGAAATGACTGGAATCTCTGAAAGACTCAAAGCCCACCCCAGTGACACACCTCCTCCAAGAAGGCCACACCTTCTAATGCTTCCCAAATAATTCCAACAACCGAGTCCAAGTGTTCAAACACAGGAGTCTATGGGGCCATACTTATTCAACCCCCCCTCCCCCCGCAATAGCACAGCCATCTCTATTATGTACAGGGTGGGGCTGCCTAGACTGTGAATGCTATTCCTGCTAGTGTTACATCTGCTGTTATCCTCACCACTCAAGGAAAATGGCCCATAGATATGTGACGAATATGCATCTACAATTTTACATAACATCTTACATCTCACGTTCATATATTAGGAAAAATCCTGAAAGAGAAGTCCCTGACTATTTTTTCAGTTACGATCTACAACTTACTTTACCCCAAAGCACTCTAACTAATATAAAGCAATTTTACATTTTACCATTTTTTGGTCACTTATGACTACCAAACAAAAGAAATGCAATAATTATTCATTTTACATCCTGGTCATAGCTCCCCTCCCCCTTCTCCCCGCATCCCACCCTCCCTCTCTGTTTCCCTCATCTCCCCTCCCCTACTCCCCAAAGAAGGGTAACACCTTACCCTACCAACCTCAGCATATCAAGTCACAAAGCACAACAATTTTAAAAATAAGCTATTTTTAATTAAAATCTTTGTGTCCAATGTAGGCTCCAATTTTTCCAAACCTACTTCATTTGGAGTTCTTTAAATGCTTATACCTCCCTTCCAGTCCACCTACCCTAGATAGGAGAGAAAGGAGGTTAATGGGAACTAGGGAAGTAGACTTTGTTGAATTCAGTTCCTGGGAGCAATTCCCCTGGCGTAGTCAACAGGATTTCAGCAGACCAGCAAGTCCACCGAAGTTGCTGCTGGAACCTGAAACAGCAGCTGGAGCCTGAGCCTTGAAGCCTTCGCTGGAGCAGTTCTCTCTGGGAGCCTTTCAAAGTGGAGTGATGAACAGCCAAACAATACCAAGACCCAAAAAGCCCAGTCTCCCGTTTTGGGCTCATAAATATATCTCCTTTCAGAGTCTGTACTAGGATGTTTTTCAGCTGGCAAAAACCAAGCCTCCCCCACCTCGCCCCCCATGAAATTGTTCGACTTTTTAAATTTTTTTTATTTTTTTTATTTTTTAGGTTTTTCGAGACAGGATTTCTCTGTGTAACAGTCTTAGCACTCCTGGACTCACTTTTATAGACCAGGTTGGCCTCGAACTCACAGAGATCCACCTGCCTCTGCCTCCCCGAGTGCTGGGATTAAAGGCGTGCGCCACCACGCCCGGCCCCATTGACTTCTAAGCAGATAAACATCACCTGTTCTCTCACAAGTCTTTTTCCTCACCCCACACCTGGGATCAAAACAAAAACATTTTACATCTACTACAGTCTAATGTTACCTGTTAAAGCCTAATAAAACTTTTATGACCCCAAAGGTACTTTGTTTTATGTAAGCAAATAGCCTTTTAAGATTTTTAAAAACATTTAGTATATCCAAAGGTGTCAAGTATGTAAATGAGTATCTTAGTATATAAGGATGTGCTTTTAAAGACATCTGATAAAGACTCACAGTACTGTTATGCAGACATGCACACACATAATACATAGGCGAACCTTTGGAAAATTTCAGATGTAGTCGGTAATGTGCCCAAGTCACCCATTCTCTGTGTTTTGACCTGTTGTGGATCTTTGAAATGGTCTCTATATGTTGCAAAAAGCAGGTTTTTTTGATCACTGGTGAAAACTACACGTATATGCCCTCCCTTTCTTTTCATATTTCCTTTCTGATGTTATGTGTAGGACTGTTTTGCCTGCACATATGTATGTGTACAATGTACGTGCCTGGTGCCTGAGGAGCTTGGAAGAAGGGTCTGGATTCCTTGGAACTGGAGTTACGGATGGTGTGAGCTACCATCTGGGTGCTGGGAATCTGCTCAGGTCCTCTGGTGCTCTTAGCCATTACACCATCTCTCCACACCCCTCCCTCCTCCTCCCATTTCCATCGGCTTCTCACTTTTTTTGACCCCAGGCAGTGTCACACTGAAGTGAGCATTACCCTTCATGGGGGGACCTGCCCTAGAAGCCATCTCCATGGATCTGAAGGGAGAAATACAAGCCGCCACCAGCAGCTTCTCTAGACAGACTTCCAGATCAAAGCAAACTCCCAATTCTCAGCCTCTCTAAAATGGGAAGTATGTCTTCACCCACCAGGACGCCACACTGAGCACACTGGGGACTCTCACTCATTGCTGGCCCCTCAGTTACATTTGTAGAAAGCTATGTTCAGTCTATCTTCATCCCCCTGGATGCTACACTGAGCACACTGCTGATGTCTCTCATGGCTGATCCCCGAACCACACTTTGCAAAGAAGTCATATTCAGTCTGCAGGATTGCAAACTTTTCCATCCTGCAGGGGTGCCTTCAGCCACGCCCACTTCCCTTTCCGAGTTTGCCCTTGTTTCCCACCCTGCCCTGCAGCGCAGCCTTGAGCCTAGCAGCTATGGATAAGGTGCTCTTCCAGGGATGGAAAACAGAACCCACTCCAGCTGCCCGCACCTCCTGTGTTTGTTTTTGTTTTTTATTTTGTTTTTTGAGACAGGGTCTCTCTGTGTAGCCTTGACTGTCCTGGACTTGCTTTGTAGACCAGGCTTGCCTCCAACTCACAACGATCGCCTGCCTCTGCCTCCCGAGTGCTGGGATTAAAGGCACATGCCACTATGCCTGACTTGTGTTATTGTATTTTAATATCTTTAGGGGCAAATAAGTAACCCAGCCATAATCTTCTCATGTAGCAAAATGTTTCTACAACTAACTCAAAGGACTCACAGCAGGTCACACCCATTGTCTCTTTAGCGTGTGCCATGCGACAGCCTCATGTGTGAAGCTACCCACCCTTTTCCTTTTGAGACAGGTTGTATCACTGGCCTAAATCTCATTAAATAGGCTAATCTGGCTAGCCAGCAAACCCTAGGCTCCTGCCTCTATCACCTCCCACACCCCCACTCCCACCCCTCCCCTGCATTGGGATTATGAGCATATGTTACCATGCCCTGCTTTTTCCTGTGAGTTCTGGGTGACCAAACTCAGACCCTCCTGTTGTTAAGGCATGGATTCACCAACAGTCCCAGTTACTTTTCTGTTGCCAAGGCAAAGCACCATGCCCAAGACAACTTATAAAAGAAAACATTTAATTTGGGGCTCATAGTTCTAGTGGATTAGAGTCTGTGAGCATCATGACAGGGATTATGGCAGCATGCAGGTCGGTGTGGAGGGGGAGGAGGAGAGGGAGACAGAGAGACAGAGAGAGAGAGAGAGAGAGAGAGAGAGAGAGAGAGAGAGAGAGAGAGA
>OU015751.1:50579798-50604683 GCA_907169655.1 Acomys percivali
GTCTCTTGAACCTTGAAGGAGAGATGAGAGGTCTTACATCCCACCCCCACCCAGACAGGGTTTCACTACGTAGGAATCCTGGACCTCACTATGTACACCAGGCTGTACTCAGACTCAGAGAGCTCCGCCTGCATTTGCCTGCCAAGTGTTGGGATTAAAGGTGTGTGGTGTGTGCTACCCAATATGATGAGAGGTCTTGTATCTAAACAGTTTGGCAGCTAAAACTCCAAACATCAGAGCTCAGGCTGGCCTTGAACTTGCAGAAGCTAGCCTGCCTTAGCTTCCTGAGTGCTGGGCTCACAAGGTCAGTCGCACCAGGTGATGTGCTGATGCCTGACTTTATTTGCTTCATCTTACTTCAGGAAATGAAGTTTAATAACCTAAAACCAGGAAAAGAAAGAAGGAAGCTTCTCATTAGTGTGAGATTTCAGCTGCTCCCTCTCCACCAAAGAATAAATCCAGCCTAACATGATTCTAGTTCTCCTCCCCCAGTGTGCTATAATCCTAACAATATCCTCGAAGACTCTGTCTCTCTGTTTCTATCTCCTCTTTTATAGCTTAAAACTTACTAGATAAAAGATACAGTAGAAAAAAAAAACCCAACAAAACAAACAATTCTTTTTTGTTGAGACAGCGTCTCACTATGTAGCCCTGGCTGTCCTGGAACTTGTTATGCAGATAAGGCTGGCCTTGAACTCACAAAGATCCTCTGCCTCTGCCTCTCAACTGCTGGGAATAAGGCCACCATGCCTGGCCACCACAGGCAATTTTTTAAAAGAGTAGGGTCTTAGCTATAGGAAAATAGTGATGCTAATGGCATCGATAGATGGATGGGCAGCAGCCTGTGGTCCATCACTCTGAGGATCTGGTAATGATGTGCACATCTGATGGAGAGGTGTGTGCACGCAGGTGTATGTGTGAGTGTATTTGTATTGGGCCTAAGTGTTCTGTCTTGGGTGTGTGCAATTTTCTCTCCTGATTAAATTCTAAAGAATTGAAAATTAACCGGATCTTCAAATTTCAAATGTGTTTCCAGTTTTGACTTTGGGATTATGGTTCTATATCTTTCAAGACTATAAATATTTTACCAGGTTCAGCAGAGATATGAGCCCAGTAGGTTTTGAAATCATGCCTGTCACTGGGAATTTGGTATTCATGAGAGGCAGTGATACAGCCAGCAGAATTAGCATAATATAATGCCATTCTTCTTTCGCCTCCATAAAATCGTACAAGACACCGTTGAATACATAGGGAGTTAAGTGGAAGGAGTGTGGATGATATCTCCCACCACCCCCAGTTTTTAATAAAAGCAACTTAAAAAGAAAGGGTTTATTTCAGTTCTAATTTAAGAGTACAGTATGGTCCATCATGGTGAGGATGTTGAGATAGCAGGAGCTTGAAGCAGCTGATCACATCGGTTGTGAGGCCCCGTGTTGACCACTGTTCACTGATCAGAAGTTTTTCTGATGAGGTCTGAGAGTACTCTAATCTGTGGGTACACGGATACAAGTTTAGAGGGCAGTGTGATGCTATTTCCACTTAGCAGAATGATAGAAATAGGTTCTGAGCTCCATGGTGACAGGTTCTTGGCCAGATTTGCAGTAGCAGGTATATGTTTCCTCCTATAGAGTGGGCATTTAAAGCTACTAAGAAAGTTGTTGGTTATCCCTATAACATGTGTGCCACTGCTGGACCCATCCTGACACCATCCACACAGGTCATTATTCTAGCTCACAGGGTTCACAGCTGAGAAAGACTGCAGATGACATCACCCTCCCCATCAGCCTATGCTATAAAAGGTAGCCAGCAGGGAGGAAGGGGTGCTCCTCATCAGTAATAATGACTTGATTTCTTTCTTTCTTTCTTTCTTTCTTTCTTTCTTTCTTTCTTTTCTTTTCTTTTTCTTTTTCTTTTTTTTTTTTTTTTTTTTTTTTTTTTTTTTTTTTTTTTTTTTTTTTGCTGTTGGAATCGCTGCTCGTGTTTATTGGAAAAGCAGAACATAATGCGTCTGTGGCTACTGCAGTTTTTTCCAAGTCATGGCTCTGTCACCTCCAAGCTTGCCATTCCCCTGGGAGGTAATGAAACTGCTTTAATTAAATGTTCCTAGGGAGAATTAGTGAGAAGGCATACCTATGTAGCATATTATGAACAACCCTGCTAAAGGCTAGGGGACAGGGCGGAAGAGTGGTCCCACAGTAGACGCTCCACCATGCCCAGTCCAGCCAAGGGCACAGGCTGCTCCGCATACTACCAACCCGCATGCAATACAAGGTACTTCTCATAAAGGTTCCTGGACTTCCCAAAAGCAGAAAGGCAGCAAGCACTGTGACAGTAACGGCCGCTTTGTCAGCCTCGTGTGTCTGGGGTGGGCTCTGGGTGGTCAGTCGACATTGTAAAACCAAAGAATTCTTTCTGTTGGTGGGACAGCATGGACGGGCAGTAGGTGTGGAGTGCCATCATCAGAAGAAAGGCACTCAGCTGAATTCCTATTTAACACAGTTGGGACATGGTCAAACTCGGCCACGGTAAGGACTGTGAGGGCGCTCTTAATGAACTGCCTTAAAGTTTTTGTCCCAAAGAAAGCCTTTAGTTAAAGAACCTACGAAAAGAAAGTGCACTGTTATGCAAAGGTTTCTGTCAGGGTATGCATAGACCTTTTGTGCTGGAGCCTGGGCAGACAGCAGAAGTGTTTTTCCAGGGCAGGGGGTTGGTGGTTGCACAGAAGCTTGGGTTAGACTGCCTGCACGGAGCTCTTCAGGAGCCTGTGTGGGAGCATGCCTCTCCCTGAATCCCACCAAGCAAGGAGATGTATTTGCAGAGCAGGCTGTCTCACCGTGTTGAGGGTCACTGACCTTGAACTTAAAGGCATGGCAGGCTGAGCAAACACAAAGTTAAACCTCCACCAAGCTGACCTGAACTCCAACTTGGAAATATGGGTGATGAAACGTGGTGTGTCCATTAAAGCAATTACTCTTTAGATTAAAACAGCCTGTAGGTAATCTTGTCAGCCCTGGGAAGCTGGGGTTGGAAAACTGATATAATTTATCTTTACCAATTACCATTTGCCTCAGCTCCCTGCTCAGTTCCTGTACCTGTGATGGACTCATTAAGTCTTAACATGCTTCAGCTGTGAGGGAGAAATACTGACTGACGCATGGGTGCCCTGCATATTTACATGTAGGCACCTTGCTTCTAAAAACATAAGAGTAGTAGAACATTCCAGAATCTTCTCGGACAGTGGTTCTTCAGCATGCATGCTTGAACCAGATCTGGTTGATAAGGCTCAACACTGACTCTCTTGTGAAATAAAAATATCACATTCCCTTGATAGCTTCGTGTATATTGAGGGCCTAGAATGTTCTCTCCCCCAATGAAGGAACTCTCTAGAGGCAAAGGGCCAGACCCAATAGGGCCCAGAACTTGGGGGTCCTATCGCCTCTAGGCTTTAAGGCATTTGCTTGGCACCATGACAGACAGAGGGCACGCTGCACATGGGGTCTGAAGCTGTGTAGCTAGTAAGGCCAGCACCCAATGGGAAAGAATGCAAGACTTGCCACTTTACCCAGTTAGACTCTACCAACTGCCTAATGGGTATATCCAATAATGTTTGAAATAAGTGCATGTATAGAACCCACGTTTGTTCTCTCAGTCCACAGGGACAGGTAAGGCAGGCTAGCATCCCCCTGCACCTGCTACCCGTGCAGATAGGGGGCGCGCGCGGGCTCCAGGCCCAAGGCGTTGATGTGGTGCTGAGCCCCTGAACCCGCCAGCTTCTCATTGAGTTTTTAGTTCACCAGCTCCAGGTGGCGGCTGTTCTTCCGCTCCTGCCTCAGAGATCTCTTGACTTTCTTCACCCGCTCTCGGAGCTGCCTGTTCCGCTTCTCCAGGGTGGCCACCGTCTGCTGCAGCTTCTTGACATGGTCTTCTTCCTCAAACAGGGCCTTCTGCACTGAGGAGCACATGAGCCTGTTGTCTTGCTGGATCTCCCAGCCACTCGAGAAGGTCATCGGCTGCTGCCCTTGGGAACAGTTAGCAAACTGGAAAAGGCTGGAAAACATCTATCTGTTTTCTTGTGTGTCTGGAAAGATGGCATCTTGGAAGTTGACTCCGTGTGGCAAGAGACTGTAATTTTCATCCATAGGAGTAGTCCTGTACCACCGTGTGGGAGTGACAGGAGAAGTAGCCCAGACCGGTGAGATTGAGCCGGGAGCCGGCAGGCACCTCCAGCATACTGCCCCACGCCTGGTTACACAGCATCTCCACCTCCGCGGAGTAGAAGAGCCCTCCCTGTCCATCTTGGTATTGCCACAGCAGGTAGTTGTAGAGGCCGGGCACCTCGGGGTGCAGCGCCAGCACCTTGGCATACACGATGGTCTCTGCCAACTCAGCGCGGCAGCCCTCGCTCAGGGGTCTCCACTTCGAGGGCAGCTGGCAGGCGCGCGCGGGCGCCGGGTAGGCGGCGAGGCTGAGCGCGGCGAGCAGCCGTAGGAACAGCACGCCTGCGGCTATGCTCTAGCCCAGGCGCATGGCCCGCACGAGTGCAGGGAGCCACGGGGAGCGGGGGAACCCGCAGAGCCTGCTCGCCCTTCCAGGAACCACGGCTCGTCTGAGCGCGCTCCGAGGAGCTGGGTGCGTGGCTAGCTCTGAGGCCGGGATCACCATATCCCGGTCTTGGCCCGGCCACCCTTAGAAAGGGTCTTGAGGACGCGACGGGACGGGCGGGGACTGGGCATGACTTGATTTCTTTATGTCCTGTGACTACTGTGTGTGATAACTTCAGCAATGGGGTATTAGCATTAAGTTCTGGCGTGCCACCCATATTTGCTCAGTTTTTATCTGTTAAGATAAAGCTAGTCATTACAACATAAACTTTAACTTCTTACTAGTATGACTTAACACCTTAGTATTTTATTTCTTGCTCCAACAATGCCTAGCCCATAGAAGTTAGGCATAGGACCAGCCTGAGAGAATTCCTATTACTCCAAATATCAACTCCCCAGTGCAGTGATACAAGGCTGATGACAGACAGATAGTGGGTGAAGAAGCCATTTTGGGTGCATAGTACTCTTGCCTTCATTAGCTGTCCAGCATCAGAGTTCAGGCACACATCACAAAGCTGGAAACAAAGGTTTGCAGGATATGCATCCCTTATTGTGTGCCTCACAGCGATGGCAAGGGATTTGCCGCCATTCACCACAGCATCGCCTTGAGTGGAGATGGTAAAGTGCAGGACAGACAGTTCAAGGCTTTCTCCTGGGCATAGTGCCTTGGCTGTTGTGAGCTGGATGTTTGCTCATGCTTTCTCATTTAGAGGGGGCATCTATCTTTTCTCTCTCTGCGGAATGAGATAAATTACTCTTCTCAGTGTGTTGTGTGGTACTCTTTCTTCTGGTTTTAACAGGGTGCCATCTTGGAATTGTTCTCAGAAACCAGGTTGACTAGGACAGATGAATGTAATGGTAGCCGGGTCTATGGTAATGTTGATGCAGCTGTTTTGTGAGATTCTGGTCATTGTTTTTCCCTCCTTCCATAACCTGCAAGTTGTCTTGAGAGATGCTAGACTGTATAAGCAGTGGGAGGTTTATTAAAACCAAGATTCCATGATGTCACCATCCATCATGGAGGAGGACTTTACAGGGATAGAGGTCTTTTGGGGTCACCTATACTCCTGTAAGTGACCACTCACCCACAATTTATAAGAAGCTCCAACAAAGTCATTGTTCTCATAAAGGTGAAATAAAACTTTGGTCTGTTGTTTCTGCCCATTTGGGTGCATGAGGCATCAGTTTTGTCTTCCCTAAAAAAGTTAGTACAGGCTAGAGAGACGGCTCAGAGGTTAAGAACACTGACTGCTCTTCCAAAGGTCCTGAGTTCAAATCCCAGCAAACACATTGTGGCTCCCAACCACCTATAATGAGATTTGCTGCCATCTTCTGGCGAGCAGGTGGACATGCAGGCAGAACATTGTGCACCTAATAAAATAAATAAATCTTAAAAAAAAGTTAATGCAACACAGGGCACAGCTCAAATTCCCAAGTTTTATGACTGAATTGTGTGGAGTGAACGGTGAAGAATGTAGTTTCTAGAGAGTACATTAGTCCCATACTGCAACTATGAGTTTAACCGACCAACCCACAGAGCTTTATGCCCAGGATATTTTCTAACTTCTCTATATCACTAAGTCCTGCATCAGGGTGTTTGATGGAAATCAGACTTTGGATGCTGGTGTGGCTTATAAGAGATTCTTCATAAGGAAGTCTTTGCACATCTCACTGTTCCCAGCCACACAAGATGGGCTTCCTCATGGGTGGTTTCACTCAGCTGTAATATCCCTGAAAGCGCACAACGGAGTCAGCATCTCAAATCTGTAGAATTAAATCCCTTTAGGGACCCAGATAAAAGAATGGACTGTGTGGATGTGTCTATTTTTGATACTTTTTAAAATCTAACAAAGTGGCTGATCTTCGCTGCCAAAATCATGTTTGAAGAAACACTTACTTTAGCTTGTAAATAAATCAAGAAAACCACATTTATAATTCCACTTAAGCAATGAATAGACTCAGAGCTTAGGGAATTTTTTTTTTTTTTTTTTTTTTTTTTTTTTTTTTGGCATGGAAGACAATGGAAGTTTAAGTTTCTCAGCCTATATATTTTCTGGTCATCTTGGAAGACCAGCTTAATGGCAGAAGTTGATTTGGTAGGTATTAGAAACATTTGAAACCACGGATGTGCAAACACCTTTCTTCAAGGACATATATATTCTTAGGCTTGGAGGATTGCTGCACAAACAGGAACACCTGAGCTCCACCCCCAGAAGCCATGTGAAAATAGAGCCAAGCATGGTGATGCAAACGTGTACGCCCAGCACAAGGGAGGGTGGACACACATGGATCCTTGGGGATTGTTATCCAGCCAGCCTAACACAAATGACAAGTGCCCAGGCACTTTAGCTTCTTTGTACTTTTTCCATCGTTTCCCAGGATGAGGTCCTCTGACCACTCTCCACCGGCCATGTCTGGTTTGTTTATAAACTCTGCTAGTTATTGTTTATTATGTTTATGTGTGTGGTATATATGTGGGTAGATGTTCATGTGTGGAGGTCAGAGGTTGAGGTCAAGTGTCAATCAATCTTATATTGTGCACAGGATCTCTCACTGACCCTGGAGCTCATGAGCATGAGTGTTAGTGGTCTTCTTGTTTCTCCACTCCCAGTGCTGTGATTACATACGTACGCCACCGCCCCTGGCTTTTTACTTGAGTGCTTGGGTCCCACACTCAGGGCCTCATGCTTGTGTGGCATTTCCAAGATATAAAGTCAACTTCTAAATAAGTTGATATAATTTTAGCTAATTGTTTATTTTTGTAGTACTGGAGACTAAATCTGAAACCTTGCACTTGGCAGACAAGTGTATTATGGCCATGCCTTATCCCCAGCCCAGTTAGTGCATGTTTATGAGACTAATGTGTGGTCTTAAAGTTACCTATGACCTTGGGCTTCTCAATATTGAAATTATGGGAAAAGGTTGAGGAAATTCCCGTGATGCAGCTGTGTATTAGAATGTATGAACACGAAGAACTATAGCAACTACAGAGTTGTAATTTTCATTAACTAAGTAAGAAATGTATATTTTTCAATTCTCCAGAAGCATTTTGCTGCTGATTTCTAAGTCTCACTGCAATTACTAGTTAATAAAATTATGTTTTAATACGCTGGCAGAAAATTGATACTGTTTCCAATCTGGGTCATGAAACAAATAAAATGTGGGAGAAATTGAGCTCTCATTTCAGAAATGGAAAATGGATTTTTAAAGTCCAGATCATTACCAAGGGCAATTTTCTTGTAATAAGTTTAGCACTGACTTGCTCAGTGCAAAGCTGCACCAGGGAAAATTGTAACTTTTGAAACAAGTTAAAGAAAGTGGTGACACAGCTTACAGCTTAAGCACTTTCCAGTCTAACAAGCAGTGTGTGCCTAGGTCTGAGAAGCCCAGGATGGGGCCAATGGCTGGCTGCTGCAGCTGCCAGTGAAGCTTGTGAGTGAGTGGGATGCAAGGCCAGTGATGGGCACAGCTAGCGGCTGCTTTCTCTGGGAGGTTTTGCTGGCTTCCTGTGAGGCTCACAACTGTGGGTCCTGGTGTCTTGTCCCAGCTTTCAGACTCTTGGAAATGGAGTGTGCTAAACAGGACACCTACCTGTTCTCTTATACCCAGCTCTCTGTACTTCTCGGTACATGAGAGGTGTTTTTTTCAATAGACTTAAAGCTGGGTACTGCCAAGTAACTTGTTATGTTAATAAATTTACAGGTATTTTCCCACCTAAGAATCTTTTTTATAATTACATTAATTTATTTGTGTGGGATAGGATGGGGAAGGGCAGCACACATGTGCCATGGGCCATGTGTTGAGGTGAGAGGACAACTTGAAGGCGTTGGTTCTTTCCTTCCACCGTACGTGTCCTGGGGATTAAACTCAGGTTGTCAGGCTTAGCGGCAAGCACCCTATCCACGGATCCATCTGACCCACCCACCTATTTACTTTGTGGTTGTTGCTGTTTGGTTTGTTTTTGAGATCAGGCCTTAGTCTGTAGCCCAGGTGGGGCTTGGACTTATTACATAGCTCAGTCTGTCATTTTGTCCTTAGTCTCTTGGGTGCTGAGATTACAAGTCTGTGCTGATGTGCCTAACTGAGAATTACTCTGGTTTAAAAAAAAAAAAAAAAAATATATATATATATATATATATATATATATATATATATACATGATGGAAAAGAAAACCTTGATAAACTAGGCCACGCTAAAATGTAGAACTTTCATTACAAAAGACTAATATTGCATTTCTCACTTATACATCCAACCCAGGCCGCTGATCTCAGGGGGGCTGAGAGCAGAATAGCGGTCACTAGAGAAGGAGCAGGATGAGAAAGCTGAATGATGGGTAATAAATACGATTAACTAGCCAGGGTAATTTCACAGCAGAGCAAGACTGTAGTTCATAGAAATTTACTGCATGTTTTATAATGAAGTAGAAGAAAGGAAAATGAGGTCTCTAAGCAGGAAGAAATGGTAACTATGATGGGAAATGGAAATTCCAACCACATGTGATCATCACACAGTTTGCATGTATGAAACTATTACACTGTCCCTAAGCATGTGCAAGTTTTATGTGGCAGAACTCTAAAAAAGTGTGTGTGTGTGTGTGTGTGCGCGCGCGTGCGTGCGTGCGTGCGTGCGTGTGTGTGTGTGTGTGTATTTGTGGGTATTTGTGCATGAACTTGACAGTGGAGGAAAGGTCAACATTATATGTCTTCCTCAATTGTTTATCCTCTATCTGTCTATCTATCTATCTATCTATCTATCTATCTATCTATCTATCTATCTATTATCTATCTATTATCTATATATCTATTATCTCTATCATCTGTCTACTATCTACCATCTATCTATCATCTATCTATCTATCTATCTATCTATCTATCTACCTATCATCTATCTATCATCTATCTATCTATCTATCTATCTATCTATCTATCTATCTATCAATCATCTATTGAGTTAGAGTCTCTCATTGAACTCAGAGCCTTTGTACTCGGCTGGACTGGCTGGACAGCATGCTTCAGAATCCTTCATGTGTGGGCCCAGCACTGAAGTTACAGATGCACACCTTTGGGCTGTATTTCTATGTGGATGCTCAGGTGCTCATGCTTGCACAACAAGCTGTTTAGTGCATACCACATTAATGACCCCATTAATGACCCCTCAATTAGTGACCTTTAAAGGAATTGAGTAAAAGAGAGGAAAAAGTAATTTACAAAAATAAGAGAATATATTCTAATACATATAACATAACAAAATCCTGAAAGTCATTAAGAAAAGATAGATACAAAATGGAATGGGAGAAACGAAAATGAACAAACAAATCCAGACAAACACAAAATTTGACTACAGACTCCACAAGAAAGGAATATCCAAATAGCTCCCCCAAAACTGAAAAGATGCTTACCTACAAAGCTCTCAGTAGATGCAGGTTAAGCTGCAGTGAGCTGGCAATATGCAGCCTTTAAAGTTGGAGCCTCGGGTCAGCTGAGACCTTGTGTTACCAGCTGGTGCAGGTGTAATTGGCTCCATGTCTTTGTATTTGTTAAGAGTAAAAGCATACAAATCAAGTAGTTCAAATATCTTTGCTATCTGCCCAACAGAATTACACACTAACATGTGTCATGGATGCGTGTTACATTCTGGCAAAGGCTTTTTCTGCATCTATAGAGGTGAAAATGTTTTTTTTTTCTTTAAGTCTATTTATATGAATTATTACATTTATTGACTTATGCTTATTGAACTATCCCTGAATATCTAGGATGAAGCCGTCCTCATCATGGTGGATGGCTCTTTTAGATATGTGACCATATATAGTTTGTAAATTGTTGTTTTTTGGTTGTTTTTTTTTTTTTTTTAATAAGACAGAGACTTTTCAGTGCTGTTTTGATCTTTTTATATCGGCCTGTCCAAGTTGTTGATCTTTTCTCTATTTATCTTTGGTGGTTTAGAAGAATCTAGGAATTTGTCCATTGATTTTAGGTTTTATAAATGGAGTACCAGTTTTTAAAGTACTTGTTTACGTATTTTAAATTTCTTCAATCTCAGTCCATTTCTGATTCTGTTAATTTGTGTCTTCTCTTTCCTTCTTGTTTTTTGTTTTGTTTTTGTTACTTGGGCCAAATGTCTGTAGATCTTGTTTTTTTTTCCCCCCTAAGAATCAACTCTTAGATTCATTGCTCCTTTGTAGGATTTTCTTTGATTCAAACTGACAGAACACTCTTCTCCAAACCCTGAGTTGAACTTTTCATCACAGAAATTCATGGATCTCTTATCATCACAGAAGTGTCCTAAAGCAATTGGAGAGAGGGGAGTCAGGACATGTTTGTGAGTTCTCTTCTAGGCACTCATATTTCCCTATGTGCCTTGAACAGACTTCTGTTGTTCCAGACCCCCGCGGGACTCCCCCTCTTCCCTACAGAACCCCAACATAGTTATCCATTTGACCCTTCCCTGTCTGCCCTGTGGCCAGCTGGAGTTCCCCTTACCCAGAAAGCTGCATTGGACCACCTGCTAGGCTTGTCCTGACATACAGCAGGTGCTCAATAAGTGCTAATTGATGTCTGAGCTGTATAGAAAAAGCTGTGCACCAGGGATGTGATGGCAAAGAGAGAGGAATGATCCTTCTGCTCTTGGGGTGTCTCCCCAGGCTCCTGCCTAGGGTATAGGTGGCTGTTTCTCCCCAGACCTTCACGATGCTCTTTAGAACATTTTTACAGAACTGCAAAGGATGTTGGTGTCTGAGATCTCAAGAGAGAAGGAGTAAGACCCAAAGCCAGCAAAGTCCAGGCATCTCCAAAGTTCTGTGGTATCCACATGAGACTGAAATAGGAACAGTATGGTCAGAAGCTCTCTCTGGAAACTACAGGAGCCTGGATGTGGGCTCTTAAATTAACCAACCAGTCAATTAATGATTATAATTTAACCCACTGAGTCTAATTAGTGTTACCCATATGCACATGGGTGTGTAGACATCTATTGGAGAACGGACAAATGATCAGTGGTCACCCAAAGGAAAGTGACTCTCCCTGTTTCAGCTGTAATCAACCTTCAAGAGCTCATCTGCTAAGGGTGGGACCTTGATAGGCCCTTGCCAATCCTTGCCGGAAGTTTTAACTGGCTCAGCCCTGTGCAGGTTGCCACAACTGTTGTGAGATCCTGTGTTTAAAACAGTGTACTGTCCAGAAGACAGTGTTTTACATGCCTTTCCTCTCTGCCCCATCTTGCATGATGCTCCCCAAGCCTTGGTGTGGGGTTTGGGATTGACAGCTCATCTGTGGTTGAGCATGCTCAGCTGCTTTGGTGGAGCAGCATGCTCCTGGCATTGTGCTGTTGTTGGGGTGTGAATGGGGACGGAGGGGGGGCGGAACACATCAAAGTAATAGAGACAGGCTTGTTCTCGGGTGATGGACACAGACAAACTGGAATTGTAAAGTGAGGGGTGAGGACAGTGGCAGCATTTGTGGGGTGTGGGGAGCACTTATGGGAGACCTTCTGTGGTTCCTTTCCTGCCCGTATGTATGAGGTTCATTATCCTTTCCTCCTAAAGAATATGGGCCATGCCTGGAGTGGGGAGAGGTGGAGGAGGACTAACGTGTGTATATGTGGTACGTGCATACATGTACATATATGTGTGTATGCACAGGTGGGTGTGCATACCTGTGTATACATGTGTGGAGGCCAGAGCTCACCACCAGATGTCTCTGACTGCTATTCATCTCGCTTTTTGAGAGTCTCTCGCGGAACCTGAAGCTTGTCAATCAGGCTAGACTGACTGCTGGCCAGCCGCCTTCTGGGAGCTGCTTGCTTTTTCTCCCTCCAGTGCTATGATTACAGGTGTACACCAGCATGGTCGCTTTTATGTGGGTGCTATGGCTACAAACTCAGGTCCTTATGCTAGGATAACAAGCCCTTCACCCACTGAGCCACCTCCCCAACCTGACTAACAGTTTATTTAAAAAATTTAATGTGCTTATTTCAATTTAAGTTTTATTTAATTAAAATTTATTTTACTTTCGTGTGTGTCTTTCTGTGTTCTATGTGCATGTTTGTACACTCATGTAAGGAGGCCAGAGCAGAGTGCACAGGGTTCTTATTGAACACTGGAGCTGAGTTGGCGGCCAGTGAGCCCCACTAACCTTCCCGTTTCTGCCCATCCCCCAACACGGGGTTATAGTCACATGTGACCATGCCCAGCTTTTACACGTATGCTGCTGGCTCACACTCAGGTCCTCATGACTGTGCAACAAGCATGGTTGTCAACTGAGCCATGGCCGTCGCGTCACACCTTTTTAACCTCTCATATACATGCAATATTATCTTTCAAATGTCTTCATCAAAGCCAACTTGTCCCTACCCACCTACCACCTGCGAGACCCTAACTGCTCTTTTCTCTTCCTCGAAGTTTGCTGAGTTTATCAAGCTGTCTAGAGAAAAAAAAACAGGAAGCCCTGGGGCTGTCTTTCTAGCCAATGTGCTGTGCCTTTTTTGGGATCTGTCCCCTGGGATGGCGACAAAGGTCTCTGGTGGGAAGTGAGGCTGAGAACTTGACTGCTTTTGCTGATGGTGACACGAAGGCCTGAATGTGTGACAGTTCATGAAGATAAAAGCTTTTGTAGCCATCTCGTTTCCTTGTACTTGTGCTCAGTCTGTCGCTTCTCTGGGGATTTTGGCATCTCGGCAGAGACTCTTCGGTCACCCTTCAGACAGGGAGCAGGGGCAAGGAGGTAGCTTCGGTGACTTCCGGCCACCGGGCTAGCCTGTGTTCAGAGGAGCTGGAGAAACCACTGGCTTTCATTAGTGGCACTGCCCTGCTGCCTGCTCCCTCCTGCTGTGGGCTAACAGCCCCTTTGACTGTGGTGTGGACCTGTGCAGGGTTCACATCATGTTTCTTTACTCTGCTTGTAGAAGTGTGTGGCTTCACTTGCTTGGTTATTTGTGCCGTGTGTGTGTGTGTGTGTGTGTGTGTGTGTGTGTGTGTGTGTGTGTATGAGAGAGAGAGAGACAGACAGACAGACAGAGACACAGAGACACAGAGACACAGAGACACAGAGACAAAGACAGAGAGAGGAAGTGGTGATGGAGTATGCAGCTGGCTGGATAATCCTTGTATGTGGAATGCTGCACAGAGCTAGAGGCATGAGGCCCTGTGATGAGCTTTGGGTGTTGCAAGGGGAGCAGTGGGGAAGCAGGTCCTGAGAGCTCCTCTCCCCCCATTATCTCCTCCCATACACAAGCCCCTCAGCCCTGCACTGGGCAGGCCTGCATCTGCTTCCTTTTGCTCCCAAAGTTGACTTGGATTCACCTAGACAGGGAAAGGTGGGTCCACACTTATCTTGTGACTCTTGGGGGATGCTTAGGTTTCCACAGCTCCCACTATTGATAATGATAATATAAACCATCATGAATTAAAAACATAAGTTGAGTGGCATTTGTCAGGTGCCAGCTCTAAGGCCTTTGTGAAACTTTATCTTAGTATATTCATCAGCCTCTGTTGATTGGAGGTCTCATGTAACCTGAGCCTGCCTTGTACTTACCAAGTGACCAAGGCTGACTCTAAACTGACTCCACCTTCCAGGTGCCAGGATGACAGGCATGCTATGTGCTGCTGGAAATTGATCTCAAGGCCTCATACATGCTAGGCAAGCAGTCTGCGCTATGGCCCCACCTTTCAGCCACTTAAACAAAGCTCTTTAATTGATAGGATGTTTACAGTCACACAGCAGCAGGAGAATTACTCGAGGTGCAGACACTTCCCTGATATTCAAGCCAGGAAAAGAGTCTATGAAGAAAATGCTCACCAACATCACTTGATCGAAAAGAAGTGAACATCGTAAACATGGTCTCAGCAAAATGAACGCAGCAATATATTAAAAGGGTAAACACTATTATCACATGTGGTTTGTCTGAAGAATGCAAGACTTCCTTATCCTTTGTAAAGCAGTCATTGGGCGCCCCCAGGAGATGGTTATGTTTGTCAAGCATGAGGACCTGAGTTCACTTCCCAGAACATATACATGTTATATGTATAGTATATAAATATATGCTATATATGCTATATAAAGTACATAAAATATATTTAAATCATGTTCAATAGTGCATACCTGTAATTCTACTGCTAGGGAGGTGGAGGCAGGTGGATTCTTGAGGCTGGATGCTTAGTCAGCTTAGCCCTCTTAGTGAGGTCCAGAGGTCCATGCTGGTTAGAGACCCAGTTTAAAAAACTGGCAAAGAAATGAGACTCACGGTTGTACAGTTGTCTTCTGGTTTCTATATGTACACACACACACACACACACACACACACACACACACAAATAGGCACATGTATTTCTCTCTCTGTCTCTGTCTCTCTATCTGTCTCTTATATGCACACACACATATACACAAATAGGCACACATATTTCCCTCTCTCTGTCTCTCTGTCTCTCTCTTTCTCTCTCTCTTACACACACACACTCATGGAACTAATCATTTGTTGAAGTCTTGTTAAACCTAAAAGTGAAATCTGTGGATGCTGAAAAATCATCTGACATAATTTGTTATTTATTCCTAATACAAATTATTTTCAAATTAAGAATAAATGAAATAATCTTAAATGAGAAGAATATCTACTCAAAACCTATGAGTGATAGCACCTTTCATGTGGGATGTATCAAAATCAACCCTTAAGGTCAGGTAGCCATGGAAGACGCCCACCTGCTCTCGTTACTGTTTAAATGCTGCACTAGAAAGCATAGCCCGTCAGCCCCATGGTGTGCAGGAGAGCAACAAAAGATGTCCAGACCAGAGAGGGGAAGCAGGATATTCAGTGCAGTGACAATATAATTCAATTAAGGAACAAATTTAGTGAGGTGACTCAACATAAAAACCGATTGTATTTCTCTGGGGGAAACATTTGAGAAATGTCAAAACCAAAGCATTAGTTTGGAGAGACAGCTCAATTGGTAAAGTGTTTGATTTTTATTTTTTATTTTTTATTTTTTATTTTTCATTGGCAAGCTCACCAACTTGTGTTTGAAGCCTAGAACTCATTTAAAATAAGCTGGGTGTAGTGGTACACATTTGTTATTCCAGTACTGGGGAGGTAAAGCTGGGAAGACCCTTGGCACTTGCTGGCTAGCCAGCCTAGCCGGCTTGGCAAATTCTAGGCTCCTGAGAGACCCAGTCTCATAACACAGATGGATGGTACCCTGAGGAACGATGCCCAAGGTTGTCCTCTGCCATCCACATGCACGTGTTTATAATGCACCTCATGTATGTGCAGGTGTGTGTGTGTGCACATGCACATTAGCTTTTAGGATAGTACAAATTATGAAACATTTAGAGAAAGTTAAAACAGGGCATGTGCAAATTTTTATTCCTTTAATTTTTAAAATCTGCATTAATAACTGCTTAAAAGATTTAACATGCAGTCCACGAAAAATGTCTGCACACAAAAGACTGCATTGCAAAGCAATCTTAATTTTTTTTTTTTTGAGATGTGATATTATTGTGTGAGATGTGTGAAACAGGGTATTACTCTGTAAACACAAGCAGTGCGGTACTGAGCAGCAGTAAGACCCAGTTTATCCTTTTAGTAGGTAGATACTGAGGGGAAAGAGGCTCTGGGTGGGTACAGTTTCACCTTGACATCTCCTAGGATGGTAGGGATTGTGCCCACTTCCTGGCTCTTCTTCCTTGAGACCAGAAAGCATGTGCTCTTTATATATGGATTTGGTTTGCTCTAGACCTGTGCAGTCTGACACAGGCTGAGTGAACCCTTCTGGAAAGAAGATGGAAAAAGTCTGCCCTTCTGTGACAAGGTTTTCTTACCCACAATGAAAGCCTCCATCTCTCAGGGGGGAAAGGTGGACTCTGGCTCCAGTTCCTCTCCTCTTGGTTACTTTCATTATGAATAAAATTTGGCTTTGCAAACTTTCTTTCCTGCCCTTTAGTTCTTTAATCATTAGAGAAATGCACCTGTCCCTGCACCCCTAGATGGTATCAGCACTGCCAATCAGTTGACCTGGTTACAGGGACAGATACTAAGTGACCATCAGGCAGGTGGAATACAGGGCAGAGGTGATTTGTGTTATGGACAACAGGACTACTGAGATTTAATCACTCTATTTAGAGCCCTGTACAATTTAAAATATATACATTTTTAAATTTGGAGATTTTTTTTTTTTGCTTTCTTTTTGTTTCTGAGACCAGGCCTTGCTATATAGCCCTGGTTAGCTTAGAACTTCGTATGTAGATCACATTGGCCTTGAACTCACAGAGATCCACCTGCCCTTGAATCCCAATGTTGGAGTTAAAGGTGTGTACCACCACAACCGGCTGTTTCTTCAATGTTTCAGTTCATGTCTTTGGACTGCTGTTGACCATGGGCAACTAAACGTGCCTGCAAGTGCAAGTGGGATTGTAGACAAGAGGAGTTTCTGCACCTGTCTTTCCGGCCAAAATGTTTAGGTCTTATTGAATAAGTGTTTCTCATTTTCTGTGTGCATTTACAACTGTTTTAAGGAACTTTTAAATGCTTGTATCTTTAGAATCTACTTTTTGCTATTTCCGTAGGGCTCAGTGGTGTTCCTCCTGTCGGGAGTCCTGTACTGAGTTTTGTTTTTTTTTTTGTTTTTTGTTTGCTTTTAAACTGAAGTCTTGTTATATAAACAGGTTTTTGTTTTAATCCCAAGTGTGGGATATGGAGCTGCTTTTGGTTTGTCCACAGCTGATAATTGCCTTGTGTGGCTCAGAGAGGGGCGTGGTCTTTGCCAGCTGCAGTTAAAATTTGAGGACTCTGAGAGGGTATAAATATCAGAGCCCAGAGAGAGGAAGGGAGTTTGGGGTGGGGAGGGAGGGAGGGAGGGAGAGAGAGACTTTGAGGAAATGGATGGAGAAAGAAGAAGGCTCTAGTTTTGCTGGATATCCGATGAATGAGATTGCTATTTTCCCAAAGAACCCAATGACCCTAACTAGCAGGAACTAAGTATAAAGTCATCTATGCCCCATCCCCTCACTAATCTCCTTTTTCTCTTGCCTAGGGTTGGGGGTTGAAAGGGACCCCAAATAAAAAAGGTTTAAATACTAGTGCCTACAGAGTCCATTCTTTTAAAGGAGCTTTTAACGACTCTTCATTAGACTTCTGACAACAGGCACTTTCCATATAACATGGCAAAAAACAAAAAACAAAAACCAAAAACAGGGTGGAGGGTATGGTGGTTTGAATGACAGTGTCCCCCACGTGCTCACATATTTACACCAGTTGGCAGAACTCTCTGAGAAGGATTAGAAGAGGGTGTGGCCTTGTTAGAGGAAGTGTGTCACAAAAGGCGGGCCCATACCAGGCCCTGTGTGAGCAAGTTTCCAATTAAATGCTTTCTATTACATGAATTGCCTTGGTCATGGTGTCTCTTCTCAGCAAGAGAAGAGTGAAAAGTTGTCATTTCTGTTTAGGGGGATTTGTATTTAGATATTTGCCTCCTAAAGCTACTAAAAATGAAGATTCTTCTTCCTTCTAAAATAGTTAAGACATTGAGACAATCAATCTAGTTGCAATATCTGAGACTTTATAAATGATTACAATGAACCAAGAGAAGGCAAGACACACACACACACACACACACACACACACACACACACACACACACACACTAATGGAATAGTACGCCTGAATCAGCATCAATAACCAGTCTCTCTTTTTAAAATAATATTTGTAATTTGTTCTTTGAAAATGTCATACACATACATATCTCGATCATATTCACTTCATTCTTTACCCTTCTTCATTTTTCTTCCCCCAAATCATTTCTCTCCTAATGTCATACCTTTATTATATTTTTCAATTACCCACTGTGTCTAACTAGTGTTGCCCATACGCACATGGGTGTGGGGAAACCACTGGAGCATGGGTAACCTACCAGTGGCTATACACCTCCAAATAAAAATGATTCTTCTTGCCCGGTGTGGTTGCACATGCCTTTAGGCCCAGCACTTGGGAGGCAGAGGCAGGCGTTTCTCTGTGAGTTCGAGAAGGCTACACAGAGAAACCCTGTCTTGGGAAAAAAAAAAAAAGAAAGAAACAAAAAACAAACAAACAAACAAACAAACAAACAAAAACCAGGAACCCTTGCTCCCCCCACCCCTGAAAAAAGATTCTTCCTTCCCTAGCATCCATCAATTGTCAATAGCTCCTCAGTTAGGGGTGGGGACTCAGAAGCCTCTCCCCTACCCATGCTGGAATTTTAACTGCCTTGATCTTGTGCGAGTTACCACAGCAGCTGTGGGCTTGTGCATACAACCTCTATGTCATATTCAGAAGGCAGCATTTAACTCCCTCCCACCCTCTAGCTCCCAATCTTCCTACATACCTCCCCAGAGTCTTTTGGTGTTGGGGCCAGGTGGGGGTGGCAGCGTAGGGAAGAGGCTGGACCTTCATAGACTCTTATTGTCAGCTCTTAGATTATACAACCACTGTTCCCGGCCATTAAAGAGCTTCTCTCATGAAGCTGCGAGCAGCCCAGGTCTCTGGGCATGAAGACAAACCTTCATGAGGGAATCTGACAAGACGCCTATGCAGCAGAATAATAGTTGGTCTTCCAGTGGGGCCTTTGACTCTTCCAGCCATGAACTTGGACCAGGTTTACAGGAGCAGACGTGCATTTCTTCCTAGGAAGCAGATCTTCAAATCAGAAAGCAGCTGGGTCTCCCCATAACAGCCATTCCTTCATTGCACCAGTGGACACATCTGTCCCGGATGGTCAGTATTATAGCATGCAAGGTCTAAATGAGGGGGAAAGGCCACTGATGTGTTTTCTCTCTCAGTGGCCTATCTGGCACCACCCAGCTAGCTACCACGAAGAAAGTTTTGTGGTCAGTTTAATATTGATTTCTTTTCATCTTGCAGCCAGTGTTTGGTGTCTTAAACAATAGGGTCTTATCATGTATGTGGGTTATCAAGGACAATAGCAACAGTATGTGCTATTTTGGAAACTCCTGGAGTCTTCTTGACCAATACTCGTCCCTAGCATTGAGGTTTCGCTTAATTTATAACTTCTGGGAGAAGCATTATCTATCCATGCAGGACAGCTCTGCTCGAGTTCTGGTTTTATAAAAATACATATTTTACATTATTTTACAAATTAGTGCATTTTCACAGAGCTTCTTCATACGTACTTAGTCTTGCTTGACTGTTGGCTCCGATTCCTTAACGATTCTACTTTATTAGAGATTTATTAAAGGCATGTACCTCCCTGACAACCTGACTACCCTAAATAGGAGAGAAAGGAGATTAATGACAACAAGAACGAAATCTTCTGGGTATCAGTTCCATGGGGGCAAATCCCCTGGCGTAATTCTCCAGAGTCTAGCAGATCATCCATCCAACAGAAGCAGCTGTGCCATCTGAGGACTGTACTTGGAGGTATCGCAGCCATCGCCACTTCTCCAACTCTCAGGCTCTTTCTCTGGTTCCCTCTTCCCATTGATGGTCGTTTTTGCAATACAATAGCCTTGTCAGAGTCACCTGCTCCTCCTGAGACACTATCTCAGATGTTTCTCAGTTTGTAAAGACAAAATCTTAGTGGGGTGGCATCCTGAGACTGTTTTCACCTTGGGCCTAGACTAAGGCAAGATTACATTCTCTTCACACATCCCCCTTTCTATTAAAAAAACATAGGCAAACCCAAGAACTATATACACAAATATACATCAGGTACAAGTTATGTGTACATAACACAGTCCTTTTGTATTTGACAATCTTGGAGAAAGTATTCCACTATCCTCTCATAGTGGGTCTTTTCCTAGTGTCCAAAGTTTTCTAAAATCTCTTTATTAGAAATTAAATTTATCAACCTATAAGCATGTTTTTAATTCTTCAACTAAAGCTGATAGTAACACTGTGGCTATCTAGTCGTCAACCCCATCAGAGATCCAAGAAGGAAATAGTATCTAATATAAAGGAAGCACAGACAAGCAACTTCCAAAAGCAAGACAGGTTAGAGAGAGTTGACTGCCTGGACAGTCACAGGTTTTTCTCTATCATTGGGGCATCCAGTCTTCAGCCTTCTGGCTCAGATTATCTGACAGGCATAATGGTAAAGCAGGAGTTTTGAAGAATTGGTCCAGCCACTCTCTGTAAGGCTGCAAAGCCAGTTACCCTGTGCTCTGCTATAATCACAGTTTGGACTGTCTGTCGGCCATCACCAGTAGAGACAACAACAGTGCTTCCATCCAGTGGTCATTCTGCCACACTTATTTCTTCTATACCTGTCATCTCCCTTGGAGTAGTTTGGAGGTGTTGTCAGGAGTAGGTATGTCTCTCTATCAGAAAAGCTCTTTATTATTGAATGCCAAATTCTATAGATCTCTGAAGTGTTTGAAGACTATCTATTTACCATTATGCATATTCATATCTATCTATGTAGTTATATATCTGCTTATTTATCATTTGCTTAACTCATCTATCTTAATGTAACTAGATAAACAAACATTGTTTTTAGCTATTTACTATTTGCTTAACATATATATGAGAGACTAGATAAAACATTCTGTAATTAACTAATTTAGTACTTAGTGAGATTTATAGGTGACTAACTACCAACCTTTATCTCCAACCATCCTGAACAGGTTATAACAGTTAGCTTTCATAAGACTAGAACTGTACATCACCTTTTCAAATGAGTTGTACCTGTACAATACATTAAGTAAATGTTGAAAAAAATTAATCTTAATTTCTACCAACATACAATATAGTTTAAATTTTTATCAACACACAAATATACAATACATAAAGCAAGAGCTGAACAATATAGTCTTAAATTTCCATCAATCTATAGTACCAATGTAAAATATTTGAAGCTAGTAGATTCGATAATCTACTTTTTATCTTTAAACCTATATCCTCCTTTTTATCCTTCTCTTCTTCCCCCTAACACAACCTAGGATAGAAAGATAAGAGAGAAAGAAAGACAGGAGGGAGAAAGAAAGAAATCCCTAAATGTTACTTTTACTAACTTATAACCAATAAACACCCACCCCACCTATTGGGAATGGGGACATCGTGTTCTCAAAATTATGTTTTGTTGTCTGGGGGGTAAAGCCATCCTTTTGGTATCCTTAGACAAAACAAGATATTAGCCAAGTGCTGGAAAAGCTAGCTGTATCTGTTTCTGTCCAGTCTTTTTGGGATTGATCCTTTGGGCTAGCCATTTTAATGTTGATATGCATGACATTTCTTGAGGAAAGAGTAGTTGAGGCAGTCTTTGAGGTTGAATCACCTGGGCTACCCGTTTTGTCTTTATTATTACCTGTTTTTTTTTCTTCCTCTTTTACCCTCTCTCCTTTCCCTGACCCCTGCTTAAAGTTGCAATCCCAATGGCTACCTCCATTTTTTTTTTAAACATCACACGTATTGTTATTATCATTTTATTTTTTACATGAGTTGCACAATTGTAGCTTCCATTACATCTTTTCCATAGACTCTTTGTTTTGCTGACCACAACTTCTATGAGGATTTCTGCAAGAGACCCTCACTGTGTTACACGTAGGAGAATCTCTTAGACATGGTACCCGATGTGTGGTTTCCATACCATGCATACATAGCTGTGATACTTAAAACCAGAACATTGCCATTCCAGATAGTATTGCCTGCTGATAGTAATCTGCTTCAGTCTGCCTACATATGATGTCATTGCTTACCTGCCACAGGGGCGTGGCCCTGTCCAGGGCTTATAAAAGGACAAACAATCCATGTGGCCCCTTTCTTACCTCTCTCTCTACTCTTCCTCTATCCCCCCTCTAATTCCCCTATCTCTCTTCCTCTTCCTCTCTCCCTCTGCCTCTGTCCCTCTCTCTGGGATGGTACCCCTTCCATCTTTCCTTCTCCTCCCATGCTCATTTAATAAACTCCTCTACAACATAATATCTGGCATCTGGTACCTTATTACCTTATATCTTACTGCCATCATTTTAAAATAATAACACCTGCATTCGCCTCTCCCAAAGGTTTCCCAAATGAAAGAAAATGCTGAAGCCTCATGAGGAAGCCGGGGCATCTTTCCTGTCCGTTGGTTTTGACATCTCTATCTTTGGCTTTGTCTCTTTGAGAAGACTGCTTCGTTACATTTCTTTTGAACTTTCCCTTTGGGGAAACAAATTCACTCATTAAAACTACCAGCTTCCATTTATTGACTTCTGACAATGTGCATAATCTGGTCATGTTATTTCTGTAAATATTTATTCATCAAATAACAGACCAAGTTATTGACACTTGGGGTATAAGACCAATGTGGTTTCTGCTCTGGAGCCCAGAGGGAGCAACAGAGGCTGAACAACAAATTACTTGGACATTGTAGTTGAAATCATAACCCTCAAACATAGAGTTCAGTTCCTCTAAAGTTGGAGTTTTCTCTTCAATGAGAGTTAATAGTGCTGGGCTTTTCCTGCACCATGCATTGCTATATCTTACAGGAAGGGCAAGAACAGGGCAAAGCTATTCCATTCAAGTCTTGGTTGGTGAACTCATGAGGTCATTTGGATGACAAAGGCTGCTGGTATCCCCCAAATCCTACCCCAGCCTGAGTGATGCTCATGAAAGCTCCCTGCATAACATGTAGAGAACTGCATGTCTGAGCTGCTTCCTCTCCCCAGGCAGTTAGTAGTAGCTTATATAAGCCCATGGGTAGGCAGCAGTACTTGGGAGTCCCTTCAGCATCTTATGCATTTCATGAACCCCAACACCCCGTGTCTCAGAGGAGGGAATGTTTTATTCTGGAGGGAACAAGTGTGCAACATGGGAAAAGCCAACAGGACTAAGAAAAGCTAACATAAACTTCTTCAACAGAAAAAGGAAATGGGACCCTCCAGTAGGAACTATAACTCATAGGAGCGGAAGTCCAAAGGACTGAGAGCTTCTTGAAGATAATTTACAAATCCAAGCAGAAATTAAAGTATGATGCTACCTTATGTTCAATAGAATACACCTACCAGAGAAAGGGTAAGGCCACATACTGATAAGGATCTAGAGGGAGAGGAACTCGGGTGTGGACTTCCATAGTTATCCCTTTGTGTCACAGAGTGTGCATGCACCTGGCTGTATAGACCACCTCCTGGTACATCAGCCCTGACAGGAGACAAACACAGGTAGTTGAATTTTTTAAAATTAGGCTTAATGGGCTTTTACAGAGTGAATTAGCACCTTGAGATTCCTTGCAGACTACTTAAGTTAAAATAAAGAGTGTGTGTATGATATACATATGTTTCTGTGTAGTCTCACACGATACGCACGCATGTGGAGATCAGAGGTTAATTTTAGATGTCTTTCTCTACCCTCCTCTACCTTCATTTTTGAGGCAAGGTCTCTGACTGAGCATGGAGCTTGCTGCTTCAGTGAGGGTGGCCAGCCAGGGAGCCTCAGGGAGCCTCCTGCTTCTGCCTTCCCAGCACCTGGGATTAAAAGCATTTGCCATCACATACAGCTTTTTCTGTGGGTGCTGGCAGCCCAAACTCAGGTCTCATGTTTTCATGGCAAGCTCTTTCCCGACTCAGGCATCTCCTTGGCTTCTGAAACTCTTTGTAATAATAAAAATGAGTAGAAGATGCTGGAAAACTGAGAACCACTGGGAAGGACAGAATAAAGTGCCTTGCAGGTCAACAAAGTGAGAGGGTCCCTTCTGAGCCCAAGTCGGACTGTGTGAAGAGCAGCTACAGTTGACTGTGGAGGAGGCTTTCAATCTGTAGTTATGGGAAGGAGGGAAGGAGATGGCTTCACTCAGGCTGGAGGCAGCATGGAACACAACTTGATGGAGGAGACCACAAGGAACATCATGGCCCCACACGCCACAATTGAATGGCACAAAATTATTTGTATTTACACTTTTCTGCACTAAAGCTTAGGGCCTGTGGTCTGTGTTCTCAGCCCCAAATTCACTTTTGCTTCAGCCCGGATAACTCTTTGGCTGTAAAAGTAACTTGTTGCTTGTGACCACCAGACTTGGGGATGGCATTTAAACACTATCATTTAGATTTATTATTATTATTTTATTTTATGTGTATGTATGTGTGACTTACTTGCACATGGTTGTGTATTCTGTGTATGTTTGGCACCCACAGAGGTCAGAAGAGGGCATCAGATCTTCTAGCACACGAGTTGTGGATGGTTGTGAGCTACTATGAGGGTGCTGGGAACCAAAGCCCAGTCCTTTGCAAGAACAAGTGCTTTTAACTGCTGAGCCATCTCTCCAAACTTTGGAGATGCCATTTAAAATTTTATTTATTTATTTATTTATTTATTTATTTATTTATTTATTTATTT
>OU015751.1:50623935-50667124 GCA_907169655.1 Acomys percivali
TGTGTGTGTGTGTGTGTGTGTGTGTGTGTGTGTGTGTGTGTGTGTGTGCCAGAGATTAATATCAGGTACCTTCTCTGATTGCTTTCTACCTTTATTTTATATTTTTCCTTTTCTATGCAGTTTCTTATTGAACACAGAGCCCACTAATTTAGTTATTCTGGCTGGTCAGAAAGTCCTAGAGATTCATCTGACTTTGCTTCCCCAGCACTGGGAGTACAGGAGCCTTGAGCATCCCCAGAGTAAGTCAGTCCTCATCTGTACTCCTGTAAGCCACACCCCCCCCCACATTGGTTTGCCAAGATGAGCTTTGGTGAGGTCATTTGTTGCTGTCATTCTGTTGGGAGTCCCCTGTCTGCAGGGAGTATACACTTGCTCATGTCTCTGCAGGAAGAGCCTCAGAGCACACTTGGCACCTCAACTGAGATAGGACAGAGCCAGAGAGAAGTTGGGGAGGAATGGCCACACTGCCCCTGCAATCAGCCGCTGATTCCTGTGATGATGGAGTGCCTGCAGGGGAAACCTCCACACAGCCATGCTCCCCCATGTGGTAAGAGATGGCCAACTTGCTGTTGCTATGTGTAGAGATATGTAACTAAGGGTGAGCCATGGGAAGATGGAGGGCACGTGGGGGTGATTCAAATATGGCTGCCACTGTGTATGTGGTATGGAGTGGTGTGGTTCCTTGATGAGTGGTGTCTGCCATGTGTATCTGGGGAAAGGTTGTATGCATGGGACAAGAGCAGCGGCAGGTTGTGGTAGCAGTTGCAAGGCCAGTGCTCTGTGTAATGAGGCTGAGGTGGCTGCTCACAGGGAGGAACTGCAAGGTGGGGGGGGCTGCAGCTAGTGCCCTCTTCCTTCGTGTCCAATTTGATGGGTAAATGACATAAGGAAAGGATGATCTGGAGGTGTTGGCTTGCCTGGGGGACTGAAAGGAAATGAGAACAAATTAGATCTATGCTCAAAAGTCTTTTCTGGAAACCAGAAATTCATGGAGGCAGGCAGGGGGTGGGGGGAGAGGGAGAAAGGGAGAATGAAGAGAACACAGCAGAGGTGATAGAAGACAACCCTCAGGTGCCACCTGTAACAGAGAAGAGAAAGTCTGTGACACACGCAGGCGAGTCCTTAGCAATGGTCCACTACAAGGTACTACGATAATCAGGCAATAATCAGCACCCGAGGAGCTTGAATTTAGAACGAATTTCAAATAACAAGTGAAAGAGCCTGTCACAGCCTGCGGTCTGCAGGCCACGGGAACTGTTGGGATTAGTCTAAGGGTTGAGGTAGAAAAACTGAGTAATGCTGGCTACCTATTCTTCCTTGAGACAAAGCCTACATAAACTGAGCCAACACGAGGGAAGCCAGGCTCTGATGGACTGACTGCCTTGTGAGAGCCGCCAGGGGCATTTGGCTACTACTGAGCTTCCTATGAATCTCAGGCACTGGAAGACAACAGAGGAAAGACAGGGGTTTCTCAAAGAAGAGTGTGTGAGAGGGGCAGTGTTTGATGCTCAGATCTCTGGGCCAGATAGAGGTAAGCCAGAAGTTCTGCTGGGACATTGGCTGAGCCCCAGGCTGGGACATGTTCAATACCAGGTATGAGAAGCTCCGGCGAGTCTAAAGGACTGACTGACAAACAAATTCAGTTTATTAAGTACAGGAGCAATCAAGAGGGGAGGACAGAACAGCCAAGAAGAGCAAGGGATTTATTTGGGCTACTCAAGGAAAATGTGGCAAGATCTGGGTTGAGCTGGCATTCTTAGAGAGAGAAAAACGAAACAATAGACAGCCAAATGCCCATGTGGTGGTGAGATTTTTGGAAGTCTTTAAAGCCTTAGCAGTAATTTGCATAAAACATAAACGGTAAAATATTGCAGGTAAAAAAGATTAAGCCAGTCATGGTTGGTGGGCAATTATTTCCCGAGGAATGTACTGCCTATTTCTTCCTTGCAAGAAAGTCTGGAGGGGCTGGAGCGTGCTCACCAAGCCAGGTTTGGCTATAGAAGGGCAAGAGTCACAGTGTTGCTCCTCCGGAGCCTGAAATAACCAAAGGGCTGGCTCCGAGGGCAAGCGCCTTTAGAGGGTTGTTCTGCACCTGCGCTGGACCGAGATGCATAAGCCTGCCTGGGAGCTGCTACCTGAGATTGCGGGAGCTTGGAATGGATGACGGTGGAACGTTAAAGATCACGCACTCTCTCTGAAAAGATTTTGTTCCATAATGATAAACCTTGAGGGTTTGACAGTTCTGTGAAGATATGTGTGAGAACGGTAAAAAACAATGCTTAGGGCGTTTGGAACGAAGGCACCTGGCCAAGCAGAAATGAGCATTCCTCAAAGCCACACAGTGCCAGCACTAGGCTATCTCCCCACCTGAGCCCCAGCTTGCACCTCACAAGGGGCTGCAGAGCCTCTCTAGTGGGCACCCAAGACTACCGGGGTCCTAAGTGGGAGCCACTACAGTTCGATGCTTCCTCAGAGCAGCCCAGCAAATACATGGCAGCCTGACCAGGCACAGAGCATGGTTCATAAACTGGCAAATCCAGATCGCACTTTCATTCTTTTTTTTGTGTGTGTGTGCACACGCTTGCATTTTTTAAAATAAATTCCCTCGTGTGTGCAAGTGCACGCCCAGCATGTGCTCATGTAGATAGAGGTCAGACAAAGGCCTTGGGTGTTTCCTCAAATGCGTCTAAAATATCTTTCATTGGCCTGGAACTCACCAAGCAGGCTAGGCTGGCTGGTCAGTGGGCCCCTTGGACACGCCTCTCACACCACCACCCTACACACACACACACACACACACACACACACACACACACACACACACACTCTCGGCCCCACCTCCTGCTTGTTTTGCACGGGTGCTGGGGCTTTTTTACATTCTGCTCAGCAGCAGGCAAAAGTTGATTTCAGAATGTACCACACCTGATGGAGACATCCTGGCTAGCCAGACACTGGGCCCTTAATTACCCTTTAGTGTTCATTTCCCTCCAGACTTATTTTGACTTCCTCTGCCTGGTCATACTAGGCAGAGGAAGTCATTAGCAAATAAACGGAGAAACACACAAACTTGTCAGGAGATGGATTACAAAGGAATACAATTTTACGCAAAATGCCTTTGCTTTTAAAAAGTGTTTGTGCATAAATTAGTCTGTCAGCAAATGCATACAGCTAATTGCATGAAAAAAAAATGGGTCCTGCCATACTATCATTACACAGAGTCACTTCTTGCAAAGCAGAAGTGATTGGGCTCATTATTAATGGAGCAGAAGAGTCAACTGCTTTCATTAAATTGCTTTTTGTAGAGAAGAGGCCTATTAGAATGCATTGTGTAACATACTTATTCCTTTTTTACAACTTATTGAGTATTTAACTCCTGTTTGCAGGCTGGCTCAAGTAGTGCTCTGCCCTTTTTAGAGTAAAACTGAAAATAAGAAATAAACCATAATAACAAGTGTGATGATTAGACCCGGCAGGGTGGAAAGCAACCGGCAGCTCAGTGTCTTTGCATCAACCAGAGCTCTTACAGGGCTGGGAAGCTGGGGTGGCTGCCGAGCCTGATGGAACCTCTGGGGGGCGCTGTGGGCATTTGAATACGTTAATTGGCCGTGTTTGGGTAAGTGACATCTGCCTGGACTTGGATAGCATGCTGAGCCATGTTATTGCTGCTTTTGCACATCTGGCTGGGGTGTCAAGTGGACCCCTTGAAGCCCAGCGAATCTTTTAATTTCTGGGTCAGGAATATAGCAGAAGTGTGTATTCCAGGTGTGATTGCTGGCACAGTTGATGCCTCTGGATCGGATGCCTCTTAGGGATATCTCTAGTTGGATGCATCAGGTGGCTCTAGGGACAATCCCATACTAAGCTCCATAGCAGGGTCTGGTAGGAGGCCTGGGAAGGCACTAGGCATGGTTTACGGTGGCCCGAGGCTCAGGGTCCTCGGGATAGTTTCATAGAAAGCAATGTCATGGCCAATGACACCTGGTGTTTTATACATCCTAAACACTAGTGTCTTCGCACATTGACCCAACCACAAACAATACTTTTCCTTGGGGATGTTTTTCTCAGAGAGAGGTGGATGCACACAGCTACTCAGTATCTCCTACTCAGTCCCTGAGCTGAAAGATGGTGGCTGTCAAGATAAGACTGTACTTTGCCCTGACTTATGCCATATTATATAAAGCTGTTTTTTTTCCAGGCTGTACCTTTCCTTGAGAGACTCCATTTTATGAGAATAAACGATGACTGTTCATCTTAGTGGATCAGTGGTTGGCACCATCTGTCCAGTGCCACCATTCAATGTGCACTGGTAAGTGACCGGTTCCTGGAAGTGGAAAGGCTGACCCTTATAAACTTAGCAGGGTGACTTGGGACTGAAAAGGCATATGGGTGTATTAAAAATCACTCCAGGGAAATCAGGCCGGAGAATTTACTGGGCACACCACACCAAGGAAGGAGGTCTTCACCTAAACCCCATAAAGACATTGACATCCAGGACTAAGATGGTGATGGGTCCTACTCATGTCATGTGACTAGTTGTGTGTGCATTGAGGACCAACAGGAGAACTCCCACCTATACCAGGGCTTCATCTTGGCTCAGTCCTCACTGTTGATGTGGCTGCCACCTGCCCTTGTGTCCATCTGAACCTGGCATCCATCCTTCTGTCAGGACACAGTCCTGCCCCTTCTCCCTGTACTGAGGCTTGGACGCTGTAGCTGATATCCAGCTCTGCAGCCCAGTGCAGTGGCCACAACTCAGCGACTCACCAGAGATGTCTATCTGGTTGGTCATGCCACTTCATGCTGCTCAGGCTTCTGAAACCTCGTGTACTCTGCTGCAGCCTCTTAACTCTCAGTAGTGGCTCTGAACCTGTAATATACGTAACTTATTGTATGATGTATGAAAGGGGACTCTGGCTGGTGTGGCGAGTGCGCGTGGCTCTGACAGGCTTTGTCCTTTTCCTCGTTCCCTCTGTCTTGCTAAAAAACCCACTAGATTATATTCCTAAAGCTAGCCACTTTGGCTCCTTTCTCCTCCTGAGGCTGACTACCAAGGTCCAGCTATCAAAGTACTGAAGTCCAGCAATCAAAAGCCCCCACTTTGCTCACCTAATTAACAGGCCCAATTAAAACTAAATACAGGGTTTCCTAACACAGGGTTTCCCCCTTTACCTTTATAACCTGTCCTTTTCCTATGTGCCACATCTGTCTCCTTTGTCCCACTCTGGAACAAATACCCCTCCCCCTGTCCCCGGCCTTTTTCATTCCCTCTCCCCTTTATCTTCTGTCTTTGTTTCTTGTCGCTGCCCTCTGTCCTTCTGGAACAAATACAGCTCCTTTGTGCTGAGAACTTGGTCCTGGGGTCCTGAGCTGATACTTTTTCTTTCAATGTGTGTGATCTGAGAGATAGTAGTAGTGATTATAAGTGGATTAAAAGCATCTGTGTTCACCTTGGCTGGGCCTATCAAGGAAAGTGAGAGTAAGTGGCAAATTGCTGCTCTCAGAACCACTATCCCACGTGGATTTATTGTCATTCTATAAATTATGACCATGAGGAAAAGCACAAATGTTCCCCTCCCCCCCCCACCCGTGCTCTTGATATAGCATGCGTGCTTATGACAATCTGACTTTTAAATTTTATTTTCCATGTTTCTCTGTAATCCCAGAACTCAGGTTGGGTCAATAGTGGGGTGGTAGATGGCAGTCTGGGTAAATACTACATGAATAATGGTGCGGAGGAAAGGTCAGCTGGGTAGTTAGGACACAGCAAGTCTAGGGGCCGGAGCACAAGAGTCTGGAAGTGAGGATGAGAGCTCTTTAATAAAGAAGGCACATGCACTCAAGCCTAGAGCCTCTTGCAGATTAGCCAGCTAAACACACTGAATCTATCAAGGGATTGGCAGTCAGGAAGAGAGGCCAAAGGGAGCTGAGACAGCAAGGCAGGTCAGGCCAACAAATGCTGGAAGCTGAGCCTGGCCTGTGCAGGTGGAGATGTCAACAGAGTGGGGCCTGTGTGCACACCCAGCCTGCTTCTGCAGAGCTAGTTGTGCCTTGGGCAAGAGAATTGTGCTCGTAAGTGGCTCAGCGGTGTCCAAAAGTTCATTAAAAATGAGTTTGTAAAAGAAATGAGATTACTTGCCAGCTCTTGGGCCAGGACAGCATTGCTCTCGGTATTTTATTATGTCTTCATAAAGCACACCATATGATGTCTTCATAGAGACTTGCTGAGGCGGCAGAAACACCTCCCTGAGGAAGAAGGATCAGCTGGCATTAAAACAAACCTATTAACTGCGATGCTTTATGAACACCAGATGATCTTTGCTTTACCCTCTAAGAAGATGAACAGTTTTTGAGTTGCTTTTATGAAGTTTTTGGGAAATACAAATACCCCAAGGTTAAATAAAAGCACCCCTTCTTATCCTGGTAAGTTCTTTTTCTCAATTTGAGCCTGCAGGCAGGAGCAAGGCTCTCACAACCACACTTGAATCAAGTTGGTCTTGTCTTACCAGATGGGTGGGGCGGGGGGAGGGGCTGAGCGTCCTGTGGTTGCTTGATAGATCAATGAGTTAATTCATTTATTCATTGAAAAATATTTACTTTGAGTATAAAAGGCCAATACAAAAGTAAGGCTCTAGTAAAGTACATTACTGGAGGGGGAGACCTAGTGGCACTCAGAGGAAGGACAGCAGGTCACCGAGAAGAGACTTGATACCCTATGAGCATATGCGGGGGAGGTAATCCCTCTCAGGAACAGTCATAGGGGAGGGGAATAAGGGGAAAATGGGAGGGAGGGGAGAATGGGAGGATACAAGGGAAGGGATAACCATAGAGATGTAACAAGAATAAATTAATTAAAAAAAAAAAAAGAAATGTAGGACACGTATCCTTGGTTGCAGGACAGATAGTGTTAAAATGCCCATATTTACTAGTGGCATAATCATAGACGATTGACTTCTTTTTTTCCACCCCCAAAGACCTAGAACAATTTAAAATTTGTATAAAACTACAAAAGACCACTGAATTGCCAAAGCAGTCCTGGACAAAACCAATAAAACTCAATGAATCACAGTGTCTCATTCTGAATTACACACAAAACTGTGGTAAGTAAAACAGCATAACAGGTGATTATGTAGCCCAGTGAGCGAAGTGCTTGTCCAGCACACATGAGACCTTGGGTTCCATCCCCTGTGGCACATAGAATAAGGTGGGATGGTTCATGCCTATAACCTCAGCGCTGGGGTGGGGTGGGGTTGGAATCAGGGGTATTGGTTGTTCAGGGTCATCCTTAGATACACAGGCAGTTCAAGGCCAACCTGGGCTATATGGCACCCTGCCTCAAAAAACACAAGATGAAAACAAACCCCCAAGCCTGGTGTGCTTCTGACATAAAAACAGATGTGTGTACCAAGGAAACAGGATAGAGTTTAGTAATAAACCATTGATAATGAATTAATTTCTGACAGAAATGCTAAAAACAAAAACTTAAAAAAATAGGCAACACAGAAGCATACTCTTTAATAAATGCTGCTGGGAATATTAAATCTCCACATGTTGAAGAATGACACTCGTCCCTGCTCTCACACAGCACAAGAATCAACTAAACAGGTGTAAGGCTGTCTGACCTGTAGCAGTAAAAGTTCTTGGAATCACAAATGAAAATTAAAAAGGAAAAATCTATAGACATTTGTATAGATTAAAAAAAATAAATTGTAGCTAGACTTTTGGCTGCTTTATTGGGTTCTTTTTCCTACCTCCCTACACCACCCCTATCCCTTCCAACCCCCCCGACACTAGGTAGGAGAGAAGGAAGGATTGAGAGAAAAGAAGGGTATCAATATTGTTAGACTACTTCCTGCTGCTTAGGGGTGTTGAATTCCTTGGGAGCATCTTCAGGATATCTTCAACCAGCAGCAGCAGCAGCAGCAGCAGGGGAGCAGCAGCAGCAGCAGCAGCAGCAGGGAAAGCAGCAGCAGCAGGGGAGCAGCAGCAGCAGGGGAGCAGCAGCAGCAGCAGGGGAGCAGCAGCAGCAGCAGCAGGGAAGCAGCAGCAGCAGGGGAGCAGCAGCAACAGCAGCGGCAGCAGCAGCAGCAGCAGCAGGGGAGCAGCAGCAGGGGAGCAGCAGCAACAGCAGCAACAGCAGCAGCAGCAACAACAACAGCAGCAGCGGCAGCAGCAACAGTAGCAGGGGAGCAGTAGCCATTGTGCCTCTCAGGGCTCTGGCATTTATATCCTCTGAAAAGTCCTCAGAATTCCAAATATAGACTACTTCCAACTGGCAAAAACCATACCCCAGCCAGAGCACAAGACAAATCATAGCTGCTGTGGCCAATCTGAAGCAGCCCCATATCCCCCACACCTAGGATTAAAGCAAAAACACATTCTCATAACATTTCTGTGTTTTTAGAGAAACCAAACTTCTCGCTACACAAACTTACAAAATATATAATTTCTTTTAAGAAGATATATTTTCATGTTATCAACTAGATGTGTATGTGTGTGTGTGATCTATAAAAATTTTAATGTAAAAGCACAGTAAGTTGTTGGTGCCCAGCATGCCTGTTGTGCACACCTGTAATCCCAGCACTCGGGAGGCAGAGGCAGGTGGATTGCTGTGAGTTCAAGGCCAGCCTGGTCTACAAAGTTAGTCCAGGACAGGCAAGGCTACATAGAGAAACCCTGTCTTGACCAGCCCTCCCAAAGTACAGTACGTTTTAAAAAAAGGCTTTGGAAGCAATGTAGAGGAGCCCTGTGATGTTATTTGGGTAATGATTTCTAGGGCAGGATTTTTTTTTTTTAAAGTGCATTCAGGAAAAGGAAAAATAGAAAGTTGGAATTTCATCAAACCAAAACAGTGAGGAAACCACAGAGCGAAGAGTCAAGCCACAGGCTGGGAAGAGAGCACACACCTGACAAGCTGTGAACTTATGAGATGACCAATGCAGCTGTCCTGTGGTTTTACTCTCAGCAGCTGTAGCTATGCATGGTTAGGAAAGGCACGAAAATACTAGCTGGAAAACAGTTTCAGAATATTACTGAAAATGGTTTCAACAACTTCCTCAGCCTCCCCTTCCTCTCCTTCTTCCTCCACTTCCACTTCTTCTTCCTTGTCCTCCTCTGCTCCCCTGTCCCTGCGCACAGGCACGTGTGCATGTTGGTTGACCCTTGTCTTCTGCCTGGCTTGAGGCAGGGTCTCCTGTTTGCCATTGTGTTTGTCAAGCTGGCTGGGCTGTGAGCTTCCAGGGATTGTCATGTTCTGGCTCCCATGTCACTGCAGGAGTGCTAAGATTACATACATGGGCTATTCTGCCTAGCTCTCCATAGGTGCTGGATAGTGCGCTGCCCACTGCATCGTCTCCTCAGCCCTCAAAAGCTTTTCTTACAGCACATTGCCACAATTGTTTCATTCTATTATTAGATAGTGTTTTCATCTATTTCTATGACTAATTAGTAAAGTGTCATCATAATAATTTACATATAAGAAAATGCACGTTAAAGTTGTGTGTGAGTCACCACTTTGAGCAACCAGTGATGGAGAGGCTGTCAGTAGACTTTGGGTCCACACGTAAGATCATCTTGACCACAGGACCTGACACAGAGGTCTTTGAAGAATTAGTGGGTTTTATAGTGAGTGGGAATCACTGAATTGTGAGGAAGGCTGTAAAGGCAAGTACAGGGACTGAGTTCAGATGCTCAAAACCCATGTAAAAGCCAGGTTCACAGTGTAGGAGTCCAGCCACCTCCATCCTTGTGAGAACTGAACATCTGGCAGCTGAGCACACACTCTGCATTAGATCCTACTAGAACCTCATGTACATCCTCCCAGCTCAAGGGACCATGTGGTCACAGATGCTCAAGAGATGGGGCAAGAGCCAAACTTGTCTGGCTCCTGCTGTCCTGGCAGGGCAGGAGCCTGTAGGCAGTGGCTTTAGAACCTGACAGGTGAGCTGGAGATATCAGGTGCTGACTAGGTTACATAGCGGATGCTGCCATAAAACTATGCCAGGGATGCTCCTACCTGAAAGTGACCCTTGAAGACTCATGGCCAGCTGTGAGTGGAGGGATGAGTGTTTGAGAAGCCATATGTCCAGTGTGATAGAGGCATCTGTGGTCCTCGGAGAGCGGCTTCCAGCACCCAGTGAGGTGGGGTGGAGCTATCTTGGTGTGGGGCTTAGTGCTGAAATTACTTTTCCTTTACAGATACTGAGTTTTATCTAATGCTTTTTCTCTGAATTTGATACAATGAGGGTATGATTCTCTCTTTAATCTGCTAATGAATTGGATTACACTAAGAGTTTTAATTGTAAAACTCAATTTGCTTTTCTGTTACTGAATTTTAATTCTCCATATTTTGCATTTTTTCTTTATGTTCTCCTCCTCCTCTTCCCCCTCCTCTTCCTCCCCCCTCCTGCTGCTGCTCCTCCTCCTCCTCCTTTTGGCAATATCTTGTTATGTTGTCCAGCTTGGTATCGAACTCTCCACTCTCTTCTCTCAGCCCCCAGTGCTCCGATTACAAGCCAGGTCCTGGACTCTTTTCTATTGTGAGAAATATTGGCCTTCCTGCTTGGATGGAAGGGTACCTTGGAACTCAGAATCTCAGAAACCACACAGCTCTGAGGTGGGATGCTGTCCCAAAGGGAGGGCATCCTGAGGCACAGGAGCCTGGGAACCACACAGCTCTGAGAGGAGACCTCCTCAGCAGAGGCTTTGCAGCTCCCATGGGAGGGTAAGACAAGCTGAGCTGAGCAGCTCAGGAGCCTCAGCCCTGGCCCACTTCTTTACTTCTTCTCTTTATTGCTTCTTGGTTTCTTCTGATGAGAAAGTCACAGCAAGCAACAAATCTCTTAAAAGAGATTTATTGGAGGGACAAATTCAGGAATACTGCCTTTGCTCCTGGGGGAGGGCAACAGGGAACTGGGCAGACACACAGATTTTATATAGGGTTTCCTAGAGGGTTGGACTTTCTAAGGCAGAGATTTCTGGAGTGAGGATTTGTGGGATTTCAAGGCCTGAGCTTGGAAAGTTCAGGGATTGGTGGAATTTCCTCCTCAGGGATTGGTTTTTGTTCAGACTTTTCACCTAAAATTATTATAATCTGGGATGGGTCCTATTGAGGGGCTGGAGATGACCTTTGTGACAGTTACAAAGGCTGGAAACACTGTTATGACAATTAGAAAGGTCTTGGGGTGGGGCTGGGCTGCTGGAGCTCCTCTGAATACAAATACAAACTATACAAAGTTTAAAAAGAGAGTCCATGGCAGAGACGCCTTTCCCTGCAACAGGAATAGCCGACAGAGACTGGGGAGGAGGTGGTGGCCCAGGGGACAACTCCTATGACAGCAGTGGGCTGAGGCAGGAAAGGTGTCATCACCCTGGACAGCTCCCGTGGCAGCACTGGGCTGAGGAAGGGTGTCATCACCACGGACAGCTCCCACTGAGGTGGCACTAGCTCTCTTACAGAAGCTGCCATTTTAACTGCTCCTACGGCGGTGGAGCCTGGGGTGGGAAGGAGGGGCCTCCCCGGACAGCCCTTGGGAGGGAGGCAAGATGGAGGGTGTGGGTGGATGTGGGTGTGGGTGGTGGCAGGGGCTTCTAGTCGCTTTGATCGAGCCTCTCAGCTTTCACTCAGGTTACTTGAAAGTGCTGCTTTGGCACTTGCTGATTGCTTACAGTGCGGAGTTCTTTTGTTTTTTACATCCTCTCCTGTTCCCAGAAATCCAAGAGGCAACAAGCGTTGAAGGTCTCATAGGGCCAAGCAGTTCTAAGAGCTAAGAATTCCCAAAGGGCCAGTTGACGAGCAACTGGGGATCTTTTAAAAGGCCTGTGACTGTAGACCAGCACTACTTTGCCTGACTTCACATGGTCCTGGAGATCTGGTTGAAGATCCCACACTTATGTGGCAAGCATTTTGTCACCAGCCCTTTTTCACAGTCACGGTTCACATTTCTTTTGTTTGCCTGCCCTGTCAGGTGGAAGAGGTGTGAAACATTCACTTCTATCACAGTGGCTGTAGGTTTGTCTATTACTTCTTCAATTAAAAATAACATTTTTGCTTTATGATGGTGCTTTCTTATAGGTTGGCCTTTTTGTCAGCTGGAAATGCCCAATGTTGTTTGTTCCCCTAAATTTCTAACTTAAAAACTGACTGAAGCTGGGTGTGGTGCCACACACCTTTAATTCCAGCACTTGGGAGGCAGAGGCAGGTGGATCACTATGAGTTTGAGGCCAGCCTGGTCTACAGAGCAAGTCCAGACAGCCAAGATAACATAGAGAAACCCAGTCTCAAAAAACCCCAAACCCAAACCAAACCAAAATAAAACAAAAACTCTCAAAATAATCAAAACCAACAAACCAAAAAAAAAAAAAAAAAAAAAAAAAATCCTGACTGAATGTGGCCTTGGTATTTTCACATGGCTTCTCAGTGGGGTTTTATCTGGAACTCTTACAACACTGCATGCTTCTTCCTCTTCCGGTTGATGGTGCAGCACTGCCCCCCCATCTTTCATTTGGTATCACGTTCTGAGTACTCAATTGTTTCACTCAGTTGCTCATACACTTTAGGTTCACAGTATTTACCTTCCCATTTCTTCCTTTTCTATGCCCTTTGTTTTCAAAATTTAACCCACTCCCAGTTTCCCCCACCTGTTCACATGCTGGGTTTGTGACAACCGTCCTGTACAGGGGGGAGGGGGCAGCTGGGAACTTTGACTACATTCGGTGAATTAAATCTAAAGAGTTTTCTGAGAACGGTTGGCTCTTAGACACAAATCCCTATCTTCTATCATTCCAACTTTTGTGATATTGCCCTACAGATTGTTGTTTTTAATATTTAGCATTATAGTTTAATGAAGAAAATCCATGTGCACTTAGATTTTCTTGTATATCCACCTTTCCCACTTTTTTCTTCATTTTTTTTCCAGTTTTACTAGAGAAACTGAGTATTTTTCTGGGATGGGCTTCCTGAAGACAATTTTCTTGATTTTTGTTTGTGTGTATGTGAGCATCTTTCATATTGCCTTTGCTTTTCAAGGGTTTCCCTGCATGTAGGTCAGCGGGCTGCCGTTTCCTTCTGGAATTTGAAGGCTCTCTTCACGTTCTTTTAGCTTCCATGGCTTCCAAGGGAAGCATTCTGCCGTCCCCAGCACAGCTGCGTGGAGAAGTCATTGATTTCCCTGTCAGCTTCTTAACCATTTCCTTGTGGTTTTCAGCATCTTTAGTTACACTGGTGATCTTAGGTGTGGCTGTCCTGCTGTGTGTAACCTGTTTCAGTCTGTGCTTTGATATTTGTCACTGCATGTTGAAAATTCTTTTCCGTTATCTTTTCGAATTTTGACTTTCCTCATCTCTGCTCCCCCTGTTGGGACTCCAGCCACATACGGACTAAACTTTTGTATCTGTGTCTCAGCCATTTCAGCGTCCTCACTCTCTGTTCTTCAGTCCAGATGTGTCCTTCTGGCCTAACTTTAGTTCACAATTTATTTATTTATTTATTTATTTATTCTTATGTACTTGTGTGGTGTATGTGTGTACATGTGAGTCTCTGTGCACATGTGTTTGCATGTGCAGAGGTCAGATGTTGACATTACTTATTTTTACCACACTCCATGTTAGTTTTTCCAGAAAGGGTCTCTCACCGAACCTGGGAATTGCCATCACGATGTGGAGAGTCCTTCTGTCTTTGACCTTCTCCTAACCTTGGGGTTATAGGTGTGCGCCAGCATGCCCAGCTGTTATGATGGTGCTTGCTGTTCTGACTCAGGCCCTCCTGGATGCACAGGAAGCATGTTGCCTCTAAGCTGTTGCCTTGGCTCTTCACTGTTCTGTTTAAACAGCTGCTTACTGAGTTCCTAGTGCTGTTCTTGAGACTGGGGTTTTCTTAGATGTTCCTGTGCTGAGAGCTTGGAAGCCAGTGGTATGGTTTTGAGATGGTAGGGCCTCTAAGAGACCCTAGTGGAAGGGATTAAAGTAGTTCTTGTAGGACCCCACTTAGTTCTCATGAGTTGTAAGAGAGAAAAGCTCATGTTGAATCCTCTCCTGGCTTTCTTTCTGGCCATGCAGTCTCTCCTTACACACACTCCAGCCGCGGTGCCATCCACTCCAAGGCTCTCAATAGAGTTAAACAAATGGGGCCACCACTGGATACTGGAATGTCAGCGTCCAAAGTTGAGAGCTAAATATGTAACATTTCCTTATCTACTACCCAGCCTCAAGTACTTTTTACAGCAATAGAAATCAGGCTATTATACTGGTTTTAATAGAAGTGTTTTTTGGATATATTTCTATATCATTTAGTGATTTTAATCTATTAACAAGCTTATATTCATATCACTTTCTGATAACCCTAATATTTAATATTTTTCTGGTTTATTTATTTTACTTTACTTAGTTTTCTATTTTGCCTAACTCTTTATTTCCACTGAAGGCCAGCCAGCCACATGGGTAATAAAATCATTGGTATAGATGAAATCTCTCATTCAGAGAGGATGGCCATTTGCTTGTGGCCAACTTCCAGGGCTGGGGGGAGACAGCTTTGTCTGAGTGTGTTCTATGCTGGCTGCGGGCATTTGAGCACTTTCTTGGTCACTGTACCTGTGGCACTCACTGGGACCTAAGCTCCATCTTTTCCTTTTCGGGGAGAGTTTGCCAAAGGTCTGCTCTTCTTGTCATTTGCTTGTGGATGCAAAAGGTGACTCTGAGCTGAAACCAGGTGGAGATGGACCACCGGGAAGACTGAGTGGAGCCAGGGTGCTTTGTTATTACCCAGCGGTACCTGTTAGGGTGGGCCTTCCTGCTAGGAAGCCACAGGCATGGCTCTTCTCTGTTCTCTTAGTGGTTCTCTTGGTTAGTTTTAATTGTCAACTAGATATAACCTAGAAACATCTGGGAAGAGGGAACCCCAACTGGGAAATTACCTTCACCAGATTGGCTGGTGGGCAGGCCTGTGAAACATTCTCTTAGCTGATAATTGACGTGTGAGAGCCCAGCCCAGTGTGGGTGGTAGCATTCCTAGGGCCTGGGCTTCCTAAGGAAGCTATCTGAGCAAGCCAGGGAGAGGAAGCCAGTAAGCAGTGTCCTCCTGGGCTCCTGCTTCGAGTTCCTGCCTTGAGTCCCTGTCGTGTCGTCTCTCAGTGATGCAGTGTACATAACCTGTAAGATGAAATGAGTCCTCTCCTCCTCCAGTTGCTTTATCACGGTGACAACAAGCAACTTGGGCCAGAAGCTCGACCATAGAGATCAAGCACATTTGCAGGGCGCTGTGGTTGGTAGGGGCCGGATTGATGACAACCACATGGTGGGCAGTGGGAGTCTGTGATTCTGAAGTGTCCCCAGCGACCGGTTGTAGACCCAGAAGAATATGGAAGGTTGCTCCACGCTGCAGCCCTGCCCTGCCCAGCCTTTCAGCCGGGAGAAGAGGAAAGCCATTCTTCAGTTCCTTGGTGGCTGTTATTTATTTTTGGTCTGGGCTAAAACTAAACTGAGATTTAAATCACACTGGGAAGTCAAGGCTGTGTTCTAGCTTTTCTTTTGTAAAGAGCATAGATCATTGTGTTTGGAGAGTGGAGTTAAAAATTTCCCTGCTGAGGCTAATGTTATGGCTTCAGAAAAGCAATCCATTTTGGGCACACAGATTCCCTGCTGTGTGCTGAGTCTCTACACTTGGGAACTAGGCACAGGGCCAGACTAAAGCTGAGCCCAAGTTCATAGGCAGAGACTGCAAAGGCTGTGAGATGCCTGCTCCCTTGGCCCTAAAAGATGGTGCAACCAATGGCTACCATTAACCATACCAGGGGCTTCTGGGCCCAGCTGTTCACCGAGATGGGCAGAGTAGAGGTCACACATCTGGAAATGTGTGGGCAATTCCTACAGAGTAGTATAGGACCTAATTGTGAAGTTGGGGGCTGGGGAGAAGGTTTGCTGTAGGCTCAATTTTCTTATCAGTTATATTTTATTATGAACTTATTAAACGAGCCTACCGCCCTAACAACCCGACTAACCCAAACAATCAGAAAAGGATATTAAAGAACACTACAATGAAACTTTAAGGATATCAGTCCCTGGCATAGTCAGCAGGGTTTCAGCAGACCAGAAATTCCACCAAAGTTGCTGCTGGAACCTGGAGCAGCAGCTGGAACCTGAAGCCTCAGCTGGAGTCCAAAGCCTTGAAGCGTTCCCTGGAGCAGTTCTCTTTAGGAGCTTCTCGAAGTGCAGAGATGAACAGCCAAAAACCAAATCTCAACCAAAAGCCTCCTCTCCTGTTTTTGGGCTCATGTATATATCCTCTCAGTCTGCTCAAGGCTGTATTTTTTTTTCCACCAAGGTCCCTGACAAAGTAGTTCCATCTCTACGTAGAAAAACATCCTGCTTTCTCACATCTAAGTGGTAAACCTCCCTCCCACACTTGGTTTCAAAACAGAAACAAGTTTATTTCTCCTTCAGTTCAGTGGGTAAGAATACTTACTAGCTTTGAAGGCAAGAGGACCTGAGTTCAAATCCTAGCACCTATATAAAAGCTATGTATTTGGAAGGCTAGTATTGGGGTAAGGAAACAAGAGGGATAGTTCTCTGTGGCTTACCACATGGTTATTGGCCATATTGTGAGCAGGATAGCTCTTCTGCAGACTCAAGTGTGATTTGGTTGTGGTTGGTTTATGAGGCAGGTACGTGTCAGAGACTTGAGTCAGGGCCCGGGAGTAGAGGATGGGAGTTGACTATGGAAGGCTTAGTTATCATTAGAATGAAGTGAGACTCTGAGGAATAGGAGGGATAGGAGAATGTGTGTGGGCTTGCCCCATTAGGCAAAATCCCAATCCCTGAGTACGTGGCAGTGAGGGAGTGGCAGTTCGTAAGATGTTGGGCCTTCCCTGCCTCCCCATCATCTTTCCAGCACCACCAAATGACTTGCAATGAGATTCCGTGATACCCACATGAGTGACAGACCAGACACATGAGACAGATGTGAGAGATAGGCATCCTAGCTACTCAGATGACATCTTACAGGCAGCTGTGCTTGCTTGAAGCCCTAGTCTTCTTCATCCTCCATGAACTTACTTTCTGGGGTGCTTATAGCACTTGATATAATAAGAACATATGCAAGGCCCATGGCATGGGCAGTTTGACACACATCTCCACAACCACACCAAGTGATAGTGTGAAGAAGTACGTGAGGTATTTGTTGCTGTGATGGCATCATTGGTGACATTCCTCCCCCTGACAACTTGGCTCTCACTGGATAGCACCTGCCCCTCAGTGTGAACACTTTTCCACTCCTCTCCTGTGTATGTGTGGGATGCTGTTTGTACTGCTTTCCCAAGGGCAGAATGTGGACAGGTCTGGGTGACAGGACCTGGGCCATTTACCCAGCACTCAGTGTTGACCCTGATCTCTGATAAGAACTCATGACTGAATGGGTGGGGTGGACTAGGGACCTGCTTTGGAGCCACTAGGTCTTTCTCCTTCTCCTTCAGCATCTTTCATGTTTGAGAATGGATACTGTGGTCATTTCGGCTAAGATGCTGGCCAGAAAAGTAGACCAACAGGACAGCAATTCCTAGAAGGCCAGACATAATTGCTAAGTCTCAGTCTTGAGGAAATCATGACCTGCCACCTGTCTCCTCATGTCTATCCTCCCGCACATAATCCTGAACCCTCACAGAAGTTGTGCATACTTTATGTGGGACTGGGAGATGGGGGTGGGCTCGGAAGCTGCATGGCGGCTGTGCGTGGGATCTTAGCACAGAGCTGGGGTCAGGAGAGTCAGGAGAGAAAGGCAGAAGGAAGCCTCTCACCCTGGAATCTGCATGAAGTTTCCCACCAGCACAGAAGCAAGAGCTCCAGCACAGTTAGCAACCACTAGACACCCTTCTCCCGTCCCAGGCATAAACCTCAAACCCTAGTTATAGGGAAAGGGCGTGTCCTATAAGAAACCCCAGTAACTTCAGGTTTGAGCTTATCAGAGTCTAACTCCATACAAAGACATCTCTGGAGCCTTCTTACATATCATTGAGAGGAGAGTAGAGGAGAGAGAGAGGGGGGGGAGGGAGAACAGAAAAAGGTCTCTTCCACCCTTCTAGATGGAGCCTGAGTGCCACCAGAAAAGGTATATACGGTAATTATATAATGGCTAATGCAAAGTCATTTAGTTGTGATTCTCCGTTGAGGAGTGTGTAACCACACTTGGGTATATCTTGCTTTTCTCTAGTCTCCTTTGGGAAGCATATACCCCCCTTGGGTGTTTCTTCTGATCTTCCTGCCTAAGCCTATATTAGAGTACCTTTAATACACTTTATAAATTTGCCTCACTATACTGGCTAATCCTGAAATTCTTTCTGATATGTAAGCCAGGAGCTCTGGTTTGTCTTGAGTCAGGTCTCTAAGACTCCTCAAGTTCTGAGGGGACAGTAAGGAGCTGTGCTTCTGTCCCCCTCACTGCCGACTGAAGCAGGTTGTGGTGGTCAGTCCTGCTCAGGAAGGGAAGGTGGAACAGGAGTATCAGAGAAAGACTCCTGGGGTACTAGGGTGGTAAGCGCCTGCGTGGCCCCTCTCAGTCCATGTATAAGCCGACCACTTCCCCCACTGCTTGCTCTTTCTTGTTCCAACCTCTTCATCATTTGCTCATCCTTTCCACTACCGGGGTGGGGGAGCTTGTATCTTCTTTCTTTTTTTTTTTTATTAATTTATTCTTGTTACATCTCTATGGTTATCCCATCCCTTGTATCCTCCCATTCTCCCCTCCCTCCCATTTTCTTATTTCTTGTTAAGTGTTGGGGTGCCTCTCAACCTTTTCCCTGACAACACACACTGGCTTGCTCCACACTAGACAGTACTCAGAGTGAAACCCACCTCTGAGGAGGGTCACTGAAGCAGCTTCCTGGGGATACCACAGTAAACATCCCATGCTGGGCTGAAATCAAATTGTTGGCAGGAGTACTAGGCTCCGGACAGCCCCTTCCTCGTCAATCCCAACTCTGAACTTCAGTCTGATCTCTACCTGTGATGGCCCCGGTATAGCATCTCCTTTCTTTTTATAAAGTCCCACCAGGGAAATATGGGACCCCATCTCAAGAGCCAGACATCATCATGAGCCACACATAAACTCCTTCTTCCTATAAAGCTTATGTTGGCCAGGCTTCCCAGAGAGAGGGATCTGATCACACACATCTGTCATTCAGTATTTATTACCTGTATTCGACCTTCCAGCATCTATCTATCCTTCTATCTATCTATCTATCTATCTATCTATCTATCTATCTATCCCTCCATCTATCTACCATCTATATGTCATATATATATTATATTAACATTATCTGTCTGTCAACTTCTATCATTTATATATTTAATCTATTTATAATCTATGTCTCTATCTTTGTAGTTGGACTTTTTGCCACTTTATTGGGTTCTTTTTCCTACCTCTATATACCACCCCTATCCCTTCCAAGCCCCCAACACTAGGTAGGAAAAAAGAAGGTTAGAGCGGAAAGAGGACATTGATATTGCTAAGACTACTCCTGCTGAGTAGGGGCGTTGAGTTCCTTGGGGGTAAATTTGATCTTCATTGTCAGAATAGCTCCAAACAGCAAACAGCAATCCAGCAAATAGCAGAAGCAGCAGCCTGCAGGTCTCTCAGGATTCTAGCATTTCTACTCTCTCAGGAGTCCCCAGAATTCCAAGCACAAACCATCTTCAACTGGCAATTCATGCCCCTGACAGAGAACCAGACAGATTATAGTTAGCTGCTGTGGCCAGTCTGAAGCAGCCCTGTATCCCACCCCTGGGCTTAAAACAAAAATGTATTCATATAACATTTCTGTGTTTTGTTTTATTTTGTTTTTATTATATATATAGTGTTCTATCTGCATGTACACCTGCATGGCAGAAGAGGGCATCAGGTTACATTATAAAGGTGTGAACCACCATGTGGTTGCTGGGAATTGAACTCAGGACCTTTGAAAGAGCAGCCAGTGCTCATAATCTCTGAGCCATCTCTCCAGCCCCATATCTGTGTTTTTTTTTTAAATAAAAATTCTCACTATGTATCTTGTCTTTCATCTAGTATCTGTCTGTGGCCTTGAGAAGTGTCACATACCTTCAGCATTGCAGGCTAGTGGGCCAAGAACTCTGGAAAGTGTTGCTCCTCTAGGCCATCTGCTAAATGAAGTCTTTACTTGTGAAACTTCAATCTTTAAGGGTGTCCAGGTTGTTGGATGTGACCTACTAACACTGTGGGAAGTGACCTGCTTTACAGATGCCTCTCATTTATCAGTGATCTCAGGAGACAACTTCGAGGAGAGCAAAGAGCTGAGATGAAAATGGCCTTGTTCTACTGCAAACCAGAAAAGGAAAGAGAAAACAAACAAACAAACAAACAAACAAACAAACAAACAAACAAACACAAGCTCTGTCTCCTCATAATGTTCCAGTACATTCCATCAAATGGATGCCTTTAGAGTCAAGGCAAGCATGAACACTGTGTCTTGGAATCTCACTCTAGGGACACACAGTTGAATCAGCAACGGTCTCTCTCTCTCTCTCTCTCTCTCTCTCTCTCTCTCTCTCTCTCTCTCTCTCTCCTGCGAATAAGATCACCACCAAAATTCCGAGCCAAATTTGAAACAAGCTTTAATTAAATACCAGCCAGGATAAGGCCTCTGGCCAGGTCCATTTCTGGCTTCCCAGAAAATGGCAACGAGTCACATTTGATAGAGACTTAAAAAGGCAATACTGAAAAAAAAAACAAAAACAAAAAGGCAATACTGTAAGACCACCATATTTCTCATCACATTGTCCAACCAGGGGCAAACATACATTCTGACTTATTTTCTGCACATACATCCCACCTATATGTGACCAGGTACATCTGGTATAGTTGAGTCTAACACTAAACAAAAACTCATGGCTTGTTATCTTACATTAACAGCCTCCCGCATTTCAGGAAGTATCTATCCTTGGCGGGGCTCACAGGTTGGAGGCATTTTTCTTTTATGAATCTCTTAGGCACAGTAATTCAAACTTAAAATGTGACGTTGGCTCTCACAACTTATATGCGTTTCAGAATGCTAGCTAGCTTCTTTCAGCAGGCAGTGCTGGCATAAGCATCTCTGAGAACAAAACTATCTCAGGAAGTCCCAAGCCAGGAGCTCTCTCACTTACGGAGGCTCTTAGGCACGCATGCGCAAATCACCAACAGAGGGAAATGGCACGCATGTGCATACAGCCAGCAAGGTGATGTAGCTTACCGGGCACTGGCTTCCAAGTTCGTTTAAAGGCCTCGCTCCTGCTTTCTCTTGCCTATTGAGACAGGACTGAAAGCCATAAGTGTATCTTGGAAAGCAGACGCCAGACAGTTGTAGAAGATACTAGACGAGGCAACACTGGCTTCTGACGGCACACATACACACATCACCACTGCCCAGCGCGCCAAAATACCCTACCCTCATTGATACATAAAGCTCATCCTCACAGGGAACTGTAGTTGTGGGTTCTGGGAATGAGAGCACGGATACCTCGGACTGTTGCTCAGCCATCTCTAGCTCCTGCCTGAGTCCAGTGTTCCTGCTAGCCCTTAGCTCACCCGTCACTATCCTTCACTGAGAAGCTTGGACTGCAAAGGAGGTTTCATGTTGTGGTGTAGCAGGAGGCGGGGTTCTGAGCCCAATTAACTAGCACAAATCCCCGTATGTGTCCCCTGAGAGTAGGTACGCCTGGAGCCAGTCACCTGGTCCTTTTGGGTCATCTATAAAGCAGGGACAAATCACCATGTCAGTGTTCGTGACAGTCACACAGAGTAAGGTCAGGCCATTCCCTCCTGTCCCCTCCAAGCCGTACCCTGAGGCACTGGGCAGTTCCAGAGAACTCTTGCTGATGGATTGAATCCACCTGGCTGGCCGGCATTTCATTCTAGTTGAGCTGACCTGGGGGGTTTCTATAACTTCCATTTTACTTAGCCCAAGAGGCAGTGAATTTATTTTAAGGTAATGATCTTGCTTTCTTTGTCTTGTTCCCATAAATTATGACCCAATAGGTTGTGCTCAAACAGATTGGTTTGATATTTCCCATTAATCTTTGCTTTCTTTTTCTTTTTTCTTTTTTTTTAAAGGCAAACCTCAGTTCAGCAGACTGGCTTTAATTAAAACTCAAATTTCCACTATTTCACGTCTCACTCCCGTTGGACTATAAAAGGGGGCAGCTCACATGATTCCAGGGAGCAGCTCCCTTAGCTACAAAGATGCAAAGTGGGACTTGCTCCATCATCAGTCTTGCACCGCTGCTGTTCTGCTTTCTAAATGGGCAGGGCAGTTGTGGTCCCCAGGAGGAGGGAAAGAAAAGAGTGGTGCAGAAAAGGCTTATCCCTTTACAACAAGGGTCACTCGAAGCAGCCGAAGCCTGTGGCCTGAGTAAATCTGACCATACCCCTCACCCCTGCAGCTCTCTCCCTGAGAGAGGTAAGAAACTCTGCTGTGCTAATGGTTTGCCCTTAACTTACAGTTTTGCTCAGTACCTACCTCTTCCATGCTCCTTGTCACACGGGCTACCCCAGACTAAACTCTGTGGTATCAAACTCCCTGACACCCCCTGCAAGGACATAAAAGCCAGACATTTTCCTTTATTCAGAAGATTTTTTTGAAGGCTCTTTTCTGGACCTCCTCTGTTAATTACCTTGTCCATGATGGCAACCTCTCTCTCTCATTTTTAAGCTATGCTTCTTAACGAAGCTCCTCTTCAGGATTTAAAAGGCAGAGAGCCTTTACCCTTTAAGGTCCGATTGTGTTGTCTGGGATATTGGTGCTGTCACTTCTTGATGCTTTCCCACCTCAAGGTCTGTTCATGGTTCCCATGGTCACAGTGTTCTCTCTCCTAATAAGTTCACTTCTGATGGGTCATTTTGTATTAGTTCCTTTCCAGAACCAACTGCTACTGAACTCTCTTTTCTAACAGAGGGTGACATCTGCATTTCTTTATGTCCACTTACCCCATGGTCCCATTATCCTCTTACCCAGATGATGCCCAAGCTCAGTCAAAGACAGTCATTCTCAGAGCCCCAGGGTGACTCAGAAGAAGAAATATCCATGCTTTAGAATTCCCAGACTAACCACCAGCATCCAGAAAGGGGTGTGGTGTGTACATAAGTCACCGGAGGCAGAATCCTGCTGTTCTGTGGCTCATCACATGGTATGATGGTTTCTATGGTCCCTCTAAAACCTAGGTTGAAATGCAAGCCCTGGGCTGGGGACCTGGATCTGATGGTAACGCACTTGCTGAATAAACACTATCTTTGTTATGGAGTAGGAATTAGAGTGTGGAGCTTCATATACCAGGATGTTCCTGCAGGTGTCCTGGAGGACACTCAGAGAGAGAGAGCATGTGTGTTGATCATGCCTCTGTGTATATGTGTGTATGTATATGTGTGTATAGACGCATGTGTGTGTTTGTATGTGTGTGTGTGGCATGGGGTGTGTAGAGTGTGTGCAAACATGAATACTCATATACATGTGTCCATTTGTGGATGCATATGCCATATGTTTATGTATGGTTGAAGTGCACGGAGTTCTGAGCTCAGAGTCAACTCTCAGGGCTCATAGGTACCCAATGGGTTGTTCCTGGATTCTGGCAGTGCTGCTCAAGTGTAGGGAGTAGATGAAGTCCCAAGTGAAAGTGGATTGTTGACATGAGCAGGTCAAGGTCCCGATGCCTCAGACCCACGGGAGTGGCAAGGCCTTTCCCTGGCCCAAGCATGAAAGTGGATGAGCAGCCGACTGTTGGTTAAAACCGGTATGCTTAGAAAGCATCAACTTCAGCTTCCTCATCCCACAAACTGTCAGCCACAGCTTTCTTTTCTTCAGTGACCATGAAAGAGGCTGCTGCCCTACAGAGATTTCCTACCAGATTAGCTAGCTAACCCTTCCCCTCCATGTTCTCGCTGTATATAATAAGCAGGCTGAGTTTCCAGGTGCACCCAATACCAGCTTTTCTGCATGTGTTCCTGTTGCGTCTTCGTTCCCTGCCACCCCAGTTAGGTTGGGCCCAAAGCTGTACAGGTCATGGCACTCAAGTGCTGGGGATCTTCCCAGTGGGAACGGCCTCTGCTTCCTATTTAAGCATAAACACCTTCCCTCTGTTCACGAGGATATGCAGGGGTCTACCCTTTGAATACTCTGGTGCCTTGGACAGTGGAAACCCATGTTCTGTTGGGTAAGCCATTGTCCTTGAAGTGGTCTGGCCATGGGAGAGTGGCCTTTTCAGAGGAAGGGGGTGGGGGGGGTGTAGAAAGCTGGTACCGCCTATATCTGTGTCCACATGTAGCTCCCAGGGAGGGGAGGGCTATTTTATCTTCCAGAGGAGGAATCTAGGATCACAAAAGTTGGGCAGTATCCTTTGGGTGGCACAGCCACTGTTAAGAGAGAGCTATTTTCTGTTTTCATCCTCAGCTTTGCTGTGAAGCTGGGGACCTGACCCTCCCAGTGCCACTCTGAACCTCAATGACACCAGCCGGGGGTGGTTTTAACCCTGCTCTTCAATGAGAATATGAAGACTCACTCATACGGGAAAGATCGTATGAAATGTCACGGCTCTTCCTACCGTAGGCCATCTTCTCTGAAAGTCTTCCTACTTTCCAGAGTCTGTTGAGACCACTTCTGTGGACCAAGTTCCCAGGAAAGACCCACACTTGCGTTAAACACTCAAGGGTGATTAGAACCGTCCATGATATCGCCGTCAACAAGAACCCCAACAAAAGCAAGTTACAGGAGAAAGGGCGTGTTGGGCGCAGAGTTCCAGATTACACTCTTTTCCTGGGGGAAGTCAAGGTGGCAGGAGCGTGTAGCTGTCTGTCACCCATATCCACAGGTAAGAAAGGGAGTAATGAATTAATGCCCGAATCCCTATGCTTGCCTCACCTTCCCAGCCTCGCAGAGTTCAGAATGCCCTGCCCACAGTGGGCAGATCTTCCCACATTAATTAAAATAATGAAGACTGTCCCGAATAGACTTCCTCACAGGGCCGTCTCCATAATTCTAGACTCCCCCCCCCCATCCAAGTTGACAATTAAAACTGGTCATCATTAACCATTGAGATATAATAAGAATAAATTAATAAAAACAAATAACAGACTTGAAAAATTAAAAAAAAAAACCTGGTCATCACATTTACCATATTGGAATGCAGTATTTGGGGTAACCCTTTCTGGGCTTTGGTCACTCCCTCTGAGGTGGGAGCTGTGGTTTTGTGTTGATAAGGCGTGCGGGGATGGAGAATGACGGTGTCACGGTGTAGTGGGGACGAGGGCTGCCAGCTGTTCCTGCGTGGGCTTCATGGCGCGGTGGGTTGTTAGGAAGAAGACGTGTTTTGTTTTCAGACTGCAAGTATGTGTTTTAATTTCTGGATTGTCCTCGGGCTCTCCAGGACCCCTGCCAATCACCGAGCTGCACTCTCAACAGAATTACACTTAATATACTACCTGTGGCCTCGCGGGAAGGTCCAAGGGGCATGGGTGCTGCCTGAGAGATTCAAGTAATTAAAAACCCAGGGTTGTAGAAAAGCCCGAGCACCACCGTGAAGTAAACAAGATTAAAAGGATCCCCACACAGGAATTAATATTTAATCCTCATTCTTCCCAAAGCCCATGACTACTTCTTTTCTAGTCCTGGGCTAAATGTCAAATTTACATTTAAATAGGCCTGTTTTGTGGGGACTCTGTAGCTGCTGGGGTCCTAATGAGAGAGTTAATTTACCTAGTTTTAGATGTTCAGCCTTGATGTGAGCTAGGCCTCCATATGGGTGCTGAGGCCCGATTTCAAGGACTCTCGTGGGGTTACTGTGAGAACAGCCAGAGAACCTCTACTTCCGGTGGAATTTAGCAACCGAGAACGCCTTCTGGGAATCCAGATTTTATCCCTTCCATTGACTCCTGCCTCTGCGGGAGGACCGGAAGCTTTAGCCAACAAACCCGGAAGTCCCAGGTTGCTGAATTGCTATCGCTGTGTGGTCGGGTCAGGAAGCTATCAGTTTAGGGTTCTCCGAATGGAGCGTCTTCCCTTCCACAGACGGTCATTTCAGTCTGGAGTGCCACGTTTTGCTTCACGGTGAGCCACTTGGGACTGGGGCAGCATTCACTTTAGCTTTATCGGTGGCACTCTTTGGCCTTCACAGCATCCAGGTGAGAAAGACGAGCATAGGGAATGGCTTAGTAATGGGAGCTCTGCCTGCTTTGGCTGTGCACCTCATCCTCTTCTAACAGAGCACTTGGCAGCTGCCCAGTTCCTTTACCTGCGTGCACGGGCACTGCTATAGAAATCCAGCTGGAGACTCTTCCTCTGAGGACTGTCAAATTTAGATAGTTTTTATTCAAACACATTCCCAATGTCTTCAGAACAAAGGAAGGAAAGGCTGACGGCTTGACTTGGCTTGGGGTACGTGTGCAAAACTGGGTCCTCAAGTGAACTTTCAGCCCCTGTTTACCATCTTACGCCTATGCATAATTAGACAGGCACATGATTAAAATCAGATGCATTTGGGAAGGGACATGTGCAGTGAAAAAGAAGAGTCTACACTCTAAATATCAACTCAGACAGAGAACCATTCTCTCACCACAGCCGGTAGTAACCAAACTCCTTCTCTTGAACCCCACAAAAGGAAGCCTCACACGATAATCAAGACTTTCGGGCATCCTCACTCATGCGGCCCACCACGGTCAGTCTTGAACACCTATCACTCCGCTGTCCCTTTTGCTCGAAATAAAGTTATCTGACTCCTTTTGCAAATCAGTATGGGTTTGTTTTCAGTTCTTTGACTAGGAAGCCAAGAACCGAGAAACACCCAACCACAAGCACTTTTAACACTGCGCATGTGTGTATGTGTGGCATACTCTTGGTTATGTTTGAACTCACATGTGTATGTGAGTGGATGTGTATACATTACACATGCATGTGAAGGCTCAGGGTTGAGATCAGAAATTATCTACCTTTTCCAGCTGAGGCAGGCTCACTCAATCAAACCCAGGGTTCACAGATGCGATGAATTTTCACTGCCAGATATGTATGGGTAGTCTCAATAGCCAGCTACTTTCCTTGGAGGATTAGTTTCCATCTGAGCTCTGTGCTGCCCCACTCCAGCTGGCTGCAGAAACTGCGTTGTTTGGTATCAGTTGCTGACGTTCTTTAGGTGTCTAGTTTTTTGTTCTTTTTTTTATTATTGTTATTAACAAAAGATGTTGTGTCTGCGTTCCACAAAGCCCTAAATCCGCACATGCCTATTGCTTGCCTTCAATTCCTCTGACACGTACCAGGCTGAGCCAGTGAATTACATACAGAGATGCACTGATTCTTCTTTCAACATTTTGTGCTACTTCAGCAGATTTGAGCCATGAAAAATATTCCAATAGACACTTATTGTTCTGTTAATTAAAGTGTTTCTCTCTTGAATATCGAAATCAATAGTTATTTGGGCCTGTGAATAGTCTTTAGGATACAAAGAAGGCCCTAATGGAGAAGGTGTTGTCAGAAAAGTTCTAGAAGAGAGGGGGACAGAGGGAGGGAGGGAGAGAGAGACAGAGGACAGGGTCTCTTCTCATCTCATGATGGCTGTGTCTCTATTGGAGCAACAGAATCTATTAGTTACTTGCACAATACCCAACAAACGCAGCTTAAGGAGAAAGGGTTTATTTCGGCTCACAGTCTGAGAGGAAGGCATGGTAGCAAGTATAGCGTACAGAGCATCTGCAGTCAGGAAGCAGAGAGACAGAGACAGAGACACAGAGAGATAGAGAGAGAGAGAGAGAGAGAGAGAGAGAGAGAGAGAGAGAGAGAGAGACAGACACACACACACACACAGAGAGAGAGAGAGAGAGAGAGAGAGAGAGAGAGAGAGAGAGAGAGAGAGAGAGAGAGAGAGATCCTGTGCTGCCTAATTTTATGACAACCTGACACAAGGTAAAGTTATCTGAAAGGAAGGAAACTTAATTGAGAAAAACGCCTCCGTAAGATCTGGTTGTAGGGCATTTTATTGATTAGTAATTGATGGTGAGGCCCCAGCCCATCGTGGGCAGCACCATCCCTAGCCTGGGGTTGCAGTAAGAAAGCAGGCTGAGTAAGCCACAGGGAACAAGCCAGTAAGTAGCACTGTCCCTTGACTTGTGCATTAGCTCCTGCCTCTCGGTCCCTGTCCTGTTCGAGCTCCTTTCCTGGTTTTCTTCAGTGATGAACAGTGATGTGGAAGCATAAGCCAAATAAACCCTTCCCACCCCTCATGGTGTTCCCTCTCAGCAATAGGACGCCTACCTAGGACATGCCCCAAGAAAGGAGTGGAAGGAGGGGGCCAGAGGAGCATCTTCAGAGCGGCAGTCCTCCTAATGGGGTCTTCAGGCCAAGTCACAAAGGAAAAAGCCTGAGCTTTTATGGCTAGCAGGAAGTCTTGTGTCACGTGACTTAGTTCAGCATAGTATACAGGACACAGCGTGGAAGAGCCAGATTTTATAAACTGAGAGTTGTCAATCCGTAGAAAGTTGCGGGGAGGCGTGGCCTGCCTCAGGTTCTAGGGTCTGGCTTAAAGGCGGTTGCTGTGTTCTAACATTTCCTGCCCAAGAGAGCTGTCAGTATTAAGGCCAACAGCCATGGAAACAGGACAGGGGCGGCAGGTGGAACAATGGCAAACAACAACTATGCAAGGAGGGCCAGACAGTGGGGGGGCTGAGCAGCTGGTCAGGGGACCCACCCTCCTAGGTGTATAAGCTGTCTCTGGAGGCAGGGCTTTGCTTGGGTGGGCAGGCTGTTATAAGACCGAGATGGAGGATGAGATGTGGAGGCCCAACCTAATCATCTTTTCTATTTTCTGTATCCTGATGTTTTAGCATGCAGTCTTGCTGCTGGCCTTGTCCCTTTGTTTTAGGGTTTCTATTGCTGCAATGAAATACCATGACCAAAAAGCGAGATTGGGAGGAAAGGGTTAATGTAGCTTACAGGTCACTGAAGGAAGTCAGAACAGGAATTCAAACAGGGTAGGAACCTGGAGGCAGGAGTTGATGCAGAGGCCACAGAAGGGTGCTCCTTTCTGGCTTGTTCCCTCTGGCTTGCTCAGCTGGATTTGTTATAGAACCCAGGACCAACAGCCCAGGCAGGTCGCCACCCACCCTGGGCTGGGCCCTCTCCATCAATCACTAATTGATAAGATGCCTTACAGCTAGATCCCGTGGAGGCATTTCTTCAACTGAGGCTCTCTTCTCGCTGATGACTCTAGCTTGTATTAAGTTTACACATAAACCCAGTCAGTATACCCTTAGAAAATGACATTTCTTCTAAGGTTAATCATTTCCTAGAAGACAGTAGAAATTCACTTGAAAGCATTCCTTTCATATGGAAACCCTGTCCCAGCCAGCTTCCCTACAGGGCACTCTCAGTGGGACACTCTAATTGCCTAAGGCCAGGTTCCACAGCTGGAGAGCAAGTTCCACAGCTAGAGAGCAAGTTCCACAGCTAGAGACAGCTCTAAGCCAAGACCCTGCAGACACTGCTCTGCTTGCTGCCCTTGCTCCCTGATCCCTTCTCTAATAGCTTAATCCCCCCTGTGCCCCCACCACCTGCCCCCAACTCATTCGTGGATAGTCTAAGTCTAAAGACAGGCCTCTGTGGTACCTTTCTCTTATCCACTGCATGAACCTACTTGCAGAAAAGACACGCGCTTGGAAAGAAGATGCTGCAATAAAGGACCTTCTCTAGAGAGAGGAAGGCGGGGCTCTAGAGCCCGACCCATCCAGTGTGGGATTTCTGCCACTGCCTCTTTCATTTTGTTCTAGTTTCATTTCTGCTCCTGTGAGAAAATAGCCTAGGAAAAAGCAACTTAGCCAAGGAGGGGGCAGGAAGTGGGGGGGAATCCTTTGATCACGACTCTTGAGCTCTTCGCATCACCTGAGCACATCGGCAGGGGCTGCTTTCTGTCAGGATTACAGTCAGCCGTAGTCTTTCCCCCAGTCATTCCGTGGTTGGCATCCCAAGCCCTGTCACGACCAACACTGCACAAAACCTCCAGGGGTCCTCATGACACTGGGAGAGAACACAGCCTCCTTTCTGGGCGTTCAGGACCTTGTCCACATGGGCCTGTTGTCCATCCACATTTGCCTTCCTGTGTCTTCCTCAGACATGTTAAGTGTATTCCTGATCTGCCTCAGATTCTTTGCGTCTGCCACCATGTGTGTTCCCTCATGTCTGCACACAACTGATGTTTTCTGTTACTCAGGCAGCTTTTAGGGAGGCTTTTCTTGGCCAGCCCAACCCGAAGCTACTGTCCTCAACCTCTGGTGGGGTAGTCATTGACGTCTTCTCTATACAGACGTGTATTTATGTATGTATTTTATATATTTATTGGCTTTCTTTTCTATGTGTGTATACATGTATTCACATGTATGTAGAGGCCAGAGGTCAACCTTACTGTTGTCGCTCAGGAACCATCCACTTGGTTGAGACAGGGTCTCCCTGGGCTCTGGGGCTTGCTGGTCCTTCTAGGCTGGGTGGCTAGCAAGCTCCAGGGGTCTCTGCTTCCCCAGCACTGGGATGGCTAGCACACAGACCACCCTTGCCCTTTCAATGTGGGTGCTTGAGATTGAACTCAGTTCCCTGTGCTTGCACAGTCACTTTGCTGGCCAGCGGAGCCGTCTTTCTAGCTCCATTGACCATCCTTTTCTGGTCAGCTAAAAGTGAAGCCACTCTACCTCATGCATACAGTGCTTGTACCCAGCATACGACGGCTCATTCATAAACAGGCAGTGTGCAAGGTACAGTGGTACATACCTGTTATCTCAGTACTTGGGTGACCAAGACAGGTGGATCTTGAGTTTTTGAGGCCCTGACTCAAAAACTCAAGTAAATTCTCCTGTTGGTGGGAGTGTGCAGTTCTTTGAAATGAAGCAAAGTGCTCCTTTCAATGTTCAACTACTGTTTTAATTAAAAAACTAGAAAACAAAAACAAAAGGAAAAAAAAAAACCCTAACCAACCAAAACAAAAACCGTTGTATGTGTCAGGATTCTGGAAGACACATCTCTGTTCTTTATATTTGCTTCTACTTTTCAGTCTGCAGGAGGTTGAGTGTGTGTTATCCTTGCTCCATCCTGGGGTACCCAGCACAGTCAGAGCCAAGGAAGGCCAGCCCAGAGCCTTGCAGCCTCCCAGAGCTGGCACAGAACCCCATGGGATACATGGCCACAGTGAAGGCTACATCCATCACAGGCATGCCAATTAGGGTAGAGAGGCTCCTCCCAAGGGAAAGCTGATCAATCACTGTGTCTTGGAAACAGATCGACACCTGATTGCTGGATCTATAAAACAAGGTGAGGTCTCAATAAAAGAGAGGAAAGCAGATCCAGGTCTAAGATGAATGGAGTGTTCTTTCAGTGAACTCCCTCCGCTTCGCTTCTATACTTCCTGAGCTCCGTGATTAAAAAAGTCAATATACTTGGGGTTTTGAATAATTGATCGATGCTTAACACCCTGTCAGTAAGGTGTCAGGTAATATTTAATTTCCTGTCCAAGGCATCATCGTGCAAATAGTTCTGCCTACTGTTAATATGCACCCCGGTCCCTTGATAAACAGTGTGGTTCTTTTTAATTAGTAAATAATTACAGAGACTGTAAACATTGAGCTGATCACCTACTTTCACAACTGCATTAACCTCCTCTCTGCTGTGGGGCTGAGTCGGCTTGGACCTGTGTAGGGACAGGATGGCGTGTCACAGCTGGTCCTGGGAATATCAGGGTTCTGGGGTAGCAGCGGTCTCCCCTGACATAGGGAGGGAGCACATCTGTGGGACTGAAGTAGTCATTGTTGTAAGCAAGTATACCCTGAGGGATAGGTTCTCAGTCTGCTGCTGGGGACCACGGTGACATGTGGCTGGTGAAAAGGGTTGCTCTTAAGTCACACTTTAACACAGTTGCTTACTTGAAACTTTTTCCTCCAGGGTCTGCATCTTTGACAGAGTGAAAATTGGTCCACAAGAGTGTCTTTTGACTTCTCCTGGTGAGACACGAACAAATGTCTGTTCAGTCCAGATAGAGCAGCAATGAGCTACCAAAGAAATGATTTCATCCAAGTCTAGCTGAGTAAAACAGTGGGGTTACTGGGGTTACTTACACAGGAGCAAGGATGCCTGAGCTTACTGGGGTTACTTACACAGGAGCAAGGATGCCTGAACTTACTGGGGTTACTTACACAGGAGCAACAATGCATCCTACGCTGGTGGAGGCTCATCAGAGCCACTTTCCTGGAGTTCTTTCCAGGCCTTGCAGGGAACTCACTGATGCTTGGATCTCTTGTCAGCACAGATGCTTTTGTTTATTTTGTTTTGGGTCGGGGAGCCTTGTGCCTTTGTAAGCTTCAGACCTCCCTAGCCCAACCACTCAGTGCGTGAGTTGATTATTTCTCTGTAGGTTTTATCTATTTTCTGAATTTTAAAGTTCCTCCTTCTAGGATGGAACGGTTTAATCAGGACGAGATTACTGCACTACAAAAGGCCAAAACCTTAATTACAATAGTGGCTGCTGGATCCTGGAGTTCATCTCTGTGCCAAACTCTCCTTTTACAGTAGTTAGTTTCCTTAAAGACACAAGACTCTGTGAATCAGAGCGGTTCCTTGGAGCCCAGTTCAGTCTGTTCTGCTGGGCAAGTAGAAGCCATCTTCTATGCTTGCAGTTTTAATTATTCATTATATCATATATTACATTATAATTCATTCAATTTAAATAATAAATATTCATATAAATATCAATGAATTATTCATTCTGTCTTTTCCTCTATGTTCATCCCCTATTAAGTTCTTACCTGTTGCTTGCTTTTTTTTTTTTTTTTTTTTAGCAGAGACATGTCTTGGCCTCATGGAGTATGTCCTTCATGTTCCTGTTCTGATCTTATAAGCTGGCTTGCTAGAGAAGCTGAGACTGTGACATCTAGGTTCAGCAGGAAGTTCTATCTCAATATGGAAGGTGGAGAGGGATTGAGCAAGCTATCCCATGTAAGTCTATGGCTGACACACACATGCACCCCCACATTATGGCTATCCACATGTACTCAAAAATATAAACAAATATATACAAAAACTCAATTGCACTTCTAGATACCAACCATGAACAGTACAAATAGGAAATTAAGAGAAAAAAATTCTATTTTAGATAGTACCAAAAATAACACTTAGAGATAAAGTTTACCTGGGAGGTAAGATACTAATATTCAGAAAAGTGTGAAACTGTTGAAAGGAGTAAGGTTTAAAAATGGTATGTGCGGGGAGCAAGTGTAGTGGTGCACACCTGCTGTCTGTCTCAGCACTTGGAGGCAGAGACAGGAAGATCTGCAAGTCTCAGGCCTGCTTGGGTTATGTAGTAAGACCCATCTCAAACAACAATAAAACATAATGTTCTGGTTTTGTATTTTAAAAAAACCTTGACATTGCTAATACCAACCAAGGAATTCTATGGATTTAATGTAATATTTATCAAAACTAAAAATCACTATTTTTTACAGACAAAGAAATATAAGAACTCTTTTTGTTGTTTTTTGAGACAGGGTTTCTTTGTGTAGCCTTGGCTGTCCTGGACTCACTTTGTAGACCAGGCTGTCCTCGAACTCACAGCGATCCACCTGCCTCTGCCTCCTGAGTGCTGGGATTAAAGGCGTGTGCCACCATGCCTGACTGTAAGAACTCATTTTTAAATTAAGAGTCTCATGGTGATTTATATTATATGTTTGTGACAGCTAATCTTGATTGTCAACTTGACAACACCTGGATTGAACTAAAACACAAGCAGTTAGGCACACTTCTGAGGACCGTACCTTTTGGTGACTGCGCACATGAAAGGACATTTCCTTTCACAAGGAGCATGATTGTCTGAGTGGGGTCTCACTTTAAGGACACCACTCCCTTTATTTGAATTTCATTTATATATTTTTAGCATAAACCTTGCCTTCATCATTAAATTGCTCCTCAAACCATACCTTTGATATTTTAAATTTCACAACTTTTTTTTCACTGTAGATTGGCATAAGAGCATCACTAATAGTCACATGACAGGGTCAATAGTAAGCTAAAATTCTTCCCTTTAACCTTAGGAAGATTCTTAGTACAAGGCAAAAAGAAGCCGCATTCTTGTCAAAGCATCACAAGAATGATCTCTAATCCAGTTTTTGCTGATATTCGTTCCCTTTGAAGCTTTCTGAGCTGGGCCTCCACAGGCCACACTGGCCTCAGCATTGCTGTCCTCCAAGATCCTACTAGAACAGCCCATTACGCCCCACTTAACAGCATTCAACCACCTTCCTAGTCCCAAGTCCCAAAGGTCTTCCACATTCCTCTAAAAAACATCACGCTCAGGTCTGTCACAACAATACCCGACTCCTGTTACCAACTTCTGTCTTAGTTACTTTTCAATTGTGGTGATAAGACAATATGACCGAGGAAACTTACTGAAGAAAGAGTTTGTGGGGGCTTACGGTTTCAGAGGGTTAGCCCGTGACTATAATGACCAGGACCATGGCAGCTGGCAGGCAGTTATGGTGCTGGAGCAGAAGCCGAAGTTTCCATCCTTATCTGAGAGAGGAAGGCAGATAGACAGGCAGAGGGAGGGGCTACCTGGGAGTGATGTGGGCTTTTAAAGCCTCAAAGCCCACTCTCAGTGACGCACCTCCTCCAACAAGGCCACACCTCTTAATCCTTCCTAAACAGTTCCACCAACTGAGGATCAAGTGTTCAAATTTATAAGCTGATATGACCCACATACAATAATGTGTCTAAGGTCTACTTGGAAGGCCTAAAGTATAAGATCCTGAGAAAAAAGAAAACAAAGCTTCATGACTGACTTTGGTAGTGATTTTTCTGGACATGACACCAAAACACAGGTGATAAAAGTAGAAATAGTCAAATTTATCCTATCGAAATTAGAAACCTCTATGCATCCAAGGGCACATTTAACAGCTCTGAAGTTTCAGGTCACCTTCTATCTAATACGACATTCTAATATGACAATGGGCTCAACTGACATGAGTATCCTTAAAATGACTGAATATTTGTTTAATATGTTGTGAGTTGTCATAGACACTAAGGGGTCATGACTGAGGCAGGGGAGGAGGTGAGAAGTGGGGAGCTGGGCCACACAGTGTGGAGTCCATGCTCGGTTCCTTTTTCTTGTTCGCTCCTGGTGCATAGGCCCTACCACATCTCTTGTTCATAGGACAGGGAACCTGGCCTGTGGTTTGGCCTTGGGCCAGCCTCTGAACTTCATCTCCGAATCTTCTCTTGTCAGGGACAGTGTTGCAGTTTTTTTTTTTTATAAGAGCTGTCTGGTTGGCAGTTGTCACAGTAATTGTTCTTTATAACACTTCAGCTTTTGAGTCTCCAGCACTCGAGGCCCCTTTCCTTGTGATTTGGGATCCAGCTGTGTATATTTTTAGACTTTGCAGCCTGTCATATGCTTCAGGCACTAGGCTGAAAAAGTGTGTCAGTAGAGTCATTCCATGCCAGCATGGAGCATGTGTGTGATCCAGAGACGTGCTTGACAAGCCTAGCAGGCCAACCCCTTCCACTGTCTTTTCACTGCTTCCCTCACGAGTCGCTGCTGTCCAGAGCTCTAAAGGCTTGAGTGTCAACCCAAGCTGACAACCTGCTTTAGGTCTCATGATCCCCGATGCCCATCTTTACATTTACAAAGGCTTAGGGTTTGTGCTCTTGAACAAGACAGCCACAGTTCTTGTAGTAGAGCAAGCCCCCAACAAGAGGCCAAGTTGGAAGCATCTAGAAGGTTCTCCTAGTGTATTTACATTCATAGCACCAGTCTGGTGGGTGACTAGGGGACCATTATTCTGGAACTCTCTGGGTACCAGGTTCACACAAGGCAAACGGAGCACATGGCCCATCTCTGTCTTCCATGGTGTGTGGAGCTCCAGTTACCTGGCTCTGCATTGACACACATGGAGGCACCTGACACTCTCAGGCTCGGCACCATGTGGAGACAGATTAACACATACATCATTTTTATATGTGACAGTTGGATTGAAATGTTATTTCTGGACCACAACACCCCGACAGCAGGGAGCACACTGGAGGAAGGATACTTCATTCTCTTGCTTGACAAACTTGGGACCAAAGACATTCTGAAGGCAAACAGCCTTTGGTGCCAAGACCATTTTTGGTCTCACAGCAGGCCCTCCTGGAAGAAATCAATTCAAGGTCAGGCATGAGTGTGTGCATGCGTGAGGGTGTGCATGGGTGTGTGTGTGTGTGTGTGTGTGTGTGTGTGTGTGTGTGTGTGTGTGATGGGGCAATACTCCCTGAAGGGATTTTGGAGGTGTTAATTGCTCAAGATTCAGAAAGGATACAGCTTCGTGAGGTCAGGATGAAAGACATCCAAAAGCAGGCCGTGAAAGTAGATGTGGTAAAGAAGAGAGGTTGAGGACACCCAGACTGAGAAAGCAGATGAGAAACAAACCGACTTTCTCGGAGAGCAAAGGTCAGGCTCCATGGACACCTGCTAGGCTCCTCCAGGCCTTGTACCCTGCAGCTGTTGAGGTCAGCGCCTGCCTCTTTAAGTGAATGTCCCACCTGCTACCTGGAAGGTTGTGCCCAGGTGTCTGTGAGGCTCCCATGCTTCACTCCTTGTCAGAACTCAGAATCAGGAGCAGACTTCAGGAGATGGGAGGCAGGCAGGTGTTTCAGGACACCCACTGACTTCCAGAAAAAAAGGAAGTGAGGGGGCTGCCTCACTGTCCCCCACCTTCTCCCTCTGTCTCTTGAAAAGACTTCTTTGATGAATTCCTGGTTTTTGCTGAAGCTGCTTGTCTTAGAGTTATTGTTGCTGCCACAAAACACCATGACCAATGCAACTTGGGGAGGAAAGGGTTTACTTGCCTCATATTTCCATATCATCATGAAAGAAAGTCAGGACAGGAACTCAAGGAGCGCAGGAACCTGGAAGCAGGAGCTGATGCAGAGGCCATGGAGGGATGCTGCTTACTGGCTTGCTCCTCATGGCTTGCTCAGCCTGCTCTCTTATAGAACTGAGGACCACCAGCCTAGGCATGGACCACCCACAGTGAGCTGGGTCCTCCCCCATCAATAGCAAGTGAAGAGAATGCTGCGCAGGATCGCTACACTCTGATCTTATGCAGGCATTTTCTTCATCAAGGATCCCCCCCCCTCTCCGATGACCCCAGTTTGTGTCAAGTTGATATAAACCAGCCAGCACACTATGTCTGTGCTCTGATTTCAGAGGCGAGCATGGTAACAGTACTACTTCTGGGATAGGTTTGTGTTCTGAAGAAATGCACAGAATAATTTTTTGATGACTACACAGAAGAAAGGGGTTCCTTTGCCTGTGACAAAGAGCACATAGCATCCCATCCACTGGGGAGGAAGAGGTAGGTGCTCCTTATCTGTGGATCTCATACACAGGCAGACTGTCTGGGAGCACCTTTCCCTCCTCTCCCTGCGCTGCCTGCTGCCTCTGTGGTCTCCTGGGTCTGTCTCAAGGGTTGTGTTTTGGGGACTCAGTGTCTGGCTGGATTTGTCTCCTCTTAACTCACCGCGTGCCCTCTGGCCTAATCAACAATGACAGCAGCAGCAGCAGCAGCAGTGATGGGGTGGGCTCCCTGGCCTTTATGTTCTCCTCAGCATCCATTCAGAGTTCAGAGGACACACACTGAGCATCCTCTGCACATCGAGTGCAGAGCAGACACAGTTTACTGGAGAGTAATGATGGCCAAAGGTACTGTTGAGGAAGAAAACGCTTGCTTGTGTGGAGAGCTGGTACCAGGCAGAAGGTCAGCTCTTGTAGGGACTGACCAAAAGGACCCTCCCCCCCCAATTAAGGACATAAATTAGAATAAGTGGTGATGGTCACTCCAACTGGGCTAGCTCAGGTCTACAAAGTAAACTTAGAGACTGATAGCTGACTATAGCTACGCGACTTCCAACAGGCTTCAGGGATTTTACCTATGGCTTAGCATGCACCACTCCTCCCCTCTATTTTCACGTGGAAAACCAATGCAATTGGGTCTTCCTGTCTTTCCCAAGGCAGTTCAAAGTGTAAGGAGGGAAACTCTGACACTTTCCATTACATATGTGGGACTACAAAGGAGGGACCCGCCCTCAGTGGCCTTCTGGCCTGCTAATATCGGCTTAGCTGCCTAACAGTAGTTATTGGGACTAGCTCATCTGAAATACCTTCTGTGCCTTAGCTGAGGTGGGATAGAAAGATGGGAAAGTCATGGGGCCATGAGAAGGGAGAGGAGGGCCTCCTCTCAGCATAACCAACCATTGCTTAAGGCTTTCTCCTGCTCTGGATTAAAACAAACAAACAAACAAACAAACAAACAAACAAACAAGCCAGAAAAACCAGAAACACAGTTTTTTTGAGCTCTCATCAGAAGCCTCCTGTGCAAGTCTCGTGGCTCCTGGCTTCACTTTCTTATGTTATAATTCCATCCACGGCACCTGTGCAACCAACCTGCACTCTCGCTTATCAGTTGAGAGAGGAGGAAGGAAAAAGGGAAGGCATTCTTATAGCCTCTTGAGAATAGCTCGAGAGCCACTGCCAATGCTAAGACAATGAATTGTGACTCTCCCTTGAGGGACCCATGCCCATTTGTGGCTATGCCTTTCTTTCTGAGTGCCTCTCTTTCTCTTAACTCTCATGTTTAACATACATATTAATTAAGTCTGTATTTGTAATAAAATCTCCAACTCTTCTTCGCACTGGCTAGTCCTGAAATTCTTTTCTGCATTGAGTTCGTGAATTCCAGTTGGGCTTTGGTTCCTAAAAGATTAGGAGGGATCCGGGAGTTGCTAAGGGTGACACCTTAGAGCTGTGTCTCCATCTCTTCCTTGCTGACATAAGGCATATGACAACTCATTTAAACATTGCAGCAGCCTCTGAAGCGGTAGTGTTAATTACGGAGCACAGGAAGTCCAATGAACTTACCCAGAGTCACACAACAGGGAGTGGTAGAGAAGAATCCCGGCTCTCCTGTGGATTGCAATGGACCAGTGACAAGCTGATGACTAAATGAATGAGGGCAGGCGCTGGTGTCTGAGTGGAAGAAGGTTTTCGGAGGAGAGTGCTAGAAACCTGGCATAGAAAAAGGCATTATTAAATGGTTGCTTGGCTTGGCAGGATGTTGGGAAAGTGTGGTGTCAGCAGAGGTGACAACATCTTGTCTCCTCGCGATGCTCCGAGTCAGCCTAGGGTCAGGCACTTGGCTTTCCGAGCAGCTCCCTCCTGGGCATGACTGACTTCACTTGCTAGATCCACCGCAGGCGCTCTTAGGTGCGGGCTCAGGCTATGTGCGGTGCTATCCGAACGAAGAGAAAGCTCTGAAGCCCACGCCTATACTGCCTGTTTCATGTCTTCTCCACCATGACAGACGACATCCCACTGGAATTACAGACAAAAGAAGCCCCTCCTCCTTAAGTTCATATTTATTTATTTGTGTGTGTGTGTGTGTGCACGTGTGCGCATGTGACTGCCACATTCATGCAGGTGTGTATGGAGGTAACCCCTTGGAGTTACAGAGGTAACTCCCTTCTAAGCTGTCAATATGGGTACTGGGAATGGTACTGGAGGCCCTCAGGAAAAATAAGTACTCTTAAGGCTGGGCCATTTCTCCAGCCCCTAAGTTTGTTCTTTGTCAGGGTATTTTATCTTATGTTATTTTTTATCGTTGCAACAAAAAAGTAACAATAAAACCAGGCTACCTTCTTACCAGGGGATAACAGAAAGAACGGGACTCTCAGGTGGTCTGGATGGATCGCTAAGAAATCAAGATGAAGAAGCAAATCGCAGTATTATGCACTGTGATTTCGTTCACAGGGTGTTGTTGAAAGGACACAGATAGAAACCTAGATAGACTGCCACTCATTGTGTCCCAAAATGGGGAGGATGGGATGTTTGTTCCAAAGTAACGGAGGGAGAAGAGGGTGTGCCTGTGTCTCAGGGTGGGGGGACAGGAGTGTGTTTATGTCTTGTGTGGCAGGAGAGCAGGGGCTGGGGAGATGTTAAGATTAATGTCTAAAAGAAGCCAGACGATAGCAAAAGATGGGAGACCCTTCCCCATATGGTTCCATGTAACAGAGAAATCCTCGCCATACACACGGGATGGTGAGCCTCATAGCCCCGAGTACATAGCCCAGGCTGCCCCCCTCAGCCTACTGGCTCACTCCCATTCTTTGAGATGTTCTCCCTTTTTAATAAACAGTCTCCGTTTCTCTTTCTGACCAAATGTCTTTGGTGCAATGATTTTTGTCCTTGGACACAATCTGGACACTTCAGCACTTTGCCTCCAGCACTGGTTCCTGTCTGTCTGTAGCACTGCTCTGTGAGAAGAGCACTGCAGGGGTGGGTGGCAGGGAGCCAGTCGTAATAGACCTATTTCAGGTAATGTTGAATGTGGACCGAACAGGAAGATTCTCGTGTGCTTCTTGGCTATAGTACTGTGGGTTTACTTTATTTTTAAGTTGCATTTATTTATTGTAGGGTGGAGTGTGCATGCCATGGCACCTGTGGGAGTCAGTAGACAACCTGAGGAAGTCCGTTCTCTTTTTCCACCATGTGAGTCCTGGGGGATGGCAGGCTTGGTGCAAGACCACCACTGTGGATTTAAGCATGAGGTCTCCCTCGTATTGTGTGCCTGAAGCAGCATCTTGCCTGGTAGGCAGCAGCCCCTTCTCCCTGGCCCTATTCCTGTTGTCAGCACCCCTTGCTAGCCCCCAGGTCTCCCATAGAACCTGTGGGTGGAGAAAGGGAGACCCCGAGGGTCCCCCTGTTAGCTCTGGGCTAGACTTCATGATAGGAGGACATTTTGTGGACCAGGCTGCAGTGCCTGTGCTGCTAGTCTAGGCTAGGGTGAGGATCTGCGGATTGAAAAGACGACACAACAGTGGGTCATTCGTGCTGAGAGCATGCCGTTTATTGGGAATAACAGAACTGCTTATCTATGGGAGGAACCAGCAACCAAACAGAACTGTGGAAAGTTCCCAAGAGGAGGCAAACCAAGGGCCAAATAATGAGACTCAAAACAAGGAAAATGAAGGCAACCAGTGGAGCACAATGCTTCAACTGTAGACAAAAACAAAGTTTCAACTGCAGACAAAAACAAGTAATGCTGCAGTTCCCCACACCAGGCTGATAAATGAACCCAGGCGTTCCAGACCCCAGCTTGGCTTCCTGGTTGACCACCAGGCTCGCCACCCAACCTGGCTTCGTAGGTTACAACCTCCAGAGACAGAGCTTTGCTTTGCCTGTTTCAAAGCTCCCTATTCATCCTAACGCAGAGGCAAATACGAAGAGCCAAACATTTGGCAGTAGTAGCCCGAGGTACTTGATAAGGTATAAACATGTGTGGTAGGACAGGACAGTCCTCAGCCTGGTTCCCAGGCTCCAGACCTCCAAGCACAGCCATGCTTTGTGCAGCAACGGTCCAGCCAGGGCACATATCACCCCCCCCCCCACACACACAGCCGTGATCTCTTAAGATGAGGCCACCTCAGGATGTAGCTGTTTTGGTTTGTGCAAGCATGATGTCACACAGTAGCACACCTCTTAGATGGCATACTTCCATCATCCAGCAGTGCATAACCATGTGTGAACCCCCTTCCTTTGCCAAACAACCAGAAAAAAAGCCAGTTGCTGAAACTGCCCCACATCCTCAGCAGAGCATCCTGCTACCTTGTGTGGGACACATTCACTAGCTCATGGAAATCGCCCCAGGAGTGAGATGGTGTTATACCTACTTCTCAGATGAAGTCACAGAGGTTCACTGGATTCAGTAACTTTTTAAAAAAATTTCTTTTCTTTTTATTAATTTATTCATATTACATCTCAACTGTTAGCCCATCCCTTGTATCCTCCCATTACTCCCTCCCTCCCGCTCCCCCCCCCACTCCCCTCCCCTATGTCTGTGACTGAGGTGGACCTCCTCCCCCTGAATATGCTCATAGGGTATCGAGTCTCTTCTTGGTGACCTATTATCCTTCCTCTGAGTGCCACCCAGCCTCCTCATCCAAGGAACATGGTCAAATATGGGGCATCAGAGTTTGTGTGAAAGTCAGCAGCTATTCCACTCCTTGGAATATACCCAGAAGATGCACTACCACATAACAGGGACATATGCTCAACCATGTTCATAGCTGCCTTATTCATAATAGCCAGAACATGGAAACAGTCTATGTGTCCCTCAGTAGAAGAATGGATAAAGAAATTGTGGTACATTTACACTATGGAATACTACTCAGCTATTAAAAACAAGGAATTTCCAAATTTTGTGGACAAATGGATTGAACTAGAAATTATCATAATGAGTCAATAACTTTCTAAAGTGGATGGAGACCCTTGCTTGTTTGCCAGAATCCACCCCGCCGCTAATGCTCTGTGCTGGCCCAGCAATGCCAGGTACAAGGAGATCTGGGACATGGGGCTTTCTTAGACACTGCCAATTGAGGGAAAAGAATAGATGTAACACAGACAGAACTTTCAGGAGACAATTAAATGGGTAGGGGCAGCGGCGTGGTGCTGATTACCAAGGACAGTGGGGAAGCCAGAGCATCTAGCCATGGGTATGTCGCTGATCCAAGAGAAAGCTTCCTGCTAATTTCTCAAGGAATCATGAGCCCAGGAAGCCTGCTTAGACCATCAGGCTGTCTCCCTGTGCTGACACTTGCCTGGATGAATACTGTGGAGGGCAGGTTCTTCTGTCATTGTCTCCAGGTGAAGACAGGTGTCTGAAAGGGTGTCTCTTCCTCCCAGTCTCAGAAAATGACAGATTCAGAGCAGGCTGCTGCTGGGATCACGAAGAGCTGGTATTCTAGGCTACGCTGCAGTCCCAGCAAATGGCCAGGGTTAATTTGCAGGTAATGTCTCCATTCAAGGGCACTGGAGGCAGCAAAGAGAGGGAAAAGCCCTTGCCTTACTTAGCACTGACTTTGAAGAATTTCCCCCACATTTGTATTTTACCGCATATGTATTGGCACTAGAAAATGGCCCTTGACAAGCGCGTGCTGAGGAGAAGAGAAGGAGAGGGGACTGTCGGGTCCAATCAAACCCCTGTCTCTCAGGATGATGAGCTTCTTCCCGTGCTTAGTAGTAAAATGTGAAACCTTTCCCTTCTGAGCAGACACCAAGTGCGTTCCCTGGCAAGTTGACCTAACGATGTGCTCGCTATTTGGTGCTGAAGAAAGAGGGCCAG
>OU015751.1:50671994-50690902 GCA_907169655.1 Acomys percivali
GAAGAAGAAGAAGAAGAAGAAGAAGAAGAAGAAGAAGAAGAAGAAGACAATGATGACAGCAACACGAACATAAGAAAGTTATGGGGAAGCTAAATGACATAAAATAAGATAAATCAATTTAAAAAGGAAAGGAAACTATAGGACAGCCTTGGATAGAGTTCCTGAGACAGGGCCCACCTTCTTTTTATGAGATAGCACCTCTCACTTTCCTAGGGCTCACCGTGTAGGCTAGGCTGACTAGCCAGGTAGCTCCAGGGATCCACCTGTTTCCCACCTCCATCTGCTTCACCAGTGCGAGGATTCCAAGCATGCATCACCACTCCGGCTTTTATATGTGGGTTCTGGGCATGGAACTCAGGTCCTCATGTTTGTGAGTCAAGTACATGACCAGCTCAGCATCTTTTTTTTTTAACAGCTCTTAGCTTTGAATGCCACTGTGCTGGGCCCATAGTGAGCCAGAGCATCACTGTGGTGGGAGAGGAGGCTACTCACTGCCTGGGAGATGTGAAACAGAGAGAAAAGATGGGCCCCCTAATGACCTGCTTCCTCCACCAAACTGTGCCTCACTCCACAAAGTATCTACAACCTCCTTCTGTGAGCCAAGGATAGTGATTCAACACACATGCCTGTGGGGGACACTTCACATGGAAACCATAGCATTTAGACACTGTCTGCATTTACTCCTTGTTTTAACCTTTCAGATCATCTGAAAGAGCTGGTACCCAGCGCTGTACAGTGGAGGAAGAGCTGGTTCTCTGATGGTCCCTATGAGATCCCATTGTGGAGGATGAGAAAGCACAGCAGGGTATCTTCCTAACTCCCAGGCTCCCAAGAAGACAGAATGCTAGGCTTCATGTCAACAGGACAAGAATTTGTTATGATTTAAGAGAGACAAGAAGTCCAGAACCTCACCTTTAGCTCTTCAATTTGCCATCTGGGCACTTTACACTCACATCTTCTATCTGAGCAAGAGGAAGATAATGGGTTCGTTATATACCACACTAAAGCCCTTAGTGAGAGAAAAAGTTAAAGAGTAATGATACCAAATGAATGAATGAATGAATGAATGAATGAATGAATGACTAAATAGCCAAGGAAAGGCATGTACAGCTTGTCTCCCCCATAGTTTGAGTGCACACTTTTCTCCTATGTGACCTTTAGTTTTGATTTACCTGTGTGTGCCCTGATGTGTGTGTGTGTGTGTGTGTGTGTGTGTGTGTGTGTGTGTGTGTCCATGAGCACATGTGTGCATGGGCATGGATAACTTTGGCCATTGTTTTCCCAATGCCTTCTGGTTGTTCTGTTTAATTTTGAGATTAATATTTAATTACAAAGTTTTTCCCTTTCCTTTCCCCCCACATATCTTCCCGACTCTTTTTTGAGTTCATAGACTTCTTGTCCATTGATATTTCATGCATATATGTATTTATGTACACATGCATATTCCTAAACATAATCTGCTGAGTCTATATAACGTTACTTGTATGTATGTTTTCAGGGTTGGCTATTTGGCACTGGACAGCCATTTGGTGTGCTCTTCCCTGGAGAATGCCACCTCTCTTACTCCCAGCTTTACTCAGTTATGGCAGGTTGAGGTCTCCTGGGCTTTTCCTCATCCAGTTTGGGATGTTCATTGGTACCCTTGTACAGCTCACACATCTGAGCAGTCATGTGGGTGAGACTTTATGAGTGTAACTTCCGATGGTGCTAAGAGACACAATCTCACAGCAAACATCCTAATTCTCTGCCTCTGCTGTCAGACTAGAACCTGGCAAGTAAGTTAGGATGCTTGGCCAGAGAACCTCAGGGATCTGCCTGTATCCACCTCCTGGTGCTGGGATAACAAGCAAGAGCCGCCTCCTCAGCCATTTTTAAAAAACAGGTGTCCTGTGTGGTTGACCTCTTGTCTTCATGCCTGTGAGCCAAGGACTTCTCTCTGCCCCAGAGCTCGATGCTTTCGGCTTGAGTTGCTCCTCTGTAGCTTGGCTTTGATGGCTCTCTGCAGAGAGAACACACGTAGGCATTGCCAGCACAGCCTGCCGAGGTCCTGCCAGACTCCCTCAGAAGCCTTCATGAAGGTGTGGGTCACTCCAGCAGCTCTCTGTGACGACAGTGTGTGGTGGCAATCAGCTTTCCATAACCATGCTTTTACAGTCCTTCTGAGTAGAGGCACACATGGGAGAAAATCTAGCTCTGCTGTTGCCAGAAACCATTCACATAGTGAGCAGAGGGAGGATGTGTTGGAAATATGCAATGGGACACAGGTTTCCTAAGAGAGCCTCCAAGGAGGACTGGGAAAGGCCACATCTGATATCTGTCTTTTAAGTTATAGACCTAGAGAAGGTATTGCCTCCCACATGGGACGTAGTGAGGTGACCAATCTGCACCATACGTCTTGTTTCTTTCTTCCTGCCATCCAAAATGGCGGCACTTTCCCTCCTTTCGCTGTCTTTCTCAACCAGTCTCAGTTTTGTGCTCATCAGTTCACATTAAGAAATAGCTTTTGTGGGTGTGGTAGTGCTGCCTAATAAATGCAGTGGCTTATGGCTCCCATGTAACCTTACACAGCCCCCCCTAGTGACACGGAGCCATGGCACTACTCATGATGGCACTGAGAAAAGGGACAGGCATCCAGGGAGAAGAATTGCTCTGCCATCAGCTCCTCAAAGGCCCCCCACACTGTGATTCCCCTGCCTCTCAACACCACTGATGAAATCTCAAGAGTGAGCACAGTCAGGATTTTACAGTAGTGGATTAAAAACCATGGTAGAGGTGAGCAAAGACAGGGGTGACATGGCCCAAGGGCCCGCAGAGAGAGAAGAAGGGTAGTGGTGACATTTAGAGAATAATTTAAACTCCATGCTGGCTAGCAGTCAGATTAATGAAATATTGTTATAACAGACAAATAAAGAGGGAGAAGTATAGTTTAAAATTGATCTTTAGCTGGCTGGCCAACATAGCCCACTTGGTGAATTTCAGACAATTGAGACATGCTGACACTGTCCCAACAATAACAACAACAACAACACTCCAAGGTGGATGGTATCTGAGGAACAACTTATGAGACCCTCTTCTGACCTCCATATGCGTGTGCACAGATGTGCACTCACACCTCGACACACATATGCAATTGCACATACACACACACACACACACACACACAGTGGTATTTTCTACATTTTTCATGTTTTGTGACATTTTGAAACTATCAAAATCATGTTTTACAAACCCCAATGCCATCACAAACACCACTGGGCAGGGTGACCATGCCTTTTAAACAGTAAAATGCAAGTCCATATGAGTCATGGCACTATTGCAAGCCAGTTTTTTTAAAAAATGCATATGAAACAAACACAGAACATAGTACACAGTGCTTGGTTGGTCAAGATTCAACCAAAGACAGTTCTGCAAGCTCATTGGTCCTTGAATTACGTATTTAGTTCACTACATTTACTATTTATGCAACTGCTCTTCTGTTATAGGGTATCTGAAAAGAAAAACTCCCAAGATGCCCAAATAAGCCATATGGAATATTTATTTACCTCCACAAGGCAGTTCCAAGCAGAGTAGTGGGAAGTATCCTTGACTTCCAGCTTGTTTGAGTGTCTAAAGGTAAAACTATGCAACTGTGGCATATACAGAAAGGAAGCTCGGACTTCTGCAGCAAGCAAGCTTTGTTACAGAAGCAGAGAGAAAGCAGTTAAGTGGTTGTACAGTTCTCATAGCTTTGATGTCAAGGGACACATTGTATAGGACTTTATGTCTGGCCTATGTGACCAGAGACAAGAACACTTAGGAATACTTACATGAGATGGCATAGCTATAGGTCAGTAGCCCGCTACACTTTAAGTTTTTTAAGGCAGGGTCTCTCACTGAACTTGGACTCACCAATTTGCTTTGATCCTTCTGTCTCTGCCTCCCCAGTTGATAAGATTACAGATGTGTTCTACTATACCTAGCTTTTTACATGTGTGTGTGTGGATTCATATGCTTGCACAGCAAGCACTTTACTGACTGAGTCATTTCCCACACTCTGGAAACTCGTGTGTGTGTGTATGTGTGTGTGTGTGTGTGTGTGTGTGTGTATGTGTGTGTGTATGTATACATCACATAATTATGTGTGTATATATATATGTGTGTGTATACATATATGTTTGTGTATACATATATATGTATGTGTATATACATATATATATGTGTGTGTATATATGTCAGCAAAGAGTGACAGATGTTATTAGTACACAATCTCTTCACATAAACTATTTTAATTGTAACATCCTCATATTTCCTTAAAGCATCCTCTTTATGAAAAGATACCTTCTAAATTTTTAATGTCTTCTTCTCTACAGTCCAGTTGTTTCTACAACCTGGAAGAAAGACTCTCACCTCTGAATGTCATAGCATGCACGATAAGGACAGGCAGGCACATGTACTGGGACAGAGATCAGTGAACACAGGTGAGCATGCTGGTGTTTTTCATCTCCCAGAGAAGCATCTGAATAAGGCATATCAATTCCCCAGCAAGTTCATTCTGGTTGAGGTCCAGAGACATCAAAATCAAGGGAGCAAATGTCATCTGGTGCTTCAAGCTGAAAATCTGCAGTTGAGAAACAAGCATGGCGTGGCCACAGATTTCCTTCACATCATCTGTGCGGAACGTTCAGAGATGGAAAAGTTAAGTGGACTACTTCCAACATTACAGTGGTTGGTCACTGTGATGGAAAACATTGAGTCTCAACTTGGCAGGTTCTGGAATCCCTAGAAAACAAATTCTGGGCTGTCAGTGATGGAATTTCTAGATTATATTAAGTGGAGGGGGAAGACTCACCCTAACTGTGGTTAGCACCATTCCTTAGGCTGGGGTCCTACACTGAATCAAAAGGAGGAAGTAAGCTGAGTGTCTGCATCCTCCTCCCTCATGTTTCCTAGTAGTGGATGCTATGTCAGCATCTGCCCCAAGCCCCTACTGCCATGGCTTCTCCACTGCAACAGAGACTGTAACCTCAAAGTGGGAGCCAGAAGAAGTTCTTCCTTTTTTTAAAAGTTAGTTTCTGCAAGTATTTTGTCACAGTAACAACAACAACAACAACAACAACAACAACAACAACAAAAGTAAGTTAGTAACACAGTCACTCATATCATAATCAATGTGGAGTTTTTCCAGGTTATCAAGTAATGAGCACTGTGTGGGAGTGAGCCATACAGAGCAGCTTGGAGACCACAGCCAGTGCCACCGAGAAATGTGCATTGCAGCACAAAGCCTAGGTGGACTGGCGGCATCCATTTTTATCACACCATTTAATAAATGTAGAAAAAGAAAATAGAGGTGAATAGTTCCATAATCCCAAGAGAGGGCCCACTAAGGAGGCAGAAGTGACAAAGGGCTGATAGATCACCCCGAGCATTTTAAACCAGCACACACAAAATGACTACAGAGGAAAGGAAAAACTAAAAGACCCACTCGCTTTAAGTGTGTCTATCAATCAGTAGCAGGCTGCTATTTCTCAAACTTAAAGAGGTCTGAGTGATCATTAAAAAGACAAACAGCCCAATAGAGAAACTGTGAAAAGAATATGTATGGGCAACTTATGGAATAACAAACCCAACTAAGGACCGAGCATACTGACTGCTTCCTAACAAAAACACAAATGCAAATGAGATGCCATTATTTTGTCTATAAAGTCTTCACAGATTTTTAAATAACAGGAGATAAAGCAAAATGTATGTTAATGAGCCTGCAAAGACCCGAGCAAGAGGCCAGAGGCAAAGCGCAGCATGGATTTAAATACCCTGTGCCTGGTATTTCTTCACCTAAGAATTTACCTTAAGAAAAGTTAGAATGTTTTAAGGTAAAATAGTAGTATTCAGCCTGGGTGTGGGGTGTATGTCCTTAATCCCGACACTTGGGAGGAAGAGGTAGTTGGACATTTGTGAGTTCAAGGCCAGGTTGGTCTACATAGTTAGTTCCAGATCATCCAGGCTTACACAGTGAGGACCTGTCTCAAAAACCAACAAACCAACCAAAGAAAGAAACACTGAAAGTAAAACAACCCCTCCCCTGTCAACTGAAAAACAACCATAGACTTCTTTAAGGCTGATTTATACATAAAAGTATTAGGTTCACAATATGGTGGATGATTCATGAGAACACGGAAACATATTGCTGGAAACCAAGGACCCTGACTTGCAACCAGCCATTAGCCACTCCCATATCAGACAGCATGCCTCTGACAGGCAGCTCAAGATCAGGGTCACAACTAATGCTAAAGTCCTAGCCTGCCATAGAGCCCCCCGCTCCCCCCCCCACTTCTCTTCTTGAGAAATGCGTAGTTCTGCCAGGTGGGCAAGGTGACAAGTGTTTGAGAAAAAACAATGTTGGTGTACTTAAAACAACTCTGGCACCTCAAGTCACAGCAGGACTAAGCGTGCATCCTCTCCCACTGAGGCCAGACAAGGCAGCCCAGGTAGGGGAAAAGGAGCCAAAGACAGGCAACAGAGTCAGAAGCAGCTAGTAGCCCTTGGGGACCCCCCTCAGTTCTCTGAGAAGGAGAGGGAGGAATGCAGATAGGACTGGGAGGGAGGGTGGAAAGGGGCTGGGATCCGGCTGTAAAGTGAATAAATAAAACAAAACACAACCCCAACTCTGGTAATATCTTTGCTCTGTAGATCATCTATTTGGCTAAGTGACCAGACTTGCAATCTCCTGTGTAGGTGCCTTCTAAGAAGCTATTTTATTTTATTGTGGTTTCTCATATCTCTTTCTCTCTTCTCCACCCCAATCCATTCCAAAACCCCAACACCAGGTAGGAGAGAAAGAAGATTAGAGAGGAGAGGTGGCAAAGTTCTTAGCTACTTCCTGCTGCTTAGGGATGTTAGGTTCCTTGGGGCAAGTCCAGTCTTCTTTTCAGGAAAACTCCAACTCCTCATACACTACAGCAACCAGGACCATCAGCGGGGAGCAGCCTTCTTCTTTCTCAGAGGCAGAGGCCCCCCATCTCTCCTGGCTCTAGTATTTACTCCCTCTCCAGAGTCCTCAGAATTAAGCTGTCCAAGGCTGGCAAAGAGCCCCTCTCAGAGCCTACACGAGGCCAATATTCTGCTGCTGTGGACAATCTGAATCAGCCCCATATCTCACACCTGGGATTAAAAAAAAAAAAACATGTTTATATAATATAACAGCTTTTAAAGCCTCCAAAACTTTCCACTACACTCCTGCCTCTGTTTAAATTCGTCAAAGTGGAGCCGAAACAAAACAAACAAACAAACAAACAAAACAAAACATAACAAAAAAAAAAAAACACAAAAAAACAAAAAAAAAAAAAAAAAGAAAAAGAAAAAGGAAAAAAAAGATGTAAGAATGTAAGAGTAACAGTGTGTAGAATGCATTAACCTAAAATCTTCTATTCAGGCCTGGCTCTTCCTTGGGCATTAGCCAAAGTTGGGTGTTAGCTATAGTAAAAAGACTTTTAGGGCTGAGTGTGGTGGCACGAGCCTTTAATCCCAGCACTTGGGAGACAGAGGCAGGCGGATTGCTGTGAGTTTGAGGCCAGCCTGGTCTACAAAGCAAGTCCAGGACAGCCAAGATAACATAGAGAAACCCTGTCTCGAAAAACCAAAAACCAAAACCAAACCAAACAAACAAAAAAAGACTTTTTAGAAAATTAATCTCTAAGTGTGTGTGGTGACTTCTCACTGGGAAGGCATGTTATTTCTATATCAGAAGGAGTTGTAGGGGCAGGGATAAATGAAAAAAATATACTGTGCGATGTTCTCAAAGAATAAAAACATTAAAAAAAAAATAAAGGGATAGTTTTATAGGAAAGAGAGTTAGAGGAAGAGACCCAAGGGTCAGTAGGCACTAAGCTTCTAACTTCATTCAAGCAGACTCTGGAAGTCATGGCATTAGGGTGAAATTTCTCACCCACAGGAAGTTAACCAGACGCTGTCTGAGGCAGAAGCTGGCATCTGTGTTTGTACATCAGGAGAGACCAAGCAGGATGTTGCCTAGTATTCTGGAAGACTGGAGCAGCATGCATGCTGATTAAGAAGGGTTTACCTCCTGAGAGCAAAAACTCCTGAAGAGAAGCTGTGTCTGCAGAGAGGGTTTGACTGGTTAGAGTTTCCGGTCTGCAGGGAGGCTGGAATGTTGCAGGTCTAGAGACTACTTATCTTGGGCTAGTTCCTTGCCCACCTTTATGCTCAAACCAGTATCTTGTGATGAACAGATAGAAATCTTTTGGACTCTATTATCCTAGCCGACAACTAGCCTCCACCAGTCTGAAGCTAAGAATGTCATCAGTGCCTAGAGAAAAGTGTCCCACATCTTTCTGTAATTGCCTCTCTGTGATACCCAGTGATTTATTTTCAACTTCCCTTAACTTGTGATTTTCTTTGTTTCATAAAACTATAACATTTTATGGAACTACTTCAACATTGAAACATGGAATTTGGGATAATTTAAATCTGTGTCCCCTGTCCATGGTCACTCAAAAAGGCCTCAGAATAAACTATCTCTTATCCCCTTTAAGAGGAGAGCTCTGCTTTTTTGCGTCGGTGGCATGGATATAAATCAGAACAGTTATTACAGGAACAATCAGAAATGTAGACCAGGCAACCCATGGAGATTTTATAATCACTTTGTGTTGGGATGATTGCGAGAAGCAGTGGAGGGAAACAGGAGAGTAAATGATGGGACAGATGCTGGTTAAGAAGCACACACAAAGCCGGGCGTGGTGGCGCACGCCTTTAATCCCAGCACTCGGGAGGCAGAGGCAGGTGGGTCGCTGTGAGTTTGAGGCCAGCCTGGTCTACAAAGTGAGTCCAGGACAGTCAAGGCTACACAGAGAGACCCTGTCTCGAAAAACAAAAACAAAAACAAAAACCCCAAAAAACCAAAAACAAAACACACACACACAGGCTTTCATTCTTGTTCTTAAACATTATGGGAAAAGACCTACAGTAAAGCTAACTCTTAAAGTTAACACCGTTCAATACCTTTTGGGTAGTAGTAGTTACAATGAAGTTATTTTGTGAAATATAATATGCACCACACAACAGACATGATATGGAGAAGTCTATTATGTGAGCATGGGGAAAGGAGGAAGAGGGGAGGAGTACCCCAGAAAGAGATAGAGACAGAGCACTAGGGAGAGAAAGGAAGAGAGAAGAAAGAGGAAGAGGGATAGGAAGAAGAGATGAGAGAGAGAGGGGGAGAGAGAGAGAGAGAGAGAGAGAGAGAGAGAGAGAGAGAGAGAGAGAGAGAGAGAGAGAGAAAGAGACAGACAGAGACAGAGAGAAAGTGGGTAAGAGAGAAAGCCTCGAGGAGGGTTTGGCCTTTTATGATCTTGGGCAAGGCCACACCCTGTGGGAGGTAGGCAGTGACATTACAGGTAGGCCGACTGAAGCAGAATCCCAACAGTTATGCCATATACAGGGGACAGCAATTGTTTTAGTAATTAAAAAGGCTAAATTAGCCCAATATCACTGTGGCTGTGGACCTGGAACATCCTAACTCTCTCTATCTAGGTACACCCATTGTGGAAGTGTAACAAGTCAGGGAAAGATAGCTGAGCTTCCACAGGATGCATCTTATTTAGTTATAGCACAGAGCAACTCATGCCCCCTGTAGCCAGAAGCCTATCCTAGGTAGAGGGGGAAGCGGACATGTCAGGAAGGCCCGCCTTCAAGAGAGAGAAATGACTACCAAAAGCCACTGTTATCCATGTTACAATCTGGGTTTGATTATTTTTGTCTTCTGCATTTGGCAGAGCAGTGACATAACAGAACCTACTATTAAAATAATCAAAATAGCTAATATTAAACTAACTTAGACCATATCAGAAAGCAGCAAGGGCAACAGATGGAGCCAGACCCCTACTGTGATTTCAGTTTCTACCTGAGCTCTACTATAGTAAGCCGAGTTATAGGGAGGGCAGCGGTAATCTAATTGGTTTGACCCAGTTGTTAATATAGATAAAATAGGAAAAGTTAGATTTTTGCTTAAAAGGTTTAGGTTTAAAATGTCTTCAAAATGGAGTTTGTTTTTGATAATTTATGATTTTTCCAAGATAGTGGCAAGTTCTGTATTTTAAGACAGTGAAAAATCTGAAACCTTTTCAAGAAGACAAGGCAGAGGTTCTGGGAAGTAAGCAATCAAATCAAAAGATGTGACTGAGCTGGGTGAGAATTTTGATGTGAAAAGTATCCCTTTAAGGCCATTGAAAGCCATTTTTTAACTTACATGATGGCAAGAAGTAATTTCAATAAAATTCATCTTAAGAAATAAGTCTTTTTTGTTTTTATTTCTCCTCCAGCATAAAGTGTTTTGAGTTTACGCAAAGATATCTGACAGGAGAGTCCTTATGTGGGAGGAGCCTGAGGAACCAGCAAGTGACACCAGGATGGCTGCTCCTTTCTCCTCAGAGGTGTGGTGGATGGCACAGTCCATGAGATTAAATAAAACACGAGGGTGCTCCAATACCCTCCAATCCAGCAGGCCTTCCCTGGACGGAGCTTGGGGGCCCAGCTCTGTGCAGAGATTTCACCAGGTTTGGGCATGAGTGACTGTCCAAAAGACTTGGAACACCTGCCAGAAACCAACAGAGGCCTGCATTGGGTGCAGAAAGGGCAGGGTGAGCAGATGGGTAGCAGTGTGAGGAGGGCGGGGGAATGGGTGGGTCCCACAGCCTTATCAAGTTCAGTGGCACCCCATTAGAGTCATGGCCACCAATAGGCTTGGGATGGGGTAGGTGGTTCATGAGGACTCTGAGATTGCTTGCTGGGGAAGAAGGAGTTAATTAACACCATAGAATGGACAGGCAGACAGAAGAGTGCCTGCATAGCAAGACCTATAAGGAGTGTTCAGACTTTAACATGAGAGACAGGCAGCATGGTGGGGTGTCTGATGAGGATCAGAGCCCACAGGGCAGAAGAGAGAGCCTCTTTCATGCTCTCTAATGAGGCCTAAGATCAAAGCAAGAGCCTACAGCCTGAAGGACTCTTTTATTCCCAGGCAGGAGGCAGGGAAAGGAAAGGGGGTGGGGAGCGGGGTGCGACTCTCCCAAGTGAGGTGTTGGGGCTCCAGCCAGTCTGCTACATTAGCTCACAAATGATGTTGGAAGAAGCCTAAGGGTGGCAGCGCATTAAATAGAGGCCGCCTTGGTTATAGGGCTCCCGAGTCCTCCGCTCGCCATTGTTGGTCCTGTCTAGATACCTACCCATCCAAGTGCTTTCCTGCTATTTCTCCTTGCAAGGTCTTCTGGGAACAAGAACTGACCATTTCGGGGAACCTGCCCCTGACTTTCTTCCTCCGCCTGCCCAATGTTCCTGTAACTTTGCTTTAGTCGTGCAATCTGCTGCTGGAGCTGGAGCCGGCACTCTCATTTGAGCCCCCGCCCCTCTGTCTGTGGCCACGGACTTGTTATAAACTACTTAGACCCCAGTTAATCCATCTCGGTGTTCTCTTGAACAGCCTGCCCCATCCAGAACTTAACAACTGGGCTTGCTTTTCCTGATGCTGTGAGCTTTTTCGCTCAAGCTCTGATGCTTTTCCCGTTTATTTTCACTGTGAAGATGCTTGCTCGCCAGCCAATCAAATGCTAACTGACTTCCATTGCTGGGTACACCTGCCTAACTCAAATGGTGTGCCTTTCTTCCTCTCTTCCATCTGTCCTGGCAGCTTCACAGATTTACAGCTTGTGTGTCCTGCTCTTTTTCTCTTAAACTCTAGCAAAAATTTGAATTTACTTATAAGTCGATTCCTAAATTGTTTTATTAATTAAGACTAAAAAACCTCAAAGGAGTGGTGGTGGTGGAGGAGGAGATATGGCTTAGTGCTTGAGAGATCTTACTTTTTTTGTTGAGGACTGGAGACTCAGTTTGAAGCCCAACACAGTGACTGTACACAGTAAAGTACAGCCATCTGTAACTCCAGTTCCAGCAGACGTGATTTCTCTTTTCTGGCCTCTCAGGGTACAAGGCAAGGCACAAAGTGGTTACATCTGTATCTCTATATATGTATATATAATGTATCTATATACATATATACCTACAGGCAATCTCTCTCTCTCTCTCTCTCTCTCTCTCTCTCTCTCTCTCTCTCTCTCTCTCTCTCACACACACACACACACACACACACACACACACACTCCTGGTGGGAAAGAAGATACAGTACAAGGTTTAGTATAGTGAATAACAAGTTTGCTATCTTTCTACGGTGGATTAGTGCATAATGCAACCAATCAAAGAATATATAATCAAATGAGATGGGGAAATATTATTGCTATACTAAAAAGAAGACTATGAAAGAATATTTATTGACATACAAATATGTTCCTGAGATATTCATCAGGGTACACTACATTTACTCACTGTTGTAACCCATACAGATATGTATCTTTACACTTAATATTTATACACTGTTTTTTTTAAAGAAAAAGTTCTGAGATGTGCTACCTTTTTGTTACAAGGGTCAAAGACTGGGTCTCTGTCTCTCTGTCACTGTCTCTGTCTGTCTGTCTGTCTATCTGTCTGTCTCTCTGTATGTGTGTGTGTAAGCATGAAAGATAGAAGGGGACAGTGAGAAGCACACATACGTGATTTCGAGGTACACATGCAGGTAGAGAGCAGAGGACAACCTCAGGTGTCATTCCTTCTGAGTGATGTACTTCTATTTGGCCAGCTGTGCAGCAGGCCCCAGGAATTCACCCTTCTACCTGCCCAGTGCTGTCACTGCAGGTGTGTGGGACAACAGCATCCAGTGTTTTGTTTTTGTTTGTTTGTTTTTAATATGAATTCTGGGGATGAAACTCAGATCTTCATGCTTACAGGATAGGCACTTTAGCGACTCACCTCAGACCTCATTTTGCATTTGAGAGCATTAATTCAAACAGCAGACAGCTCACCATGAAGGCCAGGCACCCTGCTCACGCCTGACCTTCCCAGACCATGAGCTCCAACCTGTCCAGACGCAGGGGACCTCATCAGCTGTCCCAGCCCAAAGTTTCCATGCCTGTAACCTGCCTGTGCTCACAGCCAGCGTAGGTATAGTATAAAGATTTGTGCTTTTCTCCCTGGCTTTCATTATTAAATATTCTTGGCTCTTAGGTATGAAATAGTGGCTCTGACCCTTATGCAGCCATCCTTCAGGAGGGACCCACCTGGTCCCCATCCTGCCTGGCATTGCTAATACATTGGCACATCCCTCTGTTTCAGAGATCTCCTTGTCTCAGAGTTTGGGTTTAACCACTACCACCACCACCATCACCACCACCACCACCACCACCATCACCACCACCACCACCATCACCACGATCACCACTACCACCACCACCGCCGCCACCATCACCACCACCACCACCATCACCACCACCACCACCATCACCATGATCAACACCACCACCACCACATGAATAGTTATAAACAATCATGGATCATTTGAAATCCCTCTTAATGAGACTTCTTAATGAGATCTATTGTCCCTCCCTTTATGTCTGAACTGGCCCTTGACTCTTATAACCAGCAGAGCTGACTCAGGCCAGTTACCAGTGGAGTCTTTGGGAGCGTGGAGCTTCCACCCAGAGCTCTTGGAGCCATTGTGCACTCTCTTTACTCACAGTAGCACATCTGAGTAACTGCTAACTTTTCAAGAAGTTTAGACTGATCTTGTCATGCCGATAGCTTGTAATCAGCAATATGTATGAGGACATCTCTGCAGGAATGCCCTGCTATTGTGAAAATGTGTGTCTCAGACACTGCTGCGGGCCCTGAGTCCTGGGAGATGGAGAGTCGCACAGTGGTTCCCCGTCTTCTAGTTGTACCTCCTGAGGGTCAAGCATTCTCAGGTATGTATGCCAGATCAGCTTAAATACTTCTTGAGGTCATTATATCAACCCACATCGGCCCAAGTGGAACAGGAGAAATGACTGGCTGAACTCTACCCAATTCCTGAGGCACACAATAATAAGATGTAATAAAGTGATTCTTTTATTCTTCAGTTTTTAAAGTATGTTTAGGTATATTTTAAAACTTAATATGGAGTACATTTGTGACCTTTTGGAAACATTTCATTAGTGTTTATTTTACTCTGATTAACTTGATACTCATGTCACTTTTATTGGAGCACTAAGCGAAAGCTTAATGAGCTCACCCCAAGAGGCACGGCACAGGGGCATTCCTAAGACAGCATCCGAGTGCTGCCTAACAAGCCTCTCACTATGGAAAAGGAAATACCTCTGATTCTTCAAGGTTGTGAAGAGGCTAACCCAGAATAATGTGTATACAATTCTCTGGGCTAGAGACAGCTTCATGTTGTTGTGACACTGTTCACAGTCGCTAGGATGATGGTCCAGCCTAGACGCCTATCTAGAGATGAATTAGTTAAAAATATAAGCTATATATCTCAGTGGGGGCTTTCTTCAGCCATGAAGAACAAAATTACGTAATTTTTTGGGAAAATGGGTGGCACTGGAGAGCATAATGTTAAAAGACAAGCTAGACCAGGGAGACAAATATCTCAGGCCTTTTTTTATTATGTGGAATCTATACTTTATATAACATATATCATATATGTGAAACACACATAAAAACATATATGTATATACATACCACACATACATACATAGCTTGTGAAAATATACATGTAGTTGTGCGTGTGCGTGTGTACATGTGTGTGTGTGTGCATGTGTGCGTGTGTGCGCATGTGTGCGTGTGTGCGTGTGTGTGTGTGTGTGTGTGTGTGTGTGTGTGTGTGTGTGTATACGTATGACATGAAATTAGAATGAAGGCTATTATTTAGGGACAAGAAGATCCACAAAAGGATGGTTGTGGATAAGAAAGGGTAATGGAAGTGAATATGAACAAAGTATGCAATAGGCATGTATGTAAATGTCGTAGGCAAATACCTTATTTTGAACACAAATCAAAATAAAAGAGAAAAGAACCTTGTACCTGTCTTTTTTTGTATTCAAGGCACAGCGTAGGACATTTCACATGTATTATGCATACCATATTATATTTATGATTTTATGGGAAAATTATGAAAATGTCCTTAAGAAACTTTTAAGTTGACAGGAGACTCCAGATTATAGCTTGCACAATGTGTCCCAGAGCTTCAGACACACTGAAGTCAAAAGATCCAAGGAGAGAGGGCTGAGGAAACATGCTGTCCTGCACAGAACACTTTGGAGGTAAGGATCCAGTCCCCAAACGATCTATCTTCTAACTACATGCTCTGATTCCTAGAGGACTTTCTGAGATTCTTCTTTATTTCATTTCCTGGTAGACAGTGGGCCACTGAATTCATTCGTTCAATGGGAGGCATGAGGGCCATTTGGAAAGGTCCTGGGCCACACACTGCACATGGACTGTGAAGAACATCATACCTTCCAGGTTGCTCACACCTCCACACACCCTGCGGGCTTTCATCACTGGTGATGTGTAGGTTAGGACCATCTGCTCAGCTTAATTCTATGCAGCAGTTCACAGTTCAACATGGCCTGAAGCCAGTGAGTGCTGAGAGGAGGCCTGTGCGCTTCAAGGTCATGCAGGGGAAGCCAAGATGACAGATGTCGACAGAGCTCTTTGAGAAGGAAAATAGGCTCACCACAGCTGTGGAAACCCTTCACTCCCAGCCATGGGTGGCACTTGCTAAGCAAGGCTGGTTTTTAATTAAAATTTTCAATTATAATTCTGTAATTGAAAATAGAAAGGAACATCTTGGGCCGTTTTAAATTCAAAACAGCCAAGACCACAGCAAGCATAGCTTTCCTCATTTCTCAGGGGGAGACCACGCATTGGACCCAATCCAGTAGAAAAACAGTAAACATCTTGATACACAAAGGTATTTGGGGGCAGAGACGGGGAAGAACAATAGTACGCATATGCTTCGCTTAATTATAAGAGCAACGCGCACTCTCTGTAAAAGCAGCCACAAACAAAGAGAGAGAGAGGCAGAGGCAAACAAAACCCAAAGTCAGCAGAGAGGTGCGTAGACATCCTACCAGGGCCTTCTGCATTGGGAAGGAGGAAATGGCGTTCCTCTCTCTGTTGACCCTACTAAGTAAAACAAAACTCTCTACATTTTAAATACAAAAGAGCACGTGGAGCGGGTGTTTGTTGGGACACAGTGCCTCATGGGCACCACAGAATGAGCACCCTCAGTTGTGATCTTGCCACAAGCATCTGGTATGGAACACTGGAGCCCTGTACCTACCTATAAGTGCCTTTTATCACAGGGGAGGAAACTGCTGTCATACACACTTTCTCCAGTCACACCATCAGGGAAGTAGCCTAGAGAAACAGAAAGACAGAAGTTCATAAACCAACCTCTCTCCTCAAGCAGACGCCTCCCAGAAAAACCTGTGCTTGCAGCTTACTTCTCTTACAACAAAAATCATATGGAGACCTGAATGCTTACCTGATCACTCTGTAAAGAGGTGGACCCCGTTTCAGGTATGGTGGTGAAGGGATGCCAGTAAGGGGCCAGGATTGCCACCCTCTGAGCAGTGATGAGGTCCTGCTTGCAATGTCAGTGGAGATAGATGTCTGGGCCCCCAGGCCTGTGCCCAGAAAGCAGCTTCCCATGCCCTCCTATGGTAGCCGTGTCAGAGTAAATCAAGTCATGCATCCTCACTAGCAAACCATGCCACCAACAGTGTCAGCTTGTGGGAACCAAAAGTGGCACCATACCCAAGGCCCAATTACCAAAATAAATACACAAGTAAATAGACCGACAGACAGACAGACAGACAGAGATAAGGATAGAGAGATGGATGGATGGATGGATGGATGGATAGTTAGATCAATAGATAGAGATAGATGATAGGTAGATAGATAGATAGATAGATAGATAGATAGATAGAAAGAAAGAAAGATAGATAGAAAAGTCATTCATGTCAGTCCCACGATGACAGGTGGGAAAATTCATCACAAAACATCATCCTGAGGTGTGTGAAGGGGTGAACAAGCTTGAAACAAATAAAAAAACAAAACAGAAGTTTCAGAAAAAAGAATTCAAGAAAAGAGACAGAAGAGTTTTTTAAAAGATAAAAAACAAGGAGTTTAGAATTGAAAAATATGGTAAGCAGCCCTGCAAAACAAAACAAAAAACAAAAATCAACAACAAAATCAACCAACTGAACCAACCAACCAACAACAAACTGACCACAGGGTCTCGAACCAGAATGTAGAGAAAAGAAAGAACGTTGGAGCACGGAGGATTTTGTAATGTGCACAGCACAGAGAACACAGCTTGGAAGACAATCAATTGACACTCAGAGATCTTTGTGACAATAACAGAAGATTCTACAGGCATACTGGAGGGGAAGAGAATTCCATTGTGTTGAAGAGCTACTAAAAGAACTTCAGAGCTGGTTGCATGCTTGTAATCTCAGCACTCAGGGAGGCAAAGGCAGGAGGATCGCTGTGAGTTTGAGGCCAGCCTGGCCTACAAAGTGAGTCCAGGACAGCTAGAGCTACACAGAGAAATGAGAGAGAGAGAGAGAGAGAGAGAGAGAGAGAGAGAGAGAGAGAGAGAGAGAGAGAGAGAGAGAAATGCTGAAAGTTTCACAAGTTAACCAAACACAGACATCTTCATATTCAAGAAGCTGAACAGAGCTCAACCAGGATAAAGACAAAACATTCCACAGTGGTCAGTCACAGTGCTACATCCCAGAGATGAGATGAACACTAGAGAGCAGGCAGAAGTCCCACCTTATCCACCAGGGAGAAACATCAAATGATAAATGACATCTCGGGAACTCTGCAGAGTCAAGGGAAGTGGCAGAGAACCACCCACATACTGAGAAGAACCATCAATCCAGAATCCTCTTGAAGGTAAATTTCCTAGAAAATAAGAGCAAATGGAAACTTTACAAAAAAATTAGTGACCAGGAGGGAAGGGCTCCCAATATCTCACTGCTCTTGGAGGAGGAGCTATAGACAGTTATGGTTGCTGGGGAAGAGAGGCATTTTCTTGAGTGGTGCAGCTTGTGGTAAACATGATACATACTAGAGTTATCTGGGAAGAGGGAACCTCAACTGAGAAAATGCTTTGTTCACATTGGCCCATAGGCACGTCTGTGAGAGCATACTCTTGAGTATTGATTGACACAGGAGGGCCCAGGGTACTAGGGAAAGTTCTACTTTTGGCAGGTGGTCCTGGAGTATTTAAGAAAGTAAACTGAGCAAACCATGGAGTATAAGCAACCCAGGAAGTGGATTTCTCCTTAGCCTCTGTTTCAGTTCCTGCCTCTGGGTTCCTGGTAGAAGAAAGAAGGTTAAGCTAGCCGTGAGGAGCAAGCCAGGAGGCAGTTTCCTCCACAGCCACTACTTCAGTTCTCATCTTCAAGTTCCTGCCTTGAGTCCTTGCTTGACTTCCCTCAATGATGGATTCTGATTGGAAGTGAAGGAGAAAATGGGGACATGTCTTCTCGGTATGGTTGAAGGGAGAAAACAGCCAAAAGCATCTGGAAGGGTCCAGACCAGTGGTTCTCAACCGTCTTATGCTGAGACCCTTTAATAGAGTTCCTCGTGTTGTGGTGACTCATAACCATAAAATTATTTTGTTGCTACTTCATAACTTTAATTTTGCTACTGTCATGAATTGTAATGCAACTATCTGATAGGCAGGATATATAATACACCACCCCTATGAGGGTCGCAACTCACAGGCTGAGAACCGCTGGCTCAAACTGAAGTAGGCCAGCAGACTTAACTGAGTCATGAAAGAAGAGGGTAGAGGGAAGAGAGAGAGGGGGGTGGGAGGGAGAGAGGAAGAGAGAGAGAGAGGAAGAAGAAGAGAAGAAGAAGAAAAGAAGAAGAAGAAGAAAAAGAAGGAGGAGGAGGAGGAAGAAGAAGAAGAAAAAGAAGAAGAAGAAGAAGAAGAAGAAGAAGAAGAAGAAGAAGAAGAA
>OU015751.1:50690912-50734981 GCA_907169655.1 Acomys percivali
AAGAAGAAGAAGAAGAAGAAGAAGAAGAAGAAGAAGAAGAAGAAGAAGAAGAAGAAGAAGAGAATAGAGAGGGTACAAAGAGAGCACATGGGAACCAAGGGAACATGTGGACCAAGAGAGAGCTTGTAGCCAAAAGGGTTGAGGTTATATAGAAAAGAGAAGCTGGGGCTAGTGAATCAAAGCCCATTCCCTGAGAGGGAGGGGCTTAGGGTAGGGGGCTGGATGAGAGGTGCTAGGAGGAGTCACAGGCACTGAGGGATGCTGGGAGAGGTGGTCAGCATCCTTTTGATCTGTTAATAGGCATCTCAGTTAGCCATTTATCCCTAGTTTCTTTGAGACCTAACAGGGAGTGAAAGCCAAACAAACTTTTCCCTCCCCAAGTTGCTTTGGACCAATGTTTTATCATATCACTAGAAACTGAACTAAGACAGGGATATTTGGGACTAGAAAAGGAACCATTAGGAGTAGGACCAGAGGAATTAATGAAGAATGAATAAAACTTGGGGTTCACAGACCAAGTATTCTGATTGGTCTTGTCCACTCCACACAAACTAAAGTTATCTGGGAAGAGAGACTCTCAACAGAGAAAATGCCTCCATAAGAATGACCTGTAGACAAATCCGTGGGACATTTTCTTGCATCAGGATTGATGTGGAAGGACCTGGCTCACTGGGGGTGATGCCATCCCTGGGTAGATGGCTCTAAGTGGTATAAGAAAGCAGGCTAAACAAACCCTGAGGAGCAAGTCAGTAAGCAGTTTTCTCCCATGGTCTCTGAGTTAGTTCCCACCTCCTGGTTCCCACTTTGAGTTTGTGCCTTGATTTCCTTCAGTGATGGTGTACGTATGATCTGAGAGTTAATAAGCTGAAACAGACCCTTTCTTCTTTAAATGACAGTAATAGAAATCCTTACCAAGACAGAGGGATAGTGTGGTGGCCACACACAGCAACCCCATTCAGCTTTAAGCCAGATGGCTTGTTGACCTAATGCCAGCCATAAGGGCTGTATAGGTTATCTCTCTGGGGAGTGGTGGTGAAAACAGCATGAAATATTTGGCTAGGCACTCTAGAGTAAAAGACTTCAAAGAAAAGTAATTGGTTTTATTCTTGGCTAAAATCCAGATATGTCCTTGGGCCTCCAGCAACCTCATCCCTGCCAGAGACCAAAGACATCAAGTGTTTTGGGGTTTTAATCTTTGATCTTGTTCCTAAAGGAGTCCAGAGTAGTAGTAAAAGACTAAGAGAAAATTCCCAGCGGTCAAGGAAATAGATTCTCTGGTCTGGGTGGACCCCTAACGTTCCAGTCAGACAAGGTCAATCTCTTGGCCACAGGTCACCTCAGGACCACACCTAGAAAGGCAGACTCACCTTGAGGCACACTAAAGAGGTAGATGGAATCATTAATTCCCGCTACAAGGATCTAGAGAGTCAGCGAGACGAAACAATTCCTGGCCAATCATAACTCCAATACTTTAGTATTACGAAAGACTTCAGAAAGCCAGTATATGTTGACTAAGTTTGAAGAAAAACAATGAAAATGTAGAGAGGAGGGGATTGTGGAAATTTTTTTCTAACAAAGATAGCCAGCCTGTGTAGGGCCAATACTCCATAAGTCTTACCCATCTCCTAAAACGTTCGTAGAAAGGAATTAAAATCTAATCTCCCTCACCTTGTAAAAACGTTTGCTTGCAAAAAGACCTAAATTATTTCCCGGTACTTGATAGCCCATGAGTAGCCAACTCTTTCCTCCTTCCTTTCCTTTGTCCAGATTCTTTCAAAATTAGCTGACCTCAAAAGACTGTGAGGTCACACCCTAGCCAATGAGGAAAAGATATAATAACCACCTACATTAGAATAAAATCAAAGCAAACTTCCTGCCCAGTGTGTTTGTTTTCCTAATTTGGGTCAAGACTCACTGTTTTTGAAAAAAAAAAAAAAGTTACTTTCACTTTGTTCATGTGTTTACTTGCACAAAACCAAGAATATTCATTTCCAACAATAAGATCAAAGCTTATGTATGGAAATGTTATAGAAAATAGTTAATATATGCTAATAAATAACTTTAAAAAGTTCCTGTGCAGGTCAGTTTGGTCAGCTTATATAAGCACGAGTGATCATGATTAATTGGTTTTATGGAAATGAGGGCAGCCTCTCTGCCCATTTTCTGACTGATTTGCATTGTGGGTTGCAGTTCATGTCAGACCCAGGCAGTGAATAAGACTTTCTGAAAAAAAAAAAAAACTTTCTGGAGGCATTTCAACTTAGTACAGGGACACGTGTGTCTGGACAACGGCTGGTCTGCTGTGTGCACTTCTTCTAGGAACTCAGAGTGTATGTGTGACTGCACGATCACATGCTGTCAGAGTGCATTGGACTTTAGGCTTAGTTGGCCACTGGAGCTCCTTCTTGGAAATTCAAGTTATCTTAAGTCTGATCAATGAATGTGTCCTCCAGGAATGAATGGAAAACCAAGGCATTCTCAATGAAGAGAAATCAAAACACTGTCACCAGGGCATCTACTCCACCCCATCCCCCCCAAAAAACCCCAGGCCTCACAGAGATTCTCTAGAGAGGAAACAATAAAAGGCGGAACCGGAATCCAGGGACACCAAGAAGGGCGAACCTGCTTTGCAGCGATACAATGAACAAAACACCCACAATTAAATATAATCAAGAAATAGAGGTCAGTATTAGAAATAAACTTAATTTCTTCTCTTGAGTTTTCTTCCTTTTAAAGTGTTTTTATTAGTATATATTAATTGTACATAGTAATGAGTTTTATTATGATATTTTTATATTTGTATAAAAATTATTTTGGTAATATTCATGCTTCTTACACCCACCCTGTTTCCTTTTCTGGTCCTTACTCTCTCATACTAAGGTTCTTTCTCTTCTTAGCCAGTCTAGTTTCTACTTTATTTTTGTTTTATTTGTTTGTTTGTTTGTTTTTTGTGGGTTTTTTTTTTTTTGCCCAGTGAGTTTCATTAGGGTTATTTTCAGGAGTGTGGGTGAGAGTTTATTTTCTCATGTTTATTAGTGGCTACACCGCTGAGGAATATGTCTCTGCCCTATAAACCATTAACTGTGTATAAATACGAGTCCCTCCTTTCTCCATGACAGGGTGTTGACAGACCCAAACTTAGGTAGCTCTTGTGCAGCAAATTATAGCTGTTTTGGGTTCAAAAGTGTGATAACCACACTAGGCCTGGAACGCAGCGTTCCACACGGCTCTCCCAACCCCATTCCTTCCCATTCCACACACAGTCTCTTTGCCTCCTTCTTTACAGTGCTCTCTGAGCTTCTTACAGGATGATACCCATGTCTCATTTATCACTTGGTCTTCCACATCTCTGTACTTCGATCAATTATGAGTCTCTGGGGTCACTGATGACCACTATGAAAAGCATCTCTTCTCATCAAAGCTGAAGAAAATCACGTAGCAATTTCTGGCGTTTTTAAACATTTGTGTGAGATGCTGAGGATGCTCATATGCAGGGGAAGGGAAGGACCAAAGGGGAAATGCAAACCTTCCACATCTACCGCCCCAGTAGAACAACACTGGCACAGGCTGAAGAGACACAGACAGAAAGATCTATATAGTATTAAGCTGGGGCAAGTGTTGCAAAAATCAAAGAAGTATGCTAAAGGACACTGGGTAATTCAGAGTAGAACTGTCAAAAATTCAAATCACACAAAGGAAGTCAGGAGAGACTAAGCAGAATTAAGAAACAGGTGACAAGCACAAGACAATATAGAAACAAGATTCTGTTCATTTGGAAAGAACTCCAGAATGCACTCATGATGATCTTTTGTAGTTCCATCAATTTACCTATTAATTGCATAATTTAATTTTTTAATGGTGAAGTAACACTCCAATGTGTAAATGTACCACCTGCCCAGCATTTTCACCCTGTACCCCACTTATCCAATGCACTGATAGAATTGGAGAATCAAAGACTTGCTGGGGAAGTCCAAAACTTTCTGTGGATTCCAGGAAAGGATGTGATATTAATTCCAGAGTTGGAACAATCCTAAAACTCTTTAGTCTTAAGGAAAACCTTGAAAGTTCCAATCTTTTAGGTTTATTTACACTCATCATATGGAAATATAAAAGATGAACCTCAATGCACACATGTTCCTGAGGTAAGAGGAACTAGACAGCGAAAGAATCTTTCCCTGTCCTGCTTAAATCTCAGTTGGTGACAGGGAGCCTCTTCTGGGCACAGTCAGAGCATAGATGACAGACTTACCTGGTGACTAAGTAGTTTGGGGACCCAATTTCATGAACTCTTACCCTAATAGCACATTACTAAGAACTTTTTTTTCTGCAATAGGCTTTGCGGGCTACTGTTGTGTAACTGACTTTTCTCAGGGAGATGCAACACACACATAAATAGACAGACAGACAGACAGACAGACAGACAGACAGACAGACACACACACACACACACACACACACACACACACACACACACACACACATACACACACCAGGAAGGAGAGAACTCATGAAAGATCTCAAGGTAGTGATTGCAACAAAGTCCAGTCTGGTGCTACTTAGAGGAGTTCAAATGAGGTGATACTCAGAGAAGCAGCGAGGACTCAGAAAAGTACCTGCTTCACTGGGCAATGCGCTCCAGCACAGCTGGTGATGCCTGAGGCTGCAAGCCTGGAGCTCTCTGCTTAGCTTGTCGGCAGCTCCACATTCGAGTGTCTCTTAGTCTCCACTCCATAGCTGTCATTTCCTCCTTTTACTACTTTTAGAAAAAGAAGATGGGCTTGGAAAACCTTCCACATTTCTGGTTGACAGATACGAGATTTTTGTTTGTTTGTTTGTTTATTGTTGTTTTTTTCTGTCCTTAACATCCTAAGTTCTCTTGAACCTTTTCCTTCTTCCTGGAGAGAGAGTATTTCAATTCAAGGCAACTTGCTCTGCACGAGGAGTCTACCATATCCAGTTACTGTCCATCCACTCTGTAGGATCACCGCACTTGGTTGGGGTGAGCTGGGATTCCTTTGCAGGAGAGGTCGCTTTCCTTCCATGTTGACTTTGGATCTGGCCATCTACACATGCAAGCAGCTCCAGAGCTAGCCTGTGGGTTATCCCTGTCTATTACTGCTTAATATGTATAGGAGCCCAGTGTGGGCTTCATAGACACTTGTCAGCCTCAGTCCCAGAAAGAAAACTAGGCTGGGCCGTGGTGGCTCACCCCTTTAATCCCAGCACTGGGGAGGTAGAGGCAGGTGGAATGTTGTGACTTTCAGGCCAGTCTGGTCTACAAAGTGAGTTCCAGTACAGTTAAGGCTACACAGAGAAGTCCAGTCTCAAAAAAAACAAAAAATAAAACTCTCAAAACAAAAACAAAAAAACACCACCAACAAAAAAAAATGAGGTAAAAGAACTGCAACTTACTCAATGCCCACTTGCGACTGACATGTCACATGAGAATGAAATGAAGAGTTTTATGGAGTGAAAACCACAGGCTAAGTACTACACTTGTCTGTGAAAACATTTAGACAGTACACCAAACAGGAAGGAAAATGGGACCATGTGCATGGTTCAACAGCAGCAAGAGTGAATTGTAAGATAACAACAACAACAACAACAACAACAACAACAACAATAACAACAATAACAGGACAGAAGAAGACACTAGGTATTGATTGAAATGCCTCAATAACTACTTTAGATGCGAATGGGCTCAGGCATAATTAAGAGACAAAGATCTTCAGAAAGGACAAATCTTTTAAAAAAAATATGCTGTTTAAAAGAACACCTTTAAGAGACTGGAGAGCTGACCCAGGGGATTAAGAGCTTCCCATATGAGCTTGAGGAATGTAGCTTGGATCCCCAGAACATGGGCAAGTGTGGGGTTTACCTGTATTCCAGTGCTCAGGAGACAGACACAGGGGACCTATAGTACAAGATAGCTAGCTTAACTAGCCAAATCAGCAGACTCCAGGTTCAGCAAGGGACTTTGGCTCAGGAAAGGAAAATAGGGAGAAATTAAGGAAGACACCTGATACACAGAGAGAGAGACACAGAGACACACACAAAGACACACACACAAAGAATACACACACACACACACACACACAGACACGGACGTATGTGTGAACATACATTTACATACCACAAACAGAAGCAAAAGCACAAAAAAAATCAAACTATCAAAAGAAACTCACTCAAAAATATAATGATTGAGATGTGTGAAAATAAAAAGATGGAGAAAGAGTGGGGCTGTTAGTAAAGGGACTGTTACTCTGAGGAAAGATGGGCACTGTATAATTATAGAGAGGCCAATTCTCAAAGACAGAAAAACAATCCTTAATGACATTCAAGACAGACAAGGTAAAACTGATGGATGCGAAAAGAAGCGGAGAGACCCACCGCCCATTCAGAGGCTGACTCTCTTCTCTCAGGAACTGATAGCGAAAGTGGGCAGAAAATCAGTAGAGATATAAATGGTTCACACTGCACCATCCGTCAAGATGATCTAATTGGCATTTACAGAGTACATCATGCAGTGAAGGGGGAATTCACATCCCCCCCAGCTCATGCGGAGCCACGGCAGCTCATGTTCTCAGCCATAAACATATCCAAACAAGTCTCAAAGAGCAGAAATCAAGCAAAGCGTGCTCTCATACCATAAGCAAACTGGAGAGAAGTCAGAGAAAGATAGCTAGCCAATCCCCAAATATTTGAAAATCAAGTAATATACTCCAAACCAATCTATAGGTCAAAGATATTTCAAGACAAATTTCAAATATATTTTCAATTAAATAAAATTGAAAATAGTATTTCAAGTACACAGGATGTACATGAGTTAAAAATTTGAAGAAGAGGTGTAAAATTGAATGTTACCACACAAGAAAGATAACTCAGACATTAAGCTTCTAACATGGGCAACTAGAAATAGAGAATTAAAATTGTCTCTAAACCTAAAGAGAATAGAAGAAGAGAGAAATAATAAAAAATGAGAAGGGAGATCAAAGGCTTAGTAAATAAGAAACTAGAGAAATTCAATGAAAACCAGATCTGCACTCTGAAATGATCAAAAGGATCTAAATCTTCACTTGACTGATGAAAAAAAGAAAGAGGGTATAAATTAATAATATCAGAATGAGAGAGATTTTTATTATTGATTGCGCTGACATTACTAGAGTACAAGGAAAATATTGTGACTAGTGGGCAGGAGCAGAGGGGGAGGGAGGGAAAGTGAGCGGACACAAGGAGACAGCGCCGGTGGCTTCAGAGCTTCACAGCTTCTTCTTGACTTTAGTGGAGTTTGATAGCATTGTGGAGACTTTTCACACACACACACACACACACACACACACACACACACACACACACACGTGAAATCTGAATGTGACTGGTGGACTGTCCCAATGTCCACATTCTGTGTGTTACATTACCCTATACAGTTTTAAAATGTCACCAGCCGAGGAACCTGGCAAGAGCAGAAGGGGTCTTGATCTGTTGTTTCTTAAGAAACATGTGATTCTCTGATTTTCTCAATTAAAAAAGAAAAAAAAAACTAATAAATATTTCATGTCAGTAAATCAGCTTGTGTTTTTTTTAAATCATAGTAAAAATCTCCAAAAGGGTAAAAATTCAGATAAAATATCATTAGCATTACAAAAACTCTACCTGACATGAATATTTGTAGAAGCACTCTTCCTAATAGAATCAAAGTAGAAACAACCCAAATGTCCCTGTGCAAATGAATGCAGAAGTGAGACGGGACAGGGCACCACAGCAGACAGCATTTACTGGCAAAAACAGAGTTAAGTGCTGACACATGCTAGGACATGTGAAATTTGGAAGTGTTACTTAGAGTGAGAGAGACCAGGTACATTACACCACATGCTTTGGTCCTATTTACATGGTGTAGAGAGCAAATTCATGAGGCAGAGCCAAAGTCGATGTGCAGTGGAGATTTTCTACAGCAAACCTCTTCTGTCATACTGCAGTCCTGCCATGCTCCAGCATAACAATCCTCTGCTGAACACAACGATACTCGATCCATCACAAAGGTCAACTGTTCTGTCACCATGCTCCTGCATCCCAAAACAATGCTCAAGCATCATAGCTCTACCATCTGTTCTATCACAACAACCCCCTATGAAAATGCAAATGTCACCTATCCTACAATGATACAGCAATTGTCTGCCACATTTCTGCTCTCCCATGGCAGTTTTCTATGGATCCATCCCAATGCTATCAATAGTATATTGTCCATCACAAGATCACAGTGGGCCCCTGTCCTATCACAATGACCCAATGCCACATAACCATTACCACAATGTGTCTCATGTTATTTGGGTTCTTATATCTACTATCCATCTCCATCCCAATCCCTTTCAAAAGCCCAACACTAGGTAGGTGAGAAAGAAGGTTATAGGGAAAAGGGGATGTAGACATCTTTAGATTACTTCCCACTGGTTAGAATCATCAAGTTCCCAGGGGCAAGTTCAATCTTTTTTGTCAGGATATCTATCTCCAACTTCTTCTCATCAAACTGCAACAACAGGAACCAGGAGCATCAGGGGGAGCACTTCTGTTCAGAGTGCTCCTGGTGCCTCTCAGGGCTCTGGTATTTATTTCCTCCCAAGAATCCCCAGAATTCCAAATGTAAACTATCTGCAGCTGGCAAAAATCATGCCCCTGCCAGAGCACAAAGCAAATCATAATCACCCACTGTGAAACAGCCTTTTATCCTATACCTGAAATTAAAACAAAAACTTATTCACATAAAGTAACTGGGTTTTTAATGAAACCAAAATTCTTACTAAACCAGTGCATCATCACAATACCTCTCTCTCCTATCACAGTGATGGATGGTCACACCATACTTTCTTTGTCCTTTCACAATCCCCTATTTTTCTATAACAATGGCTTACTGTCCTATCACTATGGCCCAGTGTCCCTTCCCAATGACTCATTGTCTAATCACAATACTGCACTATCAAAGAACAATTCCCCACTGTTCTATCACAGGGTACACTGTTCCAAAACACTGGGCCCCCGTTCTATCAAATTAGCCCATTGTCCCAAACAATGCCCCATTCTCCCATCACAGTAACTCACTGTCCTATCACAGTGGTTCACTTTTCCATCACAACACACCATCTCCCCTTCTCAATGTCTCTTCACAAGGCTCCAGTGTCACATCACAGTGGACTCATTTCTCACCACAATATACCTATCCCATCACAATAGTCCCCTGTGTCATCACTAAGTCTCAATGTCCCTATCGCTATGTTCCTCCATACTGGTCCCTTGTCCCATCATAATGCCCACTGTTCCAATACATTGCCCCACTGTCACATCACAGTGCCTTAATTTCCCATCACAAAGGTCCTCTTTTCCATTACCATAGTGCCCTGTTAAATCACAGTTGTCCTCTGTCCCTTTACAGTGCCTTAATGTACTGTCACAATGACCCACTACCACATAAAAATGACCTACAATATCATCACATGACCTATGGCCCAATGACAATGTCCTACTGTCCTTTCATGATGCCCATTGCTCTGTCACAATGATTCAATCTCCCCATACAAAGCCTCACAGTGTCACAGTGCTCCATTGTCCCATGATAATGTCTGACTGCTCCTTTTACATGCCCAAGTGTCCCATCACAGTGCTCTTTTTTCCATCACAATGTCCCATAGAACTGCCATTAGTTTCCACTGTCCCATTACAGTACTCTACTTTTTTACTTCACCATCATATTACAATGGCCCCTTGGCCCATCACAATGTTCCACTGTAACATCACAGCACTTCTCTGCCTCCTAAAAATGTGCCACTGTCATATAATTAGGCTTTATTTCCTATAACAATGGGTTCCTGTTCCAGTACAATGCCCTACTGTCCAATCACAATACTCCACTTTCCTATCACCATCTCCAGAGTTCCATCAAAATTGTTTTATCATACTTCCCCCATTATTCTATCACTATGCCAAACATTTCTAGGACAATAACCCATATTCCTATCAGAGTGGTCCCTGTACCATCACAAGATCATATTGTTCCATCACAACGCTCTAGTCATCTATCTTGATGCTCAGCTACAACATTGCCATGCCCTACTGTCACATCATAATTACCCACTGTTCATAACAATAACCCACTCTCAGATTACAATGACTCACTGTCACATGGCAATGACCCACATTTCTCATCACAGTCACCCACTATCCTATCATAATTATCTTCTGTCCTATGAACATTCCAACAGGCCCCATCACAGTGCTCTATTGTTCCATTATTGTGCTCCGCTGTTTTATCAAAGACCTCACTGTCTCATCACAGTGGTACCCTGTGGCATCACAATATTCCACCATGCCTTCAAATTACCATACTGTCTGATAACAATTGCCCTCTGCTCCATCACAATGCCCTATTGTCCAATCACAATGCTCCACTGTTGCATCACTGTGTTCCACTATGTCATCATAATACCCAATCTCTTATCACAATGTTCTGCTATCTCATCACAGTGCCCCACTTCCCAAGGAAATTCCCTACTATTCAATCAAAATGCCTCACTGTCCTACTGTTATGCCCCACTGTCCTTTCATAGTACTTGCTTGTCCCATCAAAATGCCCCAGTACCCCATAACTATGTTTTACAGTCCTATTACAATGCCCTGTTTTCCATAAAAATGATCACTGTCCTATCACTATGCTTGAGTGTGCCATCCCAATTCCCCTTTCTCCAGTCACAGTGGTCTGTGTCTCATCACAATGTTCTATTGTCACATCAAAATACTTGAGTGTCCCATCACAATGTACCAGTCTACCATCAAACTACCTTATTGTTATATCACACCAGTCTCCTGTCCTATCACAATGCTCCAGTGTGCCATCTAAAAGGCATGTCAAAGTTCCTCACTGTTCCCTCACAATGCCTATGGTACCAACATACTGTCCTATTCTCCCTTTACAAACCTCTATAGTCCCATCACCATAGACTCTTAACCAATCATGGTAGTCCTCCTATCCTTCACAATACTCCATTTTCCCATCACAATGCCCCATGGTGCCATTGAGGTTCCCCACTGTTGCATAGTAATGCAATCCTGTCTCATCATCTTAGGCCCTTTTCTATTAGACTCATCATGCCTCCGTCACAATGCCCCACTGTTGCATCCAAATGCGCCATTGCCCCATCCAAATCCATTGTGCCATCAAAATATCTCTGTGCCACCTCAATTTCCCATTATTTCTTCACAATGACCCACTCTTCCCTCACAATGACCCACTGTCACATCACAGTGGTCCCTTTATCACATGCCCCACTGTTCCATCACAATGTACAATATCCCACCTCTATGCCCCAATATCCACAAAAATGTTCCATTATTCCATAAAAACCATCCCTGGTCTCATACAATGCTCCTCTGTACTATCACAATTTCTTTTCTTTCTTTTCTTTTAGTTTTTCGAGACAGGGTTTCTCTGTGTAGCCTTGGCTGTCCTGGACCCACTTTATAGACCAGACTGGCCTCGAACTCACAGTAATTTGCCTGCCTCTGCCTCTCGAGTACTGGAATTAAAGGCGTGCACCACCACACCTGGCACACTATCCCAATTCTTAAGAGTCTCATGACCATTCCTAACTGTCCCATGACAATGCTAAACTGCATAGTGGTTCCACCACAGTGGGCTCTGTTCTATCATTGTGTCCTAGTCTACCATAACAGTGCTTCATAGACCATAATAGTTCTTCATAGTCACATAACAGTGCCTCAACCTACCATCAAAATATCATTGTTCCATCACAATAGTGTCCAGTCCCCATAGTCCCAAATCAGTGCTCCCCTCTCCCTCTGTCTCATCACTGTGCCCCACAGTACTATTATAACACCACATGAATACATCACTTTATTATTTAGGGTTTTATTTCTGTGATGAGAAACTGACTACTGCAACTCTTATGAACAAATACATTTACATATGGGTGGCTTTCAGTTCATAGGTTTAATCCATGAAAAATGATGCCATGCAGACAGGCATGGTACTGAAGAGGTAGCTGAGAGTTCTACATCTGAATGGGCAGGCAGCAAGAAGAGAGAGAGACACTGGGCTTGGCTTGAGTATCTAAGATCTCAAAGCCCACACCCAATGACACACTTCTTCTAACATGGCCACACCTACTCCAACAGGGCCACGCCTCCTAATAGTGACACTCCCTATGAGCCTATCAGGGCCATTTTCATTCAAACCTTCACACTGGAGGAATGCTGAGTGAATGTATCAACCATCCGTAAAGTGCTGTTTAGCCAATCAGTAGGGCAGAAGGACAGGAAGTGGAAGGCGGGACTTCTGGAGAGGAAAGAGAGTTTGACGATTGGAGGATGAGGGAGAAGGGGACTTGACGAGGACTGGCCCATGGGTCATAGTGGCAAGTGCTTGGAATATATGTATGTTATAAGGTTTAGAGTAGTTTAGTTTACGAGTAGATTAGAATCAGTTTAGATTCTGCCCGGCGAAGTGCTGCCAGTACGTTTCAGTCTCCCTGTGTCAGTTATTTGCTTTGTAGGCCGAATGGATACAAATTACTGTAACACATCACATTTTACTTTTTGGCCCCCATAGCCTTGTAGCCATATCATAATGCAAAATGTATTTAGTCCAACATTCCAAAATCCTCATAGTTTATCACAGTGTCAACACTTCATAGTTTAAAATTTCTGATACTCATGACAATTTTTTAAACTATGATTCACAGTAAAATCAAAACCAAAAAGCATATCATATATTTCTATCATATAGTGGCACAGAATATAATTGCTGTTGGAGGTTGGTCTGATGTATTTTGATGCTAATTACTGCTTGCTGTCTTTGTGCTTCAAGCATTCCTATGTAATCTTGCCTAAAAACTTATTCCTATTTGACCAATAAAAAGCTGACACACTTGGGCAGACAAGTAGGATAGGCGTGGGTAAAGTTCCCAGGCTTTGGGAGACAGAGAGAATCTTGGGAAGGGGGAGGAGAATTGCCAAGGGATAGGAATAGAGCTACGTGGCCCAGAGAAAGGACTCTGAAGTTCCACAGGGAAAGAGATAGCCAAAATGAAGAGCAATAGCAGTTTTGGGATTATGGATGGGAGGTAGCCCAGATAGAAATTATTAGGAGCAGATGGAATGGGATGGAGACTGGGAGTTATTGGAGGATGGCTTAGGAGGTAACATCTGCCCTGCCCCAGGTAAAGGCTCATTTTAAAATGCATCAAGTGTCTGTGTAGGTATACGGTTATTGTGTAGTTTAAATTCTGATTTTCTATCTAAAGATTGTGTAAACTCTGTTCCCCAATTAGCCTCCTGTTATGTCCATAAAGCAGCTTGCAGCCAGTCAATGAGCAGGGGAGGGAATAGGGCTGGACTTCCTGCCAGACAGGGATGAGGAGTCAGGGGGAGAAGTGAAAGGAGCAGGCCAGGAAGGAGGTCCAAGGAAGATTAGGAGGAAGGAGCTGGAGCCGAGGAAAGCTACAAAGTGCAAGTATTGCCGGGATGTTTGCTGGGAGTAAGACAAAATAGCATAAAGGGTTAAGAACAGACGTAAATGGCTCAGATTGTGTTGTGAAGCCTTGTATTATAAAAGAGTCTCAATTATTTATCTGATAGCCAGGTTAAGAAATAAGCTAAAAGAAACAAACACAGTTTTATAAAAATAATTTCAACATATCTGTGTTCTCATTGCTTGCTAGCAGGTTAGAAAGTACCACTATAATAATAATTAGCCTAATAATAAACATTCATTAGATCCTACGTTTAAATTAACAGCAACAAATTACCATTCAAAGCAGGAGGAAAAGGGACATACTGAGGAAATATAAGACCAAAGCAAGGCTGAAAACCAGCTGTGCACACTCCAAACTCTGCATCTCCATGTCTGGTGTCAAAGTGCTCTTCACTCTCCAACTCCTTTCAGCTTTGCTGACTGCAACACACTTCTTTCCCTTGGGCTGCTTCCACTCTGGGCTAGCAGCTTTCCTAGGCAGGTATCCCAGAGCTCTGGCATCACTGGCATTACCTGGTGGGTCTCCAAGGCAATCCAGGCTTCATCTTTACAGCTTCACACAATGGCCTCTCTGGGCCTCCATGCAGAGACACCCCTGATATATGCCTGGCCTGAGCAGCTTTTTCTTTAGTCGAAGAGGGAGATTCTATAACCTCTTGTATCCTTGACTCTAAAGGCAGAAGCACATGGTTTGTTTGGGCTGAAACATGGCCCTTTGTTCAAATACATTTTCATCAGCTTTCTCTTTCTGATGGTTTCCTTTATTGCCTAAGCATGGTTGTCCTGGAACTCATTCTGTAGACCAGGCTGGCCTCTTACTCATAGATCCACCTGCCTCTGCCTTCTGTGTACTAGAATTAAAGAAGTGGAGCACCACACTTAGCCCTAAGCTTTTCTTTAATTCCTTTCACTTTTCTTTAATTACTTTTCACAAGTTGGAAGCTCAGCTGGGTGGGGTCTTGCTCTGTGGCCATTACACTATTTATTCCAATTAGCATCAAGCTTTTCCTTGACCAGTTTACACTTCCTGGTACCATTCTTTTCCTCCACAAACTGTACAGTTTATATTTTTCCTTGCTCAGCTTGCTCCTTTTCTTATAGATCTGCATAAGTCTGGCCACTAGTAACCACACGGTCAACACTAGGCTGTTTTGAAATCTTCTCTGGCAAAACTATTAATCAATAACTTTTTGATTTAGGCTCAGCCAGATTTTTTGAACAAGGGCAGAAAGCAGCAATGTTCTTTGAAAAAATGTCACAAGAATGGTCTCTAGGTCGCACACTCATATTCTTCTCTTTTGAAACCTTTTGATCTGGGCCCCACAGTTCAAATCACCCTCAGTACCACTGTCTTTCATGTTTCTGCTAGTATAGCCAATTAAGGCCAGCTTAAAGCATTCAACTGTTTTCCTAATCCAAAGCCACAAAGTCCATATTCCTCCAAACGAAAGTATAGTCAAGCCTATCACAGCAATACCCTACTTCTGGAAACAACTTCTGACTTAAGAGTTTTATTACTGTCATGCAACACCATGACTATAGCAACTCTTAAAAAGAAAAACCACTAGTAATGAGTGGAGAGGTTTAGTCCATGACCGACATGGCAGGAAGCATGGTGGCACACAGACATGGTCCTGGGGAGGCAGCTGAGAGCTCTATAACTGTATTGGCAGACAGCAGGAAAAGCAAGTGAGCCAGTGAGCCTGGCTTGAGCTCTTAAAATCTCAAGTCTCAAAGACACACTTCCTCTAACAAGGCCACATCTATTCTAACAAGGCCACACTTCCTAACAGTGCCATTCCCTATGAGCCTAAAAGAGCCATTTCATTCAGACTACCACAATTTCAATGCCCCATTGTTCCATCTTTATGTTTAAGGGTCCCATTCTCTGTCCAATCACATTGCCTCTTTGTCCCATCACAGTGCCTTATTGTCCCACCACGATGCCCTGTTATACCAGCACAATGCCCTACTTTCCTATCACTATGGCTCACTCTATCTTTGTGACAATCCCTGTCCCATCACAGTTTGGTATTGTCTCATCACAAGGCTCCATGATCCATCACAATGCCCTAATACAATGCCTCAATGTCTGATATAAATGCCTACTATCCCTTCACAATGGTCCTTTATCTAACCATAGTGACCCACTGTCCCATCTTAATTCTCCATGTGTGGTGGTTTGAATAAAAATAGCATCATAGGCTCATACATTGTTTCTCAACTGGGAACTGTTTATGAATACGAGTTGTGGTCTTGTTGGAGGAGGAGTGTCACTGGGGATGAGATTTGCTGTTCCAAAAGTCCACACCAGACCTAGACTTTCTGCCTCAGCTATTGTCCTCTCTGTTGACACAATCCCTCCAACATGGTGATCATGGATTAGCACTTTAAAACTGTAATCAAATCCCCAATTAAATGCTTCTCCTATAAGCTTCCTTGGTCTGAACATTTTTCATGACAATACAACATTAACTAAGACAAAAGTTGGTATTTAGAACTAGGGTATTGGTGCAGTGGGCCTGGCCTTGCTGTTTGTTGGAGAAATCTGGAAGAAATTGGGACTTTTGATTAGAAAAGTTATTAAATTCTTTAAGCAGGACTTGATGTGCCACCCTAATAGGACTATGAATAAAGCTAGAAGAAGTGGAAGATTGGAAGAGCCATCTAAGACTGAATTTTGGAATTCATACTTCTGGGTTTTGGTCTAGTTTTGGTCCAGTATTTTCCCTCTAGGCCTTCTTTCCTCCATTTTGAAATTGCAACATATATTCTGTGCCTTGTATGTTGGACATATGTAATTTGCTTTTTGATTTTATAGGGGTTATAATTAGGAGATTGCTTTGAGTTTTGGAAGAGACTTTAGATTTTTAAAGGAGTGAAACTATGACAGACTATGGAGTCCTATGAAGTTTTGAATACATCTTGTACTGTGGCGCGCCACAGATAGCAGCGCCCCCTGCTGCTTCCCCGGAGCAATGCGCATGCGCAATGCGCCCTTGAGTGAGCCCCTTATGTGCATGTGCAATGGTATGACGCTCGATGGCGCGATCCTTCTGCACCAATTGTGAGTGACAACGTGGCAGGCTCTGATTGGAGCAGTCGCACTATAAAGGCTTTCTGGGTGCGGTCCTCGGGTCACTCCGTTATTCAAGAATCCTGAGTAAACTGCCACAAGAAGAGTTCCCGGTGTTGGTGTCTTTCCTGCTGGTTGGGGGCAGCACCGACATTGTACAATGCTCCTAGTCCATCTAAATGTCTCATTGCCTGGTGGCAATTCTCTGATATCCCTCAACAATTCTCCAATGATGATGATGATGATGATGATGAAGAAGAAGAAGAAGAAGAAGAAGAAGAAGAAGAAGAAGAAGAAGAAGAAGTGTCTTATCACAGTGCCCTGTTCTATCACACTGTATCACCAACCCATCACATTGCTGCTCTGTCCCATCACCCAAGTCCCTGTCCAATCTTAGTGATCGTCTGTTCCCATCACAATATTCCACTGTCCCATTAAAAATGATAATGCTCCATTGTCCCTTCACAATCTCCCTGTTTGTTACCTTTGTCTCCTTTCTAATCACAGTGGTCCTCTATCCTATCACAATGCTCCACTGCCCCATAACAACGCTCCATTTCACATTGTAGTGGTTCCCTGTTTTATCACCATGCCCTACTATCCTATCACTATGTCCCACTCTACTATCGCAATGGTTATTTTGTGATTATAATATCCACTGGCCCATTATAAGTCACACTGCTCCTTTGTTCTACCATATTGCTCCACTTTACTGTAACAGTGGTCCTCTGTTCCATCATAATGTTCCATTCTCCAATCACATTCCCACACTAATCTACCACATGCCCCATTGTCCCATCTCAATGTTCCTCATAGTGATCCACTGTCCCTATTCCATCACAATATTACCCGGTCTAGTCACAATGTTCTTCTGTCTTAATACAATGGTTCCCTATCCTGTCACAATGCCAATTGTCCACAAACAGTGTTGCACTGTTCCATATCAATCTCTAACTGTTCCATCACAAGGGTTCCCTGAACCATCAAAATATCCCCACTATCTCAACACAATGCTCCCACAGTCCTACCATAAGGTTTCAATGCCCTAAAACAATACCCCACAATACATTACCACTGTTGAATCACTACACTCCATGAAAATACTTCTCTATCCCATCACAAGGGTTCCCTGTTCCATCAATCTCCCATTATCCTGTCACCATGGCCCATTGTTCCAAAACAATACCCCATTGTTCTATAATAAAGTTTCGCTGTCCCATCAAAATGCTCCAAATGTTACATTACAATGTCCTGTCTCACCACAATATCTTATTGTACCTTCACATTGTACCACTGGTCCTTCATAGCTCTTCAATATACCCAACATACCATCAAACCCCTATACTGTACCCTTATAATGATCTTTTGTCTCATTAAGTTGGCCCAAAAGACCCTTCTCAATGTCCCATTCCAAAGCCCTATTACAGAGATCACCTGTTGCATCTCAATGCCCCAGGAACATTCCAGGTGCCATCTATCCCATCACAATGCCCTACTTTCATAGTACAATGCCCCACTGTTCTATCACAAATCTGGTCCCATCACAATGGTTTTCTATTTTGTTACTATGCTCTGCTATCCCATTACAAAGCATTACTGTCCTATCTCAGAACCACTCTTCCATCATAATGACCCCTGTTCCATCACAACATCCATGATTTCTTCAAAGTGTTTCACTATCTCATCAGAATTTTCCATCATAGGGATCCCCTTTATCATCACTATGCTCCACTATTCCAACACAATTATGATGAACTATTAAAATGTCCACTTTGCCATCATAATGTTCATTTTCATCATAATGTTCAACATAATGTTCATACAATTACAAGGCTTCACTGTCCCATCATAGCCTTCCAATGTTCTACTGCTCCATTGCAGTGGTTCTATCTCTCATCATAATCAACACTGCCCCATCACAATGCTCATATTATACCCATCACTTTATTTCCTATTCATTCACAGTGGTCTTCTGCCCCATCACATTGTCCCAGTCAATGCTTGATTCTTCCATCAAAATACTGCAATCTGCCATCACCTTACTCCCTGTCCACCTGTCCAGTTCTAGTGACCTCAATCACAGGGCCTCATTACAATGCCCTACTATCACATCACAATGTCTGACTGTACCATCTCAATGTTTGTTTTATTACTATGTATACTATACCATCATAATACTTTGTGTCTTAGGGTTTTATTGCTTTGAAGACACACCATGACCACCACAATTCTTATAAAGAAAAACATTTAATTGGGGGTGGCTTACAGTTTCAGAGGTTTAGTCTATTATCATTATGTCAGGAAACATATCATCATACAGGCTGACTAGTGCTGAAGAAGGAGCTGAAAGTTCTACATCTTGGTCCACAGGCAGAAGAAGGAGACTGTGACACACTGGCCAGACTTGAGTGTATTAAAGCCTGCCTTCACAGTGACACACTTCCTCCAACAAAGCTAAACCCTATCGCCTTAGAGCCACTCCCTACGGACAAGCATTCAAACACATGAATCTATGGGTGCTGCTGCCATTTAAATAACCACAATTTCCTATCACAACGACTCACTGTCCCATTACTGTATGTAACCATCAAGTCACATTGCCCAAATAGCCCATCACAATACTCCCCTGTCCTATCACCTTAATTCCCTGTGTAACCACAGTGATCCTTTTCCCAGTCACAATGATTCACTACCCACCACAATGGTCCTCTGTCCCAAGACCCTAGTTCCTTGTCTATTCACAGTAATTTTCAGTTCTAGCATAAAGCCCAGCCATGCCATCACAATGCTCTGCTGTTGTATCACATCATCCACTTTCCCACCACTGTTTCATTGTCCCATCACAATAATCCATAGTACCACTACAATACTCTTCTTTCTTTTTATCAGCTTAGTTCTTTGTCCAATCAGAGTTGGGCTCTAGCCCATCATAATGCCCCACAGTCCCATGTCAGTGGTCCACTCTCCTATCACAATTCCCAATAGTTTCATCTCAATGTCACATTCTACCATCACAATGTCCTACTATCTAATAAAAATCATCTACTCTCCCATCATAGTAGACCCATGTTCCATCATAAGAATGCCTCCAAGGACAGTAGCACACTGTCCCATCAAAATTCTTCATTGTTCTATCACAGTGGTCCTCATCTCATCATAATGTTCTATAGTTCTATCAGAATGTCCCCACAGTCCCAGATTATCACCACAGTAGTCCCTTATCCCATCACAGTTGTGGCACGTCCTTGTCTAATTTTCCTCTACTGTCTCATCACAATGCCTCTGTCTCATGACAATGCCTCAACTGTCTCATCACGTGCCTCCCTGTCTCATCCCAGAGGTCCCCTGTTCCATCACAATTCCTTACTGTTCCATCATGATGACCCCTTTCATCACAATGCCTCACTGATCCTTCACAACATCACCCCTGTCTTATCACAGTGGCCCCATGGTCCATCACAATATTCCATTGTCCTACCAAAATGCTCTATTATCTCACCACAATGCACCTACTTCTCAATGATAATTTCCTACCATCCTATCATAGTGGGACATTATATCCTGTCCTATAACTATGCTGTTTCACTGTCTTATTATTGTATTATCACATCTCACTCTCCCATCAAAATCACTCACTATGCCATGAGAGTACCCCAACTGTCCTATCCCAATAAGTTTCTGTCCCATCACAATGTTCCATAGTCCATTCACAATGCCACGTTCTTTAATTACAATGTCCCATTGTTCCATTACAATTCTGCATGCTCCCAGCATAGTGCCCCAAGGCTCCATTAGAACGGACCATTATCCTACAATTATTATTGTCCCTGCAAAGTGGACATTGGATAATTGTGTGGCTCATTACTAAGTTCAACTGTCCAATCACCATTGTGACTGTCCTACCACTATGCTCATTATGACATCACAACACCCATTATCTCATCTCAGTGTCTCACTGTCCCATCACAATGCTGTAATGTCCCAGTTGTCCTGTTACCCATCACAATACTCCACTGTTCTATCACAATGTTCCTCTTTCCCATCATAGTTCTCCACTGTCCCATCACATAGCCCAACTGTCCCTACACAATTCCCAAATGGTCCCTCACTATACTTCAATCTGCTATTACAGTGCCCCATTTCCCATAAAAATTCTCCACTGGCCCAATACAGTGGACCCATGTCCCATGAGAATATTCTATTTTCATCATATGTCCCACCACAGTGCCCTACTTTTCCAACACCATTCTCCATTGTCCCATCACAATGGTCCCCTGTCTCTTTACTATGCTCTACTGTCACATCACAATGTTTGACTGTCCCATCACTTTGCCATCATAATGCTCCCTTTCCCATCACTATGTCTCACTATGCCATCATAATGTTCCTGTCCCATGATCTCATTCACCCATCTAATCTTAGTTGAAATCTGTTCCATCATAATAGCCAACTGTACCCCTAATGGCACTTTGTCCCACTGCTCATCACAGTATCCCATTGTCTCCAACCCCCTACTGTTTCATGACAATGTCACAATGGTTCCCTCTACCATAACAATGGCTGGTTGTCCCATCACAATGAACCACAATTTCATCACAATACAACCCTATCCATCACAATGTCCTACTGTCCCATTAAAATGCTCCACTGTCTTATCACCATGCCTGACTGTTTCATCAAAATCCCATTCTGCTGAAATAATTCTCCATTTTCCCATCACAGTAGTCCAATGTCCCATTTTAGTCTCCCACATTTTCATCACAATTCCTCGATGTCCAATCAAAATCTACACTGTCCAATTACAATTTCTTCATCGTTTCATCACAGCATTTATCCTATTTATCATACTGGTCTATAGTTGTATTATAATGCCCAACTCTCAAATGACAGTTGTTTCCTGTCTCTCAAAAGTGGGCCCATTTAAAACCACAATGGTTGCCTGTTCAACCAAAATTCTCCACTACCACATCACAATATTCCACTGTCCCATCACTATGTCCCATGTACCATCACAATGACACACTAAAACACTGTACAATCACAATGACCAACTGTCCCATAGCAACAATGCCCATTGTTTCATCAATATGACCTGCTGATCCATCACAGATGCACAACTGTACTATCACAGAAGTATTATGGCCCATCCAGATATCCCATTACCCTGAAACAGTGCTCTATTATCCCATCACAATGCTTCATTGTCCCTTCGGCTTAGTACTCTGACAATAACTGTGGTTCATTGGCCCATAATAATGCTCCATTCTCTAACAAAAATACTTGTCTGTCCTCTGACCATAGTTCCTTGTTTAGTCACAGTTGTCCCCACTGTCCCAGGTCAATGCCTCAGTCTCCCATCATAAGCCCCAACTCATCCATCAAAATGCATTATTATCTTATCACTTTAATTCTCTGTCCCATCAATGTCCCATCACAAAGCTTTTCTTTCCCACCATCTTGGTCCCCTGAAAATCACAGTGGTTGTCTTTCTCATCACAATGGCTCCACTGTCCCATAATAACACTCCTCTGGCCCATTGCAATAGTTCCTTGTCCAATCACAGTTGTCTTTTCTCCCCTCACAGTGGTGCATTGTCTCATCTCAATGCACCTCTGTTCCATATGTCCCACTGTCCCTTTGCTCCTTTAACCATCACCATGTCCCACAGTCTTATCACAATTACACACTGCCCCATTATAATGCCTGACTCACTGCAATGCCACACCAGGCATCACAAGGCCCTAATGCCCTATAAAAATGCTTTAGTATATGGTTATAGTAATCTCATGTTTCACCACAATGATTTATACTGCCATCACAATGCCCTACTCCCCAATTTCAACATCACACTTTCAATCATGATTCTTCCTTGTCTCATCACAGAGGTCCCCATCTCATTACTGTTGTTCCACAGGTCCATCAGAATGCCCCACTATCCACTAACAGTGGCCTTCTGCCCAATCACAATGGTCCCGTAACCAACCATAGTGGGCACTATATCAATCACAATTTTTCACTGTCCCATCACAATGCCCCTTTGTCCCAACACAGTGATAACTATCTTATCACTATTTTCCACTGTTCCATCACAGTGGTTCCCTATTTCTCAATTCACCATTGTCCCACCATAAAGTGCCACTGTTTCCTAACAAGACCCCTGTCCCATCATGATACCCCACTGGCCATCACAGTGTTCCACTATCTTAGCACAATTAACCACTGTCTCAAAAGAGTAGCCTATTGCTCTATCACAGTTCATCATTGTACCATCACAATGAACCACAATCCCATTAAAGGACCCCTGACCCATCACTCAGCCCCATTGTCCCATCATAGTGATACACTGTTATATCACAGTGCTGCTCTCTCTCTCATTACAATGGCTGACTGTCCCATCACAATGTTCCACTGTCTGGTCACAATGCCAATCTTTTCCACCACAATGCCCCATTGACATATTACAATGTCCAACTGTTCCTCACAATGCTACACTTTCCCACTACAGTGCCTCACTATCTGCTAAAATGTTCCACTGTCTCATTACAATCATCTTCTGTCTTTTTACTGTGCTCTGCTGTCTTATTACTATTCCAGACAGTGCTACATACTTTTGCCTTATTATATCTCACTGTCCCATCACAATGTCCACTGTCACATTGCAGTGTCCGATTGTACCATCACATTACCTCTATGTCACAATTCAATGCCCTCTGGTCCAACACAATGCACTCAATGCATGACTCTCCCATCAGAGTACCTCTCTGTCTAATAATAATGTTATACTGTCCCATCACTTTACCATAAAAACCTCATTGTCCCATCACAATACACTGTCCCATTGTTCTATCACAATAACACCCTTTTCCATCACAATGTCCAACTGTCACATCACGATGTTCAGGAGTCCTATGGTAGAGGTCCATTGTCCCATGATGTTACTCTACTGTTTTATCACAATGCCCTACAGTTTCAGCACAATACCATACTCTGTCATGACAATGCCCCACTGTCTATTAAACATGCCCCAAAATGCCATCACAATGGTCTCATATCATATCAAAATGACCCACATTTCACAATATCTCACTATGCAGTCACAGTGCTACACACCCCATCACAGGTTTTCCTTGTCTCATTATAGCAAGCAGTTCCCTATCTTTTCAGAGTCTTCCACAGTTCTGTAAGAGTACCCACATGGGACTCCTGCCAGGGAACCAACTAACTGCAGATCCTCACCTCTCCCCTTCCCTCCAAGTCCAATGCCTCAGTCTTATCCTCACCTCTACAGCAGAACACCAGCAGCAGCCTCTGCCCAACCTCATCTCTAGTGGATCCCACAGATCTTCCCCTCCTAGCCTTCCCTACCCCCACTCTTTGTTTTCTCTCACTCCCAACTCGAGCAGGCACTCCCTGTAAACCCACAGGCCACTCTGACCAGGAAGCAGGTAGGCTAACTGCAGATCCTTACCTCTCCCCCCATTCCTCCAAATCTCATCCCCTAGTCTGGTCCTTAGCTCTCTAGCAGACCTTCTTCTGTGCCTTATCCTCATTTCTCGGGCAATAACTAAGAAGATCATGGTGGAACATCTAGCATCCCTCCATCTTGTGAAGTTCCACCACTGTCCTCACCCCATCTCCATTCCTAAGTCTCAGGTCTCAATATCGAGAAACACATTGTACATGGAAACCACAGTGGCCACACCTATCAAGACTTTAGAAAAATTTCCTACAGGTAACATACAGCCAACACACTCTCCTAAGAACCAGAGAGGAAATAAAACTTGTGAAACAAAACACCCACCCCCCAAAATATGAGACCACACAAATATTAAAGTAATATCTATCTATAAATCCAGCTAAGGTAAATTCCAACTTAAAGAAGTTGATTGCATAGAAGAAAACACAGAGAACAAATAATCTCAGGCCAGCAAAGTCAAAACACCATTACCACCACCACCACCACCACCAAAATGACAGGAATCAACAATCACTGGTCACTGATAATCTCTCAACATCAATGGTCTCAGTTCACCAATAAAAAGACATAGATGAATACAACGAATGTGAAAACAGGATTCATCCTGCTGCATCCAAGAAATACACGATATCAAGGACAGATATTTCCTCAGGATAAATATTACAAGCAAATGGACCTAAGAAACTGATCTATCACAATGTGCCACTGTCTTATCACAGTGGATCTGTGATCTATCATAATGTCCCATTGTCTCATGGTAATGCTCTGCTATTCTGTTACAATGCTTCACTGTTCAATGGCCATGTCCTACCATTCCATTACAGTGGTTTCCTACCCTCCTGTCACACTATAGTTCTCCGTTGTGACATCATAATGTCCACTATCCCATTACAATGGCTGACTGATTTATTACTATACCCGCCATGACATAATAATGCCCACTTTTGCACCACAGTGCCTCACTTTTGCATCATAATACCCTTCTGCCCCATTATAATGGCCCAATGTTTATCACAATATCACTCTTTCAAGTGACCACATCCCATTGAACCATTACCATGATACCATAGCCACCAAATGCTCCATTATCCCTTTACGAAGCCACATTATTATAACACCCATCATAGTACACTACTTTTTCATTAGAATGGCTATATAGTGGTTTCCTGTCACATCAGAATGCTTCATTGTCCAGTCACAATGTTCAAGTGTACCATCACTATGCCCAATGTATCATCATAATGATCTACTGATCCATCACATTACTCCTCTAACCAATCACAGAGACCCACTGTCCCATTTGAATACTCACTCTCCGGTCACCTTAGTACCTTGATAATCACAGTGATCTTATGTCTGTTCACAGTGTTTCCTCCTATCACCACAATTCCCTATTATTCTACTGCAATACCCTGTTGTTTTATCACAATAACACATGGTCCTATCAAAATTCCCCACTGACACATCCCAGTGTTCAACAGCCCCATGATTGGAGTTTACTGTCCTACTACAACACTCTAATAGCCCATCATACTGCCTGACAACTTCATCAGAATGCCACACTCAGCCATCACAGTGCCCCACTGTCTGACACAAATGTCCCAGAGTCCCATTGCAGTGACCCAATATCACATTATAATGACCTACAGTTCTATCACAATACTTGACTGTCCAATTACAATGCTACACCCTTTATCACAATTCTTTATTTTCTCATCACAGTGGTTCCCTATGCCATCAGAGTGCCCCACAGTTTTGTACACATGGCCCAACTGAACTCTCACAGTAGGAGCTACAGTGGGCAAGTGAGTTTCCTTGAGATGGCATACTGTTTTGAATAGCTGTGATGGGTGGGAGAGGTATGGCCTCAGGGGCATCATCTTGGATATCTTCTATCTTCTTGCTGCGTATGTGCTTTTTTATGTTTGTTATTGCTGTATTCCTCATGTATCTGGCATGGGGTGATTGGGCATGGGGAGACTCTCACTGCCTATAGTCTGGCGTGATTGCTTCCTGGGTATTAACCCACTCTGTTGGGCAAATTTCCCGCAGATCAAAATGAAGATGTACTTTCATGAAATAATGCTGTTTAAATGAATTGATGATTTTATAATTTCTGATGATGATTTTATAGAATTTCTGATCTTATTCAAGAAACTTTAAGAAGTTAAAAAGTTAAGGTAGTTGATAGAAAGTTTAAGGTTAAAACCAAAAGGTTAAAACCTCCTCCTTGTAAAATAGTAAAAGCTGTAAAAGGGATTAAGGGAGCATTTATGCTTTTCAAGTATATTAATTATACTAGGAAGAAAAATAGACTTGGGACAAGTTAATGAACAAGAAAAACATTCATTCTAGGTTAGATCTAGGGATGAAGTCTCATGTCTTGGTGTGCATCATGACAAGAAAAGCCATCGCCAGGAAGGTGCGAGTTTTGATAGAAAAACATGTAATCAGTAATCTTGCTATAACTCTCTCTTGTGCAACAAGAAAATATGTAATCTATGGCTATGTGGTAATTTTTTTCTTCTTGCACAGAGAACATTGGTTTAGGGAGTACAAAAAGGCTAAGAGGAAAAAACATGTTGGTGGTTGGAGTTGAAACTTTGCTCCATCCACTGTCCACCAACTATGTGTGAATGTGTATATGTCGGTCTGTATGTCTGTATGCATGTATATGTATATATATATCTATTTATGTATCTGTGAAGTTGCTGAAGCTTGTTTTGGAGCCTACTTTTGTTCCATCCACCAAGTGTCTGTGTGTGTGTGTATGTGATTTTTTTCTTCTGTTCTTTCTCTACTTTCTAGTTATCACCAGTGACCCACTGACCACCACCATTGGCAGCCTATGCTGGGTGCCATTAGCATCAGTTTTTTCCTGTTAGCCACCATAAGTGTCAGTTAACTCCAGGTGACATCAACACTGGCTTATTCCTCCTTCTTTTCCCCTTTTAATTGCCTGCTACTATCAGTAGAGGTCCCAATAAGGAGCTATTAGCCTCTGCTCCCTGCCAACTCTACATCCACCTGTCTCAGTTTACCCTGACCTGTCAAAGCTGGACCTTGACAACAACTGTCTCAATACAATGCCCCATTGTCCCATCACAGTGGTCTGCTGGCCCATCACAATGTCTCATTGTCCCTTCACAATGCTACAATGCCCCATCCCACAATGTCCCAGTGTCCAAACACAATGATTCTGTCCCATATCTGAACCTCTGTTAAAGTTATTCTTATAAAACTGTGTTTGGCCAAGTGTGGTGGTACACGCCTTTAATCCTAGCACTCGGGGAGCAGAGGCAGGTGGATCGCTGTCATTTCGAGGTCAACCTAGTCTACAAAGCAAGTTCAGGACAGCCAAGGCTAACACAGAGAGACCCTGTCTCAAAAAACCAAAAACCAAAACCAAACCAAACCAAACCAAAACAACAACAAACTGTTTCTCAGTTTCTCTCTTATCCTTGCTATCACACAAATAATCAAGACTCTATTTTATTTAAACAAATCTTTACAGCACAAGAACCGAGCAGTTATTACTCTATTCTTAGCTCTCTAAGTTAATTTGGTTTCCTTCAAGCTTGCATCCCAGAGATACTTGCACTTTGTAGCTTTCCCTGTTCCAGTTCCTCTCTCCTGATGTCTCTTGGACCTCTTCCATGGCTGAATCCCCTACTTCCTCTTTTAACTCCTCATCCCCTGTCTGGCAGGAAGTCCATCTCTACTCAGTGCCCTGCTCAGCAATTGGTTGTAAGCTGCTTTATTGGCATAGCAGGGAACAATTGGGAAACAGTGTTTACACAACATTGGGACAGGATATTCTTAGAAAAAGGATTGCAACCAGATATAGGGAATACAGAAATCAGCATTTGAATTACACAATAAGCTTATGCCTACAAGTCTGTCTGTTCTATACTGTGATCCAGGGTGTTAACACAAAGCCTCATTATCCCATCAAAATGGATCATTATCCCATCACAATGACCCACTGTCTTATAACAAGGTACCACTGTCTCTTCACAGTGAGTCCTTGCCCCATCATAATACCCCAGAGTCCATTCACAATGCCCCTCTATACAATAACAATGTACCACTTTCCCATAAAAATGCCACTGTGACACATCACAGTTCTTCATTGTCACATCACAGTGGTTGTATATTTCATCACAGTCATTGCCCTGTCACGTTGCCCATGGCCTCATCATATCTCTCCATTTTCCCATATCAGTGGTCTCCTGACTCATCACCATAGTTCCCCTCCTAGTGACCTACTGTCCCAACACAATGATACCCTCTACTATCATCAGCATTGTCCCATCACAGTGTCCCAGTGCTCTATCACAATATTACCCTTTCCAAGCCTAATGCCCCAATATCTCACCACAGTGCTCCACTGTCCCATCAGTGTGGTCTTTACTACCATCAGAAGCCCCACTGTCTCATCACAATGTTATTTTTCCACATCATCTTAGTCTCAGTAAAACAACAGTAATCCTCTCTCCTGTCACAATGTTCCAGTGTTTCAACACAGTGCACCATTGTTTGTATGCAAGCCTCACTCTTGTGTTACTTCAAAAGCTATTATCATTGGCTGTCACCTAGACTACATCTGAGATTAACTAAGATCCAAGAAAGTGGGTATATCTGTGAGAGTATTTTTTTCCATTGGATCTTTTGAGGTGGAAAGAACAAGTTAAAATATGGACCCCTTGTGGCAGCTTATACAGAGGACATTAAATAAGAAATCTCTTGCTCTTACCTGCTTGTCCTTACTCTTGCTGGCAAATCCATTCCTGCACTGGTGTTAGAGCCTATTTCTTTAGGTTTCTGACATATACTGAAGACCAGTTGAGACATCCAGCCTTGTGGATTCAATAACCCCTGGACTCTTGGACTTTTAATTGGTAGGCAACCATTCTTGGACTAGCTAGACACAAGCTTGCAAGCCACTTTACTAAATTCCATGTATGTGTATGTATATGCATGTATAGTTCATTTTTATCTGTTTGTTCCCCAAGAGACCCTTGAACAATACAATCACAATTATGGGCTTTGTTCCATTTTCCTATAAAAATTCCTATACTGTTCCAACACAGTGGTCCAATCATTATACCACCAGGACATGCCATTCTCCATCAAAATGGAGAATTCCTCATATCCCATCACAGTGCCCACTGCCCAGTAATAATGCTTTCTTGTCCCTTTACTACACTCCATGACTCAGTCATAATGCCTAGCTGTTTTACCACTGGGCATAGCATGCTACTACAATGCCCATTTTTCATCATTTACATCTGATTGTCTCTGCTATGCTCCATCATCCTATTCCAATGCTCAACTGTGCTATCATGGTGATCCCTGACTCATCACAATGCCATGTTGTGCCATCACATCCTCTGTTCCATCACTATAGCCATCTGACAAATCAGTTGTTGTCCTCTGTACCATCACAATACTCCACTCTCCCATCATAATGCACCTCTGCCCCATGACCTACTTCCTCTGTTTAACTTAGTTATGCCCAAATGTGACATCACAATGCCCAAGTACTCTATCACAGTACTTTACTGTCCTATTGCAATGCCTCATTGTCATATTACAGTGCCTCAATGTCCCATCGCATTGCTTCAGTGTCACAATACAATTCCTTCTGTTCAAAAACAGTGCACCAGTGTCCCATAACAATGCCTTTCTCTGACAAAAATGTTACACTGTCCCACCACAATAATACCCTTCACCATCGCAATGCCCCATTGTCTATAAAATGCCCTCGTGTTTCATTACAATAATATCATCCATCCCATTATAATAATGTTCCACTGTCATACCACAGTGTACCAAATCCCATCACAGAGGTCCAATGTCCCATCAAAATGCCCCACAGTGCCATCACAGTCCCTTACTGTTTTAGCACAATGCCATACTCTACCATGACAATGCCCCACTACCCAACAAAAATGTTTCATGGTTACATCACAATGGTCTCACTGTACATCACAATGACCCACATTTCCATCACAATGCCCCCTCCCCAATCACAGTTATTACACTCCACATCACATTGTTCATTTTCTCATCTTAGTGGTTCCTTTCTTTACATAGTACCCCACATTTCTGTAAGAATGCCCCAGTGACCCATCATGATAGTTCCATGTCAAACCAGAGAGGTTCCTTGCCTAGTAAAAATTCTCCAATGTCCTATTACAATACTTCTTTGTCTTATCCCAGTCCCATCACAATTTCCCACTACTCTATCACAATCTCCTATTGTCCAATCATAATGCCTCATTCTCTTGAGTCAATGTTTTCTTCTCCTCCCAAACAATGCTTTACTCACCATAGATAATGCCCCCATTCTCCCATTAAAACTCCCCCCTTATCCTTCATTAGGAACCACTATTTTTTTTTACAGTGCTTCCCTATTGTAACTATGTCCCACTGAACCATCCCAGTGCCCCACTGACCTGTGAAAATGTAGCACTGCCCCACCACAGTAGGTCCCTGTTCCAGCACAGTGCCCCAGAATCCATTCACAGTGCCCTTCTTTGGAATCAGAATGTCCCACATTCCCAGCAAAATGCCATTCTGTCCCACCACGTTTCTTCAGTGTCCCATTCTAATAGGCCCACATTTCACCACAACACACCACCAGTCCATAACAACGGTCACTGTTCCATCACAGCCCTCCATTTGTTCACCATAGTGGTTCCCTATCTCTTCATCATGCTCCACTGTCTTATCCTAAATCCTGACTCTCCTATCACTATGCCCACTATGTCCACTAGGCTAACATAACTCCAACTTTCTTCATAATACAACACCTCTTTGTTGCACCACAATGTTTCACTATTCCATCCTAATCTCTCACTGCACTATCACATTACCCACTGTCCTATCACAATGACAATTTTTCCCCACTGCGCCATCAATGTGACTGCCTTTACCATCACAATTTCCCACTGTCCTATCACAATGCTTCACTATTCTATCCCAATACCAACCTGTCCCATCTCAGTGCCCCTCTGTCCCATGATAATGTCCCATTCTCCTATCACAATACCTGACTGCTTTATCACAACACAATATGAGGAGGCCTGGTTAAATAAGTCTAGCTGACTCTATGACAGGTTTCAGTTTCTTGTTAGCTTGGAGCAGGCCTGAACCTGCATTCCTCAGAAGTGAGCTCTGTGATTACAGAAAATGACAGCTAATCAGGGACAGCATTGTCACCCAGCTGGGGGAAAAATAAGATTTCTTAAGGTTAGTTAACTACTGGTCTGGAAATATCTTATCTTATGACTAACTTGTGACTGCTGACTAAGGTTGCCTGCACCTTTTCCGTCTGCCCATGCCTTTTCAGTTCAAAAGCTCCAATCATGTTAAAGGTCTCCAATCCCTCCCTTGATATTTCCCTGAATGCCTTTGAAAAGAAAAGTCTTCAAGATCACCTTGAGGTCGACATTTTGTCTAAATGATGATCCCTACATGCTGGACTTCTGCAGAAATAAAGGCCCCTTGCTTTTGCATTCAGCTTTGGACTCCTGGTAGTCTTTGGGGATCTAGCAATCTGGCCATAACACTATACTCTGCCAAAACAATGCTCCACTATCCAAGCACAGTGATCTGATAGCCCTTTATAGCTGTCCCCCTTTCTATCATAGTGCCCCACTATCCAACACGAATCCCATCACAGCTCTTCATCATCTCATCACAGTTGTTGCCCCCTATCTTGTCCCAATGGGCCATAGCTCCACCATAATGATACATGACAATGATTCCCTGTGTCATCATAGTGGTCAAGCATACAACCACAGTGATCCCCTGCCTATTCACAACTTCCTACTGTATTATCACAGTGCCCCTTGTCCCATCACAGTGCTTTGCTATTCTATCATAATGTCCTGCTGTCCCATCCCAAGTTCCCTGTCCCACTCCAATGCCCCACTGTCATATCACAATGTTCCGTTGTTCCATAAGTTTCATCACAATGGCTTACTCACCCATCATATTGACCCACTGTCCAATCACAATATCCATTGTCCCAAGATAATGCCCTTTGACCCATTACAATGTTCCATTGTGTTCCATTACAATGCTCCAGTGTTCCATGACAATTCCTGCTATTTGATCACTTTAGTTTTCTGTCCAATCACAATGCTATGATCTCCCATCAGAAGCTCCTCTGTCTTATCACCTTAGATACTTGAAAATCACAGTGGTTTTACATCCTATCACAATAGTTCCCTAGCCAATCATAGTTGTCTTATCTCCCAATACCATGGCCCACTTTCTCATTACAAATCCTCACTATACTGTCACAGTACCCCACTGTCCAATCACAATGTCCCACTGTGGAAGAGAATGTCTCCTTGTCCAATAACAATGGCCCATTTGTCCTTCAAAATGTGCTACTGTCCTATCACAGTGGTTTTCTGGCCCATCCCAATGTTCCATTGTCCTACCATAATGCTCCACCACCCCACAATAATATTCCAGTGTTCCACCACAGTTGGTCCCCTGTTCCATAACTATGGCCACTATACATTCACAGTTCTCCAATGTGCCATCCCAAAGCCCTATTCTTCCATCAAAATGTCCCTAAATCCCTTTTCAATGTTTCTCTGTTTTATGACAGTGTCTCACTCTCCCATGACAATGGACCATTCTCCCATCACATTGTCCTACTGTCTCACAATTATCACCTCTACTATCATAGTAACCCATTGTCTTATCACAATGCCTCATTGTCCTATAAAAATGCCACAATGCTGTACTGTCCTATCATAATGGCCCTTTCTCCCATCACTTTAGCCCCTGGAAAACAACAGTGGTCCTCTGTCATTTCATAATATTCAACTGTCCCAATGTGAGTCTTTCTGATTCTATACAACATCCAACTTTTTGTTCACTGTATATCAATCTGCCATCACAATGCCCCATTTCCCCATAAAAATGTTCCCCTTTTCCAACACAGTGGGTTCATGTTCTACCAGGGTGTTCCATTTCCCATCAAAATGTCCCACTTTTGTCATCACAATGCTCAAGTGTCCCATAATAATGGTCCCTTGTTTCTTACCATGCTGTACCATCACAATGACTGACTATTTTACCACTGTGCCCATGATGTCATTGTAATGCTCACTTTCCCATCACTATATCTCACCATGCCTTCACTATGTTCCCACTGTCCTGGTGCTTGACTCTCCTATCACACTGTTCCCCTGTTGCATCACAATCACAATACTGCACTTTGCTATCACAAAGATTCTCTGTTTCATCACCTTGGTCACTTATCAAATCACAATTGTCCTTCGGCCCATTACACTTATCTACTGTTCCATGAGCGTGATTCCCCATCCCATGACTGTATTCTCCTGTTTAATCTCAATCAGCCTATCCCATCACAATGCCAAAATATGATATCACAATCCCCCATAGTCACATTACAGTCCCCTAATGTTCCATCATATTGCCTTAGTGTCACAATATAATATCTTATATTCCAAAACAATGCCCCAGTGTCCCATCACTGTGCCTGTCTCACATAAAAATGTTACACTGTCCCATGACAGTGATCCCGTCTATTATCACAATGCCCCATTGTCTCTTCACAATGCTCCACTGTCACATCACAATGCCCCACAGGAGTCCTCTGTCCCATGACAATGTCACACTATCCCATCGTAATGCACCTGGGTCCCATAAAACTACCCCTCTGTGCCATCACAATTCCTGATTGTCCCATTAAACTGTTGCATTCTGCTATCACAATGTCCTACTCTCTGATAAAAATGCTCCTTTGTCACATCACAATGATCTCATGCTCTATCATGATGACCCACATTTCCATTGCAATGCTTCCCTGTCCAATCGTAGTGCCTTTCTCTACATTCTAGCTCTTCCTTGTCCAAGCACAGAAGTCCAGAATTCTGCCCAACTGTCCTGTCTCATCATAGTGGTACCATATCCAAGCACAATGGTCCCCTGTCTTATCACAATTCTCCATTGTTCCATCCCAATGCCATTTGTCCCATCACAGTGCTACACTGTCTTATAATATCATCCCACTGACCTATTAAAGTGGTTTCCTGTCATGTCACAATTCACCACCGTGTCATCATGAAGCACCATTGTTCTATAGCAAGGCCATATTCCCATCAAAATTCCCTGCTGACCATCACAGTGCCCACTGTCTACTCACAATGAGTGACTGTCCCAAAAGAATTCCCCATTGTTATTTTGTACTGCCCTACTATCCTGTCACAAAGACTAACTGTAGCATCACAGTGGAACCCTTTCCCATCACAATGTTCCATTGTCTTATCAAAATGCTCCACTGTCTCATCCCATTGTGCCACTGCCTCATGATAATGCTGTACTGTTCAATCACAGTGTTTACCTGCTCCATCACTGTCACATCTCAGTGATCTACGATGATATCACAATGTTACACTGTCCCACCACAATAACTAACTGTCCCATCACAGTGTCCCACTGTCCTATGACAATGTTCCAATGACCCTTCATAGTGGGTCCCTATTTCGCCACAATGTCCCATTGTCCCTTTATGATATCCCTCTCTTCCATTGAATTACCTCACTTTTATATTAAAATGTCAACTGTCATTTACAATGACCACTGTCCCATCATAAATGTCCTAGTTTCATAATACAGCAGTCCACTGTTCAGTCACAAAACCCTACTGTCACATCACAGTGGTACTGCCTGATAATTATGTTTCATGGTCCCATCACAAACACTGACTATTCCACCACAATCTTGACTATTTCATTATAATGTCTGCTGCCCTATCACACTGCCTCCCTGTCCCAATACAGTGCTCCATTGTCTCATCACACCGCCCTTATGCAATAACATGCTCCATGGACCATCTACAAATTTTCTTTCCCCATCATCTTAGTTCCTATATAATCACAATGGCTCTCTGTCCAATCATGTGCTCTATGTTTTGAGCATTGTATGGCACTCTTTCATCTCAGTGCCAGATTGTTCCATCACAATACTGCCATCTGCCACCACAGTGCTCCACTGTCCCATCACATTGGACTCTTGTCCTATTGCAATGACCCACTTTTCCACCACAGTGCTCCATTGTCCCATCACAATTCTTCTTCATCCCATGATAGTTATCATCTGTGTCATCACAGTACTCCACTGTCCCATTACAGTGCTGACTGTTTTAATAATACCCACTGTGCCATCATAATGCTCTATCATGTTTTACTGTCCTATCACTATGCTCCACTGTCTCCTCTCAGTACTCCACTGTGACATCACAGTAGTTCCATGTCCTATCACAATGCTGCATTATAATATCCCAATAATTATTATTCCATCACAGTGGTCTTCTATCTAATCATGAGCCACTGTCCAATTACAATGCCTAGTTGTATTACCACAACATCCACTATAGCCTTATAATGCCTTTTGACCCACAACAGTGATGCCTTGTTCTATCTCAATACTCAACTGTGTCCCACCACAGTGGTCCCCAACAAGAATGTATCATTGTCCCGTTACAATGTTATACTGGCCCATCTTAGTGCTACCAAGTCACATCACAATGTGCTACTCTGACACCACAATGCTCCACAGTCCCATCAAAATGCCTACACTGTTCAATCACAATGGTTTATCATTCTTTGACAATTATACACTGCCACAACATAATGGCCCACTGTTCAGCACAATGCCCCACTGACCCTTGACAATTGCCCATTGTCCCATCACAATGGTCCTTCTACTACCACAATAAACCACTGTCTCTTAGAATGTCCCCTTCTTTTTTTCACATTATAACAAAGTCTAATCAAAATGCCTCACTGTCACTGCCACACTGTCAAAATGACCAACATACTCATCACTGTAGTTCACTGGCCCATAGCAATGCCACAGCATCATCAACATATTTTACATTGTTTCATTACAATGCTCCACCCTGCTATCACAATGCCTCCTTGTACAAAAAATTCCATTACTATAGTCATATTACCATTACAATGACCCAATTTTACACTATAATGCTTAATGTTCCATCACAATGCCCTTCTGACCTATTACATTGATTTCCATTCTATAATAGTGGTCTTACTTCCAGCCACAATAGTCCCTGTTCCTAACACAATTTTACACAGTCCCATCACAAAAATCCTCTGCCCCATCACAATATTCTATTCACTCTTCACAACTCCCCATCATCTCATCACAGTGCCCTAGTGACGCATCATATTGTTCCACTGTCCAATCACAATGCCCACTGATCCAATCCCCATACACTATGTCCCATCACAGTGGTCCCCAGGGAAGCACAATGTTCTATAATCCATATACTATCACAGTGCCCAACTAACCTATCACAGCGCTCCTCTTAAACATTATTGTAGTTCCCTGTTTATTCACAGTCATTCCCTGTCCCTTCACAATGCTTCCTGTCTCTTTACAATGCCTACCTGCTGAATTTGCTATCACAGTGTCACACTGTCCCATCACAGTGCTTGACCCTTCCATCACAATGCCTCATCCTTTCATCACAAGGGTAATATCACAACATCCAGTGTTCAATGACAATGCGGTCTTACTGCAGTTTTTCACTTCCATCACAATGCCCTACTGTTACATTGGAAATCCCACTGTAACACTACAGTGAACCACTATTCTATTACTATACCATACTCTCACATCACAGTTTCCCAGTGTCCCATAAAAATGCCCCACTGTCCCGTCACTGTTCCCTAGTGTCTTGTCACAATGCCACTGTCCCATCACAATGCCCCTCTCTTCCATTATGATGTTACACTCTACTACTACAATGACTACTGAGCCATCATAATGCCTACTGTTCCATAATGCTTCAATGTGCTAAGAATCATTTGTCCCAACAGTTTAGTCCCCTGGGCTATCACACTTGACTTCTGTCCCCAAACAATGTTCCACTGCCCCATCAAAATGATACTCTGTTGCACGATCTTGTCTCCTGTCCTATGACATTAGTCTTCTGTCCTATCATAGTCCTTCACTGTCACATTGCAATGTTGTACTGTCATGTCACATGTTCCATGGTTCCTTCACAAAGCCCCACAACCACAACATATTGGCTCACCACTCTATCAAAATGCCCACTGTCCCATGATGATGTCTTGCTGTCACATCACAACAATTTCTCCTACTATAAAAATGCATCAGTGTTCAAACACTATGCCCTAACTCTTGTTTCACAATACTACAGTGTCCTATCACTATGCACACAGTCCCATCACACTGATAACCTTGTCTCATCACAGTGGTCCTAATTTTAACCACAGAGGCCATCTGTCCAGTCATATTTTGCTTTCAGTGTCCCATTATAGTACCCCCCTGTCCTATCAACTCCTCATTATCCCATCACAATGTTCACTGCCATCAAAGTGACTCCCTGTGCCTTCATCATATTCTACTCTTCCATCACCTTGCCCTATTGCCCCATTGTCTCTTTACAGTGTCACACTGTCCCATATAAATGGTCTAACATTCCATAAACGTGGCCCCAAATCCCATCACAGTGCACTACGGTTCCATCACAGTGCCTCACCATCCCATTACAATGCAGCATTGTCACATAACTTGTCCCACAATCCCATCGTTGTTCACCTGTCCTATCACAGTGCCCCACTGTCCCAAGAAAATGCCCTTCTGCCCCATCACAGTGCCTCGCTATTGCATCACAATGTCTCACTATCCCTTCACAGTGGTTCCCTGTCTCCATCACATTGCCCCACTGTCCAATAACAATGCCTCATTGTCCCAAGATAATGCTCCATCATCCCAGCACAGTACCTCACTGTTCTTCACAATGTGAAACATCCCAAATAAATGTTACAAGGTACCATCAAAGTGGTTCCAAATCCCATCACAGCACCTCACTGTTCTACCTCAGTGCCCTATTCTCCCATAAAAATACTTCAGTGGGCAATTGCAGTAATGCCATTGCATCACAGTATTCTACCTGTGCCATTATAGTACCACATTGTTGCACCACAAATCCCCACTTCCCTATCACAATGTTCTTTTTCCACACCACCGTAATCTTCTGTATAAATGGGACAAGATCTCACTGTCCCTTCATAGTGCTGGACTCTCTCAACTCCTTTTTCTGCATTTCAATAGCAGAATATCGCTGAAAAATCCTTAGTGTACCATGATACTGTCCCATTGTCCCATCACAATTTGTAGCTTTCCCATCACAGCTCCCACTGTCCTAACATAGTGGTCCTGTTTCCTATCACTATAGTTTTCTATCCAACCACAACTGTCTCATGTCCCATCCCAATGCCACACAGTCCTACCACAGTGCTCCAGGGTCCCATCACAATTCCACAGTGTCTCATCATGATGTCCTACTGTCCCATCATAATACTCCATTATCCAATCACAATGGTCAACACTCTAATCACCAGGCTCCATTATCCTGCCACAATGCCCTGGTGTTATTTTATTCTTCCAATTACAATGTATTACTCTTTCATCACAGTGCCCTACTGCCTATAAATGTTTTACTTTGCCATCACAGTAGTCTCGGGTCTCATCATAATGGCCTATGCACCATCGCAATGCTCCTAAGTCCTATTACCTTAGTCCCTATTCTGATCACCATGGCCCGACATCCCATCAAAACAATCTACTGTCCTATCACTATGATCCTCAGTCCCATAATCTTAGTTTCTTGTCTACTTACAGTCATCACTTGTCCCATCACTGTGCCCCACTATCCCATGACAATGCCTGCTGTCTCATGACAATGTTCCACTGTCCTGTAACAGTGTTTGACTCTCCCATTACAGTGGCCCACTCTCCCTTCTCAATGGCTGACCATCACTAAATAGTCTCCAGTATACTATGATAGTGTCCCACCACTTTTGGCCCCTCTCCAATCTCAATGCCACTCTCATCCATCACAAAGCTTCATTGTCTCATCACAGTGGTTCCCTTTTTCCCCCAAAATGCCCCAGGGTCCTATCACAATGTCCCAAGTTCCCATCACAATGTTCTACTTTTCCTTCAGAATATCACAATGTCCTATCATAATACCTCACTGTTACATGACCATGTTCCACAGTGGGCCACTGTTCTATCACAGTGACCCAATGTCATATCACAATGGCCCACTTCCCTTCATGTTGGTGTTAGTTCTATCACAGTGCTCACCTGTCCAACCATAGTTGTCCCTTGTCTGATATCAATGCCCTACTATCCCATCAAATCCCCCAGTGTCCTATTACAATGCCACACAGTGTCCCACTGTCCCATCAAATTCCCCACTGGCCTATCACAATGTTTCACAGTCCCATCAAAACACTACAGTCCCATCACCCTGGACTCATTCATAGCCCATCCTAGTGGTTTTCCAATCACAGTTGTTCCCTGAAAAATCACAATTCTCCTGTGTCCTATAACAGCATTCCTCTGTCCAATCACATTGCCTCACTGACCCTTCTCAATGTCTTATTGTCCCCACACAAAGCCCCACTATGGCATCACAGTGCTCCACTGTTTCATCACAATGCCCAACCATCCTATCACAAATGCCATACTTCCCTAAGACAATGATCCACTGTCCTATCACAATGCTCCTTGGGTCATGTCAAAGACTCATTTTCCCATCATAATGCCCCACTTACCATCATAAGCCAAGCTGTTCAATGATAATCTCTACAATACAATCACAATGATGCTGTAACTCATCACAATGTCCCACTGTCCTATCATAATGATCTTATATCTCATTACAATACCGCACAAAAGTCTCTCTCTCTCTCTCTCTCTCTCTCTCTCTCTCTCTCTCTCTCTCTCTCTCTCTCTCTCTCTCCCATCACAATGCTCTTCTTTCCCATCACAGTGGTTTTCCATACCATCAAAATATCCCCTCCTGACCAATCATAAAGCCCCAGTGTCCAATTACAATTCCCCAGTGTTCATTTTTAATACCATAATATCTACTATCAATATCCCATGTGTCCCATCACCACATCCCACAGTCTCTTCCCAGTGGTCACTGTTCTCTCAACAAGAGCTAGTATCAAATCAGAATGCCCCAATGTTCAGGTCATAACTTTTAACTTATTTCTTACCCCCTTCCCACTAAAGAAAAGTACTAGGATGTGAATGAGAACCATGTCTCAGGATCCCTCAGTATTTTTATTTTATGAAAGTTCGGCAAATGTTCATTACAACCATGCTTTTCCAGAGAGTGCTATTGGCCTGGATGCTGCAGATGGAGTCTGCACACACCTGAGCCACATTGCTGTTTCTCGACATTTTATCACTGTTTCTGAGCGTGTGAAACACTCACAGCCACTAGGACTTCTGTTCTCCCTTTCCTCTGCCAAATGCGCTTCTCTTTTGTCTACTTTGCATAGTTTCCCCCCTTTGGATACCATCTTCGGGTTGAAATGCCGTCCGTCTCCCCAGGTTCCACAGCTCCACCCCGTCTCTGCACTTGTAACAGCATCTCCTTAAATCTCACATCTTCTCGGTCTTCAGCCTTTTGTCAGTCGCCCTGGGGTTTCCTAGGAGTGGACACTAGACACTCCTCTTCCTCCTTCCTCTTCCTCCTTCCTCTTCCTCCTTCCTTTTCCTCCTTCTGCTACAAGTTGAGCACTTATGCTCACTTCTGAATTTAATTACTGAACTTAACTTTCATAGACCCTCCCTTCCCACTTTATTAAAGTATAACTGATAGAAAAATTATATTTACATATGATATAAGACCTTATTCTTGATATATGTATACATTGATAAATGAAAAGTAATATTAATAGACATTTTCATCATCTCAGATACTTACATTATGATGGCGAGGACACTTAAAATCTGCTCTCTTGGAAGCTTTCAAATATCCAATACAGTTGGTTATTGGTTATAGCTATCATACATTAACGTAGGGATTTACTTGCATTTCCTAAAACTTGGTTAAACTTGGTCCCCTTTGACAATCCTCTCCATGATGCTGGTGAGCATCCCTGAGCACTCCACTCTGTAGTTTGGCTCATTATAATCTGCACAGAGGACCCTGTCGTCTTTCCCTCTGCTGGTTTACCTCTCTTCGCATGGTGCTCTCTAATTTCACCCATGTTGCCCCAGATGCAAGAGCCCCATCTTCATTCAGGCTAAGTGACATTTTTCTACCATGTTTTCCTCATCTAGCCATCTGATATACACACAGATTTTATTTCCTGTGGAAAGAGACGCCCAGTAGTGTTATCATTGAGTTGTGGTGGTTCTATTTTTAGTATTTTAACATTCTGTTTTTCACAACGATTGAGCTAATTTACATTTTTGCCAATGCCATATAAGTCTTCTTTCTTCACTGTATTGTCACCAATATTGCAACATTGACTATCTTTCTTTTTGGTGTATGTCACTGTGTGTGTGTGTGTGTGTGTGTGTGTGTGTGTGTGTGTGTGTGTGTGATGCACACATGTATGTGGCTATGCGCTCCTGTGCTTGTAAACACAAGCCAAGGAAGGCTATCCAGTGTCTTCGCAATCACTGCCTGCCTTATCCATTTTATACAGGTCTCCCACTGCACCTGGAGCTAAGGCAGCAGCCAGAAGGCACCAATGATCCATCTGTCTCTGTACCATAGCATTGGAAGATACATGTGTGCTACACCTGGCTTTTTACGTGGGTACTGGGGATTTGAACTCAGGTCCTGTGCTTGCACAGTAATTTCCCTCACCCCCTGAGACATCATCACCTCAGCCCTCTTTTGTCTTTTTTTCCTCTTGTGTTGCTACGCACACTCTGAGATCAAATAAGTTCCACATCATCTGCTGAAGCACAGATAGAGATGGGTTAGAAGAAGATTTAGTCTTAACTTCAGCCTGCATCAGGGGGACTTGAATGTAGCCATTTAATCATTGGGCCTCACACTGCTTCCTCTGTCCATAGCAAGGACCAAAGTAGCAATTAATCTAAACTACAAGGGGCAGTGATTATGCTACGGAGACCATTAATAATGATTTGATTATTTCTCTCCTGAATGTTCCCAGCCTGGCTACTGGCCAAGAAAAGACGAGACAGAAACAAAATTGCATGGCTGACAGCTCTGACCTCTGTCCAGTCCACACCCAATGTGTGTTCTCTCTTCATTATCCATTTGTTCAGACACCAAAGTAATAGTGTATCGGCTTCAATCAGACAGGAGGAAGAACCTTCTGATGAATTGGTAGGTAAAGGGGAGGCACTTTAATGGTCACTGTGCTTAGACAGCAGGTAGCTATATGAACACACACACACACACACACACACACACACACACACACACACACACGCACGCACGCACACGCACATGCACACACGACAGACAGGAAGAGCTGTTTCAACAGTGCAGCAGTAGGAACCTCCAGGGCCTACGTGTATGCTGGCATCCCGCCCTGCTTTCCCTGTCTTTGGTGATTACACACAGGGTGCTTTGCTTTTGGAATCGCTAAGATAGTCACTCACTATGGATCCTTGGGACTCATTTTAAGACAAGTTTTATGAAACTCACCTACTATTCATTTACACGAGAAGTACTGTTCTGTGAGAAATGCTAATATAATTTGGGTGTAATTTCACAAATCCTGGCTCTAATGTTGCTAATGTCAGCCTATCTTCACAAAACAAAGAAGAAGTTTCATGCTGTGAAAACATTTGAAATACTAAACGATGGGAAATTGCTTCTGATTTCAAACATCTTAGCTATGGATGTGTTGTGCTGGGACTGGGAGCAGGGCATTGTGGGAGCACAAGTTCTTTGGCATAGAGTAGATCTGGAGCAGTGGGTCCTTATCCTTACCCACTGGACCACTGTAGTGGGCTTTTCGCTATTGTCACCAGCTTCCAGCAGGAAGAGAGAAGATAACTGCCTCTCTCCCATGTCTAGAACATACATTTTCCTTGTGAATCCAAGTGGACTATTATGAAAAGAATTTATTGCATTTTATTTTCAACTGAAATTCCAGAGTTTTGCAGACTATCTGCCATCAGCCCACCTTCCAGTGCCTCTCATGCCATGTGACTCTCCAACTGGCATTAATTGTATTCCCATTGCTCAGCAAAGGTTGGAGTAGAGAAATAGCACTACCCTTGTGAAAAATAAGCATGTAATATGGTCTGATTGACATAATAGCACCTAATATATTATCACAGACTCAGCGAGGCTTCATTTGCAGAAACCATAAATTAAATAAAGAGATGTGGAGATAAAAATATGAAAGAACCCCCCTTCCCCTAGTCCCAGTGCCAGGGCCTTGTACAGTCTCCAATCTCCCTTGGATTGTGTGAGCTGAGACAGGAGATGCAGAGGACTGTCATTTCTTTGTGTCACCCTTTAGAACTTCAGTTGGCATTTCATGTGGTTCTCACCCAGCAACAAGCTGGTGCTGATGTCTGGTCCAACAATGAGCAGTTTTAGCATCTGTCCCTTGCCACCTAGGTGAGGGACCCATCTGAACAGTGGCGGTTTCAGTCCTGGGGGAAATTGAGACATGGCAAGCAGCATTGTGTCCCATGGGTTACTGGGTAGTAGGTATTTGCTTTTCCTGCAGCCACTGTCTTGGTGTTTACTCTGGGCAGTAAAGTAGGAACTAGTTCCAAATCCCCCTAGACAAGAAGCAGAAGGGAATTTCTGACAGGATGGTGAAGAAGGAAGAAAATGTTGCTGTCTGACCTGAAGCTCTTCAGTCTTTTCTTGGGTTGGTTCTTCTCAGCACCGTGAACCTGTTAGTTTCAGTCAAAGGCATCACAGTCAAGGACATCACAGTCAAGGGCACCACAGTCAAGGGCACCACAGTCAAGGGCACCACAGTCAAGGGCATCACAGTCAAGGGCACCACAGTCAAGGGCCTCAGCAGTCAAGGGCACCACAGTCAAAGGCATCACAGTCAAGGGCACCACAGTCAAGGGCACTGCAGTCAAGGGCACCACAGCCAAGGGCACCACAG
>OU015751.1:50755007-50768436 GCA_907169655.1 Acomys percivali
TCACAACCATCTATAATGAGATCTGGTGTCCTCTTCTGGCTTGCAGGCAGGATATTGTATACATAATAAATAAAGAAATCTTTAAAAAAGAAAAACAATGATTTAATTAAAAAAACAAAATAAAACAAAGACTTTAGCATGTTCTTACAGTCTTTTCTTGGCATATTTAAGTTTCAGATTAGTATGCCTTTGGATTTTAGTGTTAGAATGTTTGATTTTAAATTTGTTGTTTTACCATAGAAATATCTGCTCATCCATCTCCATTGCTGCCCTATTCATACTATCTGGAAAACACAAGTAGCTTAGATGAACATCAGCTGATGAATGGATGATGAGAATGTATATAGTTACACAGTAGAAAATTATTCAGCTATTAATATAAGTGAAACTCACAGGCAAATGGGTGGATCTGGAAGAATCATTCTAAGTGAGGTAACTCAGACCCAGAAAGGCAAACGTTGCACGTTTTCTCATTTGTGGATCTTAGCTTTGCATTTCCAGGCCACAGAAAGCAATATGCAGAACACACTTGTTTGAAGGGTTAAGAGGGAGTGATGGAACAGAAAAGGTTAAATTGGGTTTGTCCTGGCTAGTTTTTTGTCAGTGTGGCACAAGTTAGGCCTCATTTGGGAAGAGGGAGCATCTGGTGAGAAAATGATGCCACTAGATTGGCCCATGGTCAAGATTGCAAGGCAATTCATGGGGGTGGGGGGTAGGGGGGGTGGGGTGGTACCAGCTCTGGGAAGGTTGGTCCTGAGCTGTATTAGAAGCCAGGCTGAGCAAGTTATGCAGACCAAGCTATAAGGAACAGGTAGTAATCATCACACATCCTTGGCTTCTGCGTTAGTTCCTGCCTTTGTGTTCTGCCTTTGTATTCTTGCCTTGGCTTCCTGATCTGACTTCTCTTGATGACTGACTATGATGTGGAACTGTAAGCTGGAATAAAGCATGTCCTCTCCAAGTTACTTCTTGTCATAGATTTTTATCAAAACAGTAGAACCCCGTCTAAGACAGGTTGAGGAGGGAGGTCAGGAGAGAGCGGGAATATGGGGAGGGTTAAATGATACTAAAGACATTTTGAAAAGTTATATGGTAATCTATACCATAGAAACTCACTCACCCTTCCCTCTCTCTCCTCTGTCAGTCTGTCTGTCTGTCTGTCTCTCTCATGCATGCACATGCCCCAAGAGTTAAGATGGAGTTACCCTATAATAGAGCGAATGCCCCTACTACACCCACAGGCTAACAAATAAAAAACAAGCTCCAGGAATGGATTATTTCTTTTGAGTTTTTGTTCAGTGATGTGCCAAAGACCTCCAAATTACAGCCTATTGCTGTTGCTTTCAGTTGGCTTCCAGAACTTAACAATAAGATGCTGTGGCTGAAGATAATACCTGTTTCCATCATAGGACATGAAAAAAGTCAGGCTGATACTGATGAAGATGGTATCTTCATCTCTATTTGTTAGATTTCATAGTGCTGAAAGGCACTGCTCATAGAGCTGTGGGAAAGTAATCACCAATCTTAAATAGGTTGGGACCTAGAATAATGACTGGCCTGGAAAGACATGCTCAATAGTTCAATAGTGGCATGAACATCATAGAATTTAGCAAACACTTTATGATGTGTTTAAGGCTGCTTTACAAGATGAAGCCCATAGCTGGCACCATTATCAGGTGAAGAGATCATGACCAGGTAGGTCTTAGACCCTAGAGGAGAACCTACTACTGTTGTTTTGCTCAATATAGTATTAAAATAATTCCTAGTAACATCACTATAGGCAGATCAATGGATTTCTCAGCCCTCACTAGAGAAGCTTCTATTTGTGATTAACAGAGACCCAAAGCTGGCCACGATGCAGAGAATAAGAGACTGTAGAATGCTCAACCCTAAGCGGAACATGTATTCAATATTATCTCCTTCCAAGGCTCAGGATTCATTGTGGAAGAGGGATTAGAGAGAGCGTTTAGAGCCAGAGATGGCTGATAACTACAGTAGAACAGGATCTTCTGGACTTAGAAGGTCACAAGATCTATGTAAGCTCAAGTCAGACTAAATATATAAAGGAGGGAGTTGGGTATGAAATACCACCTCTAGCAGAGGGGCTTTTGGCAGTGGATAGTTGCTTGTAGAGGGACAGTCAGTTTACTCTAAGAGTGTAATCTCTGGCAAGTCAACTACACTCCTGTGGAAGGCCACACATGCGTGAATATTCATGCCACACAAATTGATACTGGTGGGGTTAAAACAACAATAAAAGGAAAATAAGTGGATATAGAAGTGAGTGGGAAGAGCTGGAGGAATGGGGATATGTGATCAAAACACACAAAACACTCATGAAGAACTAACATAAAATATACTGTTTAATTTGCTGACTTGAGTGTCTTTAAAAAGTAAATAAATGAATTCTGGCTTCAGATGAGAGAGGAATTTCCAACAATTTCTGAAGTGGCCTTAAACATACGCCTGCCTCTTTGCACTGAACATTTATGTAAAGTGGCATTCCTGAGTTGCTGACTACAAAAATCAAAATATCAATCTACTCTGAAAACATTGATGATGCTCCACATCCTGCAGTCTCAAATATTCAGCCAAGATTTAATTCCTTATGTAAAACCAAGTACATCCACCTCATTAGCATGCAAATGTGCTTTTGTCTTAAGTGGTAAATTACATGCATACCAAAATGATAAAATTATATGCATACCAAAGGATCATTTTAAAATAAATTTCTGTGTGATTTATTATTAGCCAAATGTTTATGTGTATACCTAATTTCCAAACCTATATCTCAGGATCACATGAAAGTTTCTTAGGTGAAAAAGATGATGTCAGTGAATAAGTTTAAGAAGTCTTACAATAGAAATCTAATCTAAACATGCGTGGGCAAAGTATTTAAAATGGGTGGGCCTAAAGTGAATAGGATGTCCAATCAGCGTAAGCCTGTGAACGCTGCAGGTCCTGGGTGGATCTGTCCCAGACTTCTGGCCCACTATAGCATGGGCTGGAGAGATGGCTCAGAGGTTAAGAACACTGGCTGCTTTTCCAAGGGTCCTGAGTTCAATTCCTAGCAACCACATGGTGGCTCACAACCATCTGTAATGAGATCTGGTGCCCTCTTCTGTAATGCAAGTGTACATGCAGGCAGAACACTGTATATATGATAAATAAATAAATCTTTAAAAAAAATATCACACGGTCCCTCAGCTCCTTCCCAGTGTCTCAGTAACAACACTGAGGCTTTTGGACTAACAGATAAGTGCGTAAAGAGAAGGAATGGAATTAGACCCAAATGAATTATATAGGAAAACACTGAAAAACTAGCCAGGCCGTGAGACTCACTGGTATCCTGGCAAGGTTCCTACAAGGGTATGAACATCAGATAATTCTATGTCCACCTCTGGAGCCCTTATGCCAGCTTTAGTAGCCGTGACTTGTTATCCCGGCTCTTTTTGCCTTGGGTATCGATATTGGTTACTCTTGTGACTTGGATATGAAATGTTCTTCACAGGCACGCGTGTTTGAACACTGGCTCTCCAGCTGGTGGTGATATATGGGGAGATTAAGAGAACCTCTAGGCAGTGGCACCTTCCTGGCCAGAGGGAAGGGAGTATACCAGGCATGGGAGGCATGGAAGCTGGTGGACTATTCCCAGAACTGTGAGCTAGAAAAGCCCTTTCTCCTCTAAGTTGCTCTTGTTGGAGTACTTTCTCACATTGATTAAAAAAAAAAGAAAAGAAAAAAAGGAACAAGTACAGATTCCAGCTTTCTGTTCATTCACCGTCTCCTTCCCTCTCCTACTGCCAATCAAGAATGTAACCAGTTGTTCAGGTTTGGAATTTGTCTGGTTTCCCTAAAGGCTTGTAAACCCACTATAGACTGGGGCTGCTGGGAAATGGTAATGCTTTTAGGAGGTGGGCCCGATGGAAAGAGCTAGATGGTGCAAAGTGTGGTCACGGAGGAGACATCAGGGCATTTCTCTCTTCCGCTGCTTCTGGGCTGGCATGATGTAGGCAACCTCTGTATATGCTCTTAAAATGACACACCATGTCTGATAATTAAAAAAAAAACCCAACGACTTATAAACTTCCCTCTTCAACTGGTTCATAAATTCTGTCATAGTATATAAATCTGACTAACATACTTAGAAGCCTGTGTTGCTCGCTGCTGACCCTCCATGGATGTGGCTAATGCTGTGGTTCTGAGTAATTTACAAGCTACTATACATACCTAGGGCAAGCCCTATTATAGGCCTATCCCACTCTCAAAGAGATCGAGGAGACACATGTATGCAAAAAAATGTAACCAACACAGAGAAGGGGATGCTGACAGACGGGGCAAGGAGGAGCTGTAACTAATCGGTCAGAAGGTGACAGCGAAGAGGTAACTTAAGGGGACCTTAAGGTACAATGTAGTACCTACTGGGATGGGTGAGGCTGGCAGTGCTCCCACCAGGCCTCCGTGCTCAGGCTCATCCCTTCAGATCGCTGTCAGCAGTGCTCAGCAGTGATTCACTTACTCTATATACGGTATCTAAAGCAACATAAGTCATCCTTTTATGTGACTCTTAATTATTTTCCCTCCATGAATCAGGAGGCTGTCAATAAGTGAGCTCTTTCCCCCTCTGCACGCATAACTAAAGAGCCATTCGTCAGATTCCAAGCAGAATTATTGATGAAGGGTGCAAGGTTATTGAGGAGGAAGAGAGCAATAAACAACGTTATGCTGGTAGCCATGGATGCTTTACAGCTTTCAGAGCATTTTGTTGTCTATCAATTTTTCCAGTCCTTCAAAGTTCCCAGAAGATATCTGATAATGGAGGCCGTGACTATGGCCCCAGATTTCTCATGCTTTCCACCAAGCCATTTCTGGAAGTGTGGCTGAGAAGCATCTCTCCTCAAGGTATTCAAGTGACTGCGATTGTCCATGGAGCTCTCATCATGTCCATGCTCTGACGGTCAGCACTACACACACACACACACACACACACACACACACACACACGCACACACACACACACACATGCACACACGCACACACACACACACACGCACACATGCACACAAGAACATAAATTTTGAAATAGAAAAGTGTAGAGACATATAAGAGGTGAAAGAGAGGGAGAAGGAGTGATGAATTTGATAGTGGAATGTCCAGAGTCCAAATATACACCTGTATGAATAGCGGCATAGAAGAACAATTTGATATAAAAATTTTAATGATGGGTCCTGAAGGAATGAGATGAAGGAGAGAGAAAAGATTCATCTTCCTCTGATCACAACCTAAAATTAATTCATTGTCCCATCCCTAGCTGAGGAACTATTGGCAGATGATGGATGCTGAGGGAGAGTGAGTCACTTTTCTTTAAGGCTGTCGTGGCTCATGAGCCAGTGCATGGCTCCATACCCATGAACATATGAGCATAATTAATTGTGCTTGGTGGGTTATACGACAGGAAAAAGGCACAAAGTTGGAAGGAGGATGTATTGGAGAAGCCCTGAGAAGGGTTGGAGGTGCAAGGAGATGGTAATATGAGAGAATATGATCGAGATATTGTCAGCTTGATATTATCTAGAGTCATATGAGAAGAGGGAACCTCTACTGATTGCCTTGGTCAGATTGTCCTGTGCCCATGTCTATAAGAAATTGTCTTGATTGGGTGTGGAAGGGCTAAGTCTACTGTGGGTGGTACCAGCCCTAGGCAGGAGGGCCGGGATATATGGGACAACTGCTGAGCGTAAGCCAGTGCATGAGTCAGTAAGCAGCGTGCTACTATGGGTTCTGCTTCAGGTTCCTGCTTGAGTTCCCATCCTGGCTTCCATTTGTAGTGCACTGTGAACTGGAAGTGTGAGCAAAAATAAACTTTTGGTCAGAAGGTTTTGTCACAGAAGCAGAAAACCAGCTACAATAGATAATATTGTATATATGTATGAAGTTTTCAAAGAGTAAATAAAAATATCATCAAAGAAAAAGAAAAAACCCAGATGGATCATCTATATTATTATATAAAACAAAACTATAAAGATTTTAGAAGAACATATTGGGAAGTATTTGTGGCTTTGAGTAAACACAGATTTTTATGTGGGCACAAAAGTTAATACAAGCAAAGAACAAAAGAACAGCTAATTTGATGTCATGTAAATGATATTATTAGGGATATGAAATGACAAGACTCAGACAAAACACTCAGAGAAAACATCTTTGACAGAGTTTGAAGAATATGTAAGGAACTTAAGAAACTAAATAAAATAATGCTTACATTGCAAATGGCTGAATACTTGGCCAACCACTATGCAACTTGGGGTGCTGCAATGGCCCATAGACACACGGAAAAAAATCTTTACCAGTCGGCAAGTAAGTGATAAAAAAAATCACAGCCAGTGCCTCTATTGTATCATAGAAAGTCCAAACCAAGAAACATAGCCACATTGCATCTTGATAGATAGGAGAGAAGCCAGCATAGTTAGATGACATAACATTTCTGATGTAAGTATGGAATGTTCTGGTTCGTGAGATAATACAACAGCAGAAGGCACTGACTAATGTGTCATAGAACTTAAATATGCCTTCATTCTTTGACTATGGCACTCCACTCTTAGCCGTTATATAGAAGAAATGAGCGTGTATGTCCATCTAATAATTAGTAGTAGATAAATATCACAGTGGTGTTTTTTCATAAAAGTCAAAATATGGGCAAAATGTATAGAGCATTGTCTTGGTTAGGGTTTTATAACTGTGAAGAGAACACCATGACCATGGAAACTCACATAAAAGAAAGCATTTAATGGGTCTGGCTTTCAGTTTCAGAGGTTTAGTTCATTATCATCATGGTGGGAAGCATGGCAGCGTGCAGGCAGCATGGTGCTGGAGAGGAGCTGAGAGCTCTACATCTTGATCTTCAGGCAGCAGAAAGAGACTGTGTGTCACACTGGATGTGGCTTGAGCATAAGAGCTCTCAAAGCCTATCCCATAGTGACACACTTTCTCCAACAAGGCTATGCCTCCTAATAGTGCGACTCGCTATGGCCCAAGCCTTCAAACACGAGTCATTGCGGGGTCAGGGGGGTATATCCTATTAAAACCACCACAATCAGCACAACACAGGAAGAGAAAGTTTACTCAGGCACAGCTCAACAGAGAGAAACCCCACAAACCGCAAATCAAGACAGACAATGCTGTGATGGCCATGTACATAAAGTTCTAGATAAATCCACCAGAAACTAGTACACCACATTGGAAATGATTATAATAATGGATGCTTGCAGGGATTTAGGGATACACTAGAAAGAATAAGGGAAACTTTGTAGAAATATGGCAAAGTTCTAAACTTTGAGGTGTGTTGCTTAGCTTTAATTTTCAACGTCTCACAACCTAGAACCACTTGGGAAGGCGCTCTCAATGCAGTACTGTCTACTCTAGGTAGAACTACGGGCATGTCTGTAGGGGACTGTCTTAGCTAAGATGATTTATACAGGAAGACCCAGCCCACCATGGGCAGCACCACTCTCTAGGCAGGGACTCTTGAACTGTAAGTTTCGCATGTACACACTTACCTTTCTGTGCTCTTGACTGTGGGTGAGATGTGACTAGCGGTTTCACATTCTTGATGCCTTGACTTCTTTGTTACGGTGCTCTGTAACCTGGAATTTTGAGATAAAAATAAAAATTTTGAGATAAAAATAAACCTTTCCTCCCTAAGTTGTTTTTTGCTCAGATATTTTATCATAGCAACAGATGTGAAAAGAGTAAGACAAGGGGAGTGAGTAACACACACACACACACACACACACACATGCACACACACGCGCACGCGCACGCACACGCACGCGCGCACACACGTACACACATATGTATGCACACACACCAATTTTGGCTAAGATTTGCATATGCCATTATATATGTCTCTCTCTATATATGTGTACATAAAAATAAAAACCACTTTGATGATAATAATGACAGTGATAATAATGGAAAGATAAGGTGATGGAAGATATAGATGGAACAAGAAAGGCAAAATATTCTTTGCGTACACAATAAAACCCCTGTAGCGCATAATCTACATCTTGCATATGAGCTATGCATCTCAGCATTCACTGGAGTTGCAGGCAAACAAGGCCAGAAACACCTCCGACTCACTACAGTGTTGATTTCGAGTGCATTTTTGCTATGCACATGCTTAGAAACAATCAAGCCCAAACTGACGAAATAAAAGGAAAATGTTTAGTAATTGTTTCAAATAGGTGATAGATACATAAAGGTGTATTATACCATTCTGCTTAATTTCCTTGGTTCAAGCATTTTCATTAATGACATAAACTTAGCCTATTAATGTCACCCCGGGGGACTGGGCTTTTAACAGAAGTGGCACTATCTGATACATGCAGCTAGACTTTTACATTTTGCACAAACACTTTAGAAAATGCATAGCCCGTTGAGCCAAATAGTGAGGGCAGGTTGTGAGCTTCATGTACATGTTAGTGACTTATCTCATGGTCATGACAGATACCTGATAGGAACCATGTAAGATGGAAAGATTTCCTTTTCCTCACAGCTCCTGGGCACAGTCCATCATGACAGGCACGGCCTGGAGGCCCGAGTGTGAGGTGCCTGGTCACTTTGCACCTGCCAACAGGGAGCAGGGGGGAGCTGGATATTGTCCCTAGGCTAGCTTTGTACTTTTTATTTAGTCTGAGTCTCATTTTTGTGGAAGTGTGCCACCCACATTTAAAGAGGGTCTTCCCACCTCAGTGAGGGTAATCTAGATAATCCCCACAGACAAGCCTAAGCTCATCTCCTCTGTGGTTCTTGATTGTCTGACATTGACAAAGTTAAATGACCACAGCATAGTTTTAAGGAACTTTCTTCTCCAACACGTGACATTCTGGTGAGAGGCAGGATGGAAGGCAACATGTCCTAGATGTGGATACAGACACGAGAGCTGTGAGATACAAACATGTGCTTAGGAGGAAACATACACACAAGGAATAGAGGGAGCAACTTTCCCTACTCACATTCCCCCCAGCTCCCTAGAAGTGAGAGGGAGCAAGCTTGCCACTCATTTTCCCCCCAGCACCTTAGATATGCCACCCAACAATAATAACATTTTAGAACATATTTTTATTTCATTTTAATTTATTTTGTATTGTGTACAAACTTGCATAATCTGTATGTACAAATTTATTGTGTGTGTATGCACACATATAACCCAATACACAACTTGAAGAAGTTGATTCTGTCCCTCCACACTGTGGGTCTCAGAGCTAGAACTCAGTTTTCTCCGGCTTGGAACTAGGTACTTTTATCCATTAAATCATTTCAAGCCGCTCCCAAATAGGAAATTACATTTGTAACACTAGAAAACAAGACAGACATTTTCTTGTGTGTGTGTGTGTGTGTGTGTGTGTGTGTGTGTGTGCGCGTGTGTGTATGCACACCTGTGGGCAAGCATGCAGAGGCCAGAGGACTACCTCAGTTGCTATTCTTTGGTTGTTGTCCTTGTTTTTGAGACAAGGTCTCTTATTGGCCTGGAACTCCCTAAGTAGACGAGGCTAGCTGTCCGGCGAGCCCCAATAATCCCCTTATATCTGCTTTCCCTCTGTCTGTTTTCTATGGATCAGAAATATTGATGAAATTTTTATATATTTTGGAATTAGCCCTTTGTCAGATGTAAGATTGGTGAATATCTTTCCCCATTTTGAAGGCTGATGTTCTATGACAGTGTCCTTTGCTTTTTAGAAGTTTTTCAGTTTCATGAAGCCCCATCTATTAACTGTTGATCTTAGTGTCTGAGCTGTTGGTGTCCTGTATAAGCAGTTGTTAAACAACCAAATAACCCAATTAAAAGATGGGATACAGAGCTAAGCAGACAATTCTCAACAGAGGACTTACTAATGGCCGAGAAGCACTTAAAGAAATGCTCAACATCTTTAGTCATCAGGAAAATGCAACTCAAAACAACTCTGAGATTCCACCTATCACCCATCAGAAAGGCTAAGATAAAAAAACTCTTGTAGCAGCAAATACTGTCAAGGATATGTGAAAGGGGGAATACCACTCCATTGCTGGTGGGAGTGCAAACTTGTACAACAGGTGTGGAAATCTGGAGGTTTCCCAGAAAATTGGGAATAGTGCTACCTCAAGACAAAATTACACCACTCCTGAGCATATACCCAAAGGATGCTTCCCCATACCACAAGGACATTTGCTCAACTATGATCATAGCAGCTTTATTCATAATAGCCAGAAACTGGGAACAGCCCAAATGTCCCTCAACCAAAGAATGGATAAAGAAACTGTGGTACATTTATACAATGGGATACTGCTGAGCTATTAAAAACAAAGACACCGTGCAATTTGCAGGCAAATGGATGGAACTAGAAAAGATCATCCTAAGTGAGGTAACCCAGTCCTAGAAAGACAAGCATGATATGCATTCATGCCATACCATCCCGTGCCATAAAGTACAGGATAATCATGCTACAATCCACAGATGCAAAGAAGCCAAGGAGGGCTCAGGGGAAGTGCTTCAATCTCAGTCAGAGGGGAAATAAAATAGATATCTGAAGTAGATGGAAGGATGGAACTGGGTAGGTAAGGGGGTGGGGATGGTAGCAGGGGTGGGGATCAGGTGTGGGGAGAGTGGAGGGGTTGTTAGAGGGAGGACCAGGAGAGAGAACAGAAATCAGTGTGTGCATGTGTGTGTGTGTGTAAATCCCTGAGCCAGGGGAGGCTCCTGGGAGTGACCCTAGCTAAGACTCCTAGCATCAGGGGGTTCAAGAGCCTGAAGTTTCCACCTCCTATATCCAGGTGGGACTCTCAGTAGAGGGGGGAAGGATACGAACCCACCCAAAAAACATTCGACCCCAAATTTGTCTCACCTACAAGAAGTGCAGGGGTAAATTTGGAGCAGAGATTGAAGGAATGGCCAACCAATGACTGGACCAGGTTGAGACCCACCCCATGGGAGAGAACCAACCCCTGTCACTATTAAACTCTCCTGTGCTTGCAGACAGGAGCCTAACATAACTGTCTTCTGAAAGGCTTCATCCAGCTTCTGAAGGAAACAAATGTAGACTCACAGCCAAAAAGTAGGCTGAGATTGGGGAATTTTGTGGAAGAGGGTTGGCCTGCCTTGCCTCAAGCTGTCATGATGTTTGTGTCCTGTAAGCTGCCTCACGTCCTGCCTTTTCTTCCCACAACATAAGACACTGGCGCCCTTCCTAGGCAGCCTGTCACTGAGCCTCCCAGACAAGACTGAGTGCCACTGCTGTTTATTGATCTCTATTGCTGTGATAAAACACTCTGACCAAAAGCAACTCAGGGAGGAAAAGGTTTATTTGGCTTATACTTCCGGGTCACATGGTCCATATCAAGGGATGTCAGGGCAGGAGCTCAAGCAGGAACTTAAGGCCAGGAACCATGGAAGAATGCCGTTTGCTGGCGCATGCTCTGTCTTGCTTTCGTTCGGTTCTCAGCTCACGCTTAGCCAGCTTTCTTTCTTTCTTTCTTTCTTTCTTTCTTTCTTTCTTTTTAAAGCTTCATTATTTTAGTCTTTATACATACAGTGCTCTGTTTTCATGTACACCTGCATGGTAGAAGAAGGTATCGATGCCAGTATAGATGGTTATGATCCAAAATGTTGTTGCTAGAAACTGAACTCAGGACCTCTAGAAGAGCCGACAGTGCTCTTAACTGCTGCGCCATCTCTCCAGCTCCCAGTTAGCTTTCTTATACAGCCCAGGACCACCAGTTTAGGGATAGTGCCACCTACAATGAGACGATCAATCAATAATAAAGACAAGTCCATACATGGGGCTTCAGGCCCATTTGATCCAGGCAATTCCTCAACAAAGGCTTTCTCCTCAAAAGACCATGAGCTGTTTCAAGTTTGAAACGAAAGCTGACTAGATCAAGGACATAGCCAAGATGTTTCCAACCTCCACAAAAGGCCATCACAGACAAAAGAATACAAGCAAGCCCACAATCAGGCATGCTGGGAGAAGCATGTGAAGGTACAATGGACAGAAGAAAGCGACAGTTCTCCCATGCCATCATAACGACACATTATTAGTAAATGCACCAGAGAGGTGCCTCAAGTACAGCAGCAACAGAGTCTATAAAAACAGAAATAAACCTCATTATAAGTGCATAATGTTTCATGAGAATCCCATAAAATATCTTGAAAAGTCATGAAGAGATATAGCTAAATGGGCTCATTTTTATGTGAGAAATTTTGCTGCTTTAAAGCTGTTAGGCCCGGGCCACCATTGCCTATGAAACCCATCCCAGCTCAGCAAAGTGTTGAAAACATCCTGATAAGCCAAGGAATATAATCATGACATTTATCTGGGAACTAGAGTGTTCAAAAACAGCAGCTGAAATGATCGAATATAGAAAAAAAAAAGGAATGAATTAAATAGATAAACAGCAGAGCTTCCTTAAAACAGACACTCATACCTTCAGTCCATAACAAATATGACTTTTATAATCAATGGTGAAAAATCTATGCAACCAAGTTTAGGGACAATTAACTACCTGTAGTAAAAATTTCAACTCCTAAAGTTTAAGAAGAATAAAACTAGGATATATAAAAAAGTCTCTAGCAAAATTACTTTATATATATTTTATGCACATGTATACCATAAAGCTATTAAATAAAAATATGTAAATATATTTATAACATTGGAAGAGACTTTATGTAGACATAATTCTTAAATAGATACATTGCCTAGGCAGGGATCTTTAAATAGACATAAAATGCCTTTAAAAGTCATAAAATGGAAGAGTGGTAATTTAAATGACAATTTGAATGTCTCACATGATGCCATAAACAAAGTTAAAAGATAAGACATGAGTTTCCAGTTCTGGCCAGGATAAAATAACACTGTCTGCATTTAGCCTCTATATGACCCAATAGCATAAATCAGAGACAGTATGTAAATCAAGGGTGATTAGATCTCAGAATCAAGCAGAGCATCCTAGGCTGACTGAATTCTGGACTTGTGCTTATAGTACCGACTTAGTGTGTGCAAGCTTCTGGGTTCAATTTACAGGGCAAAAAAAGAGACAGCCTAGTTGGTAAGTCAGCTACTACTACACAAACATTGGAAGCCTGAGTTTAGATCCCAGAATCCATGTGACAAATGTTACGTATGGCGGCAGATGCTTGTAACCCCAGAGCTGAGGATGCAGAGACAGGTGACATGCTAGCCAGCTACCATCACCTACAGGTGTGGACCCAAGCCGGTAAGAGGCCTTGTCTCAAAACAAGTGAGCGTTTCCTGAGAAACTCCTGAGGCTGTCTTCAGGCTTCTGCACCTACCGCCTTCACGCGCGCACACACACACACACACACACACACACACACACACACACACACACACAGAGAGAGAGAGAGAGAGAGAGAGAGAGAGAGAGAGAGAGAGAGAGA
>OU015751.1:50771406-50787517 GCA_907169655.1 Acomys percivali
TCTCTCTCTCTCTCTCTCTCTCTCTCTCTCTCTCTCTCTCTCTCTCTGTGTGTGTGTGTGTGTGTGTGTGTGTGTGCGCGCGCGCGCGCGCGCGCGCGTGTGTATTCATATGTGTGGATATGAACATGCGCATACCAAGCCACACATGTGGAAGTCAGAGCACAACCTTGGGTATGGGTACCACTCTTTACCTTTCAAGTTGTTTGAAGCAGGATCTGTTTTTTATTCCTTTGCTGCTACTATGTGCACTGGGGTAAATGAACTGCAAGCCTCCAGGGATTCTCCGACCTCTGTGTGCCACTCCACTGCCGGAGTGCTGGGATCCAAACTCAGATCTGTATGCTGTGCAGAAGCTGTCTCTCCAGCACTGACATACACATCTGTGCTATTCTGTTTCAATGAGAGAAAGCCTCTGAGGTCCACAAGGTGAAGATTTCGTCCCTCTATGGTTAATGCTAAAGAAAGAATGAAGACCTTTTGCATGCATGCAAATGACTAAATTGAGAATCTTGGAGACCTAGATGGTATGATACAGTATGATGTCATCACAAAACAGCTATGAGAAAGGGGGGCATGCAGCTTCAGTTACATAGATGTCAGCTACAATCTGCTGCCATGGGGATTTGTCCCACCCTTGATGGCCTTCTCACTTTCCTTCCGGCTTCTGTCTTTAGGAAAGTGTCACTAGGCTTCCTCTCCAAGGGCAGCTCTCACTAGCACAGAGCACTGCTGTGCTTTGCTGGACTGTGGTGAAGATGTGGTACCTAGTGGAAACATGTCTGCTGCTCAGTGGCCGTTTCCTTCCCTCCCAACCCCTTCTTACTAACTTTCCCCGGAATGCTCAAAGAACATCACACTATTCTCTTCCTCCATTTTCCCTGCTTTCCTTTACACACTCCCCTTTCGTGTGTGTGTGTGTGTGTGTGTGTGTGTGCTTTAGTGCAACAACTGCTTTAGTTTCAATCTTGTTGGTGTGATAAACATAACTTGACAAAAGCACCTCTAAGGGAAGAGTAGTTTCTTTTTAAAAAAATTTTTATTAATTTATTCTTGTTACATCTCAGTGGTTATCCCATCCTTTGTATCCTCCCATTAAGAGTAGTTTCTTTTGCCTACAATTCCTGGCCACAGTCCATCATTTCAAGGAAGTCAAGGCAGGAACTTAAAGCAGTTTGTCAAGTTCAGAGTTAACAGCCAAGGGGGAATTGACAATGCAAGCTTATGCTCTACCCTCTCTCTCCTGGTACACAGTCCAGGATGCAAACCTAGGGAACGGAGGCACTCACATTCAGGCAGTCTTCTCCCATCAGTTAACATGATCCGGGACAGTCCCTCACAGCCATGCCCACAGGCCAACCTGGCCTAGACAGCCCCTCACGGAGACTCTTCCCAAGTGACTCAAGTCTATGTTAACAATGGAACCTAGCCATCTCATAAGCCACCAACTACGCTGAGGCTCTCCATCACAGAAGGCATCATTCCCTTTCGGCCTAGCAGATTCAGACTCACATTAAGCACTCACAAATACACTTGGGTACCACTTCTTGGCAGTTTTCCTTTCTAATTTTTATCATATAAATCTATTTGTCGCCCGTAGCCACCTGCATTTATTCAATGCCATGTGTAATGCTGAGAGCTTTACATCAACTCCTTAATTTTATTTCCACAGCAACCTAGGAAAGATTTGTTATCACAATTTCCATATTGCAAGCAAGGAAAAACAGTTCGAGAAAGATTAAAGGATGGGGCTTGATGTGCCATGATGGATACAGGCAATGCTGAGATTCACGTGGATGCACACTTTTGCTTATGAGCATGCATTGCCTTGGCTCTCATATTTTCTGCTTGTCCTCTGGGCCATCTATGCAAGAGCTGGTTTATATCTTGTACTTCTTGGAGTCTTACCATCATCTTCCATTATACCACAGAAGAGAAGCTGTTGAGTTATTGGACTTTTGAAGCTATTTTTAATTGCATTCTGGGAAATACCCAGACTTCCTAGGCTGCTCTTCACACCTTTTCACTGGCCTTTGATGTGCACAAACTGAGAACATGTGGGAAGAGACTTTCTTCCAGGTGTGCTTCCTTGCTCTGCAGGGGTGTGGCACATTGGTAGCTTACAAGCATATACAGTTAGACACCCACTTAGGCAATCACTCTGATAATGTGTGCACTTCATAAGAGGGCCAGTGTCTTGTGTCAGGACAGCCCAGGTTGGGGAGTGCTCTACCCTTCAATGGCTATTTGACAATGCCAGGCTTTTCAACATTTGTGGTGTCATATTTGCAAAAGGCCACCAGGAAAACCCATTGCTCTGTAATAAGTGAGAGAGTCCTGACGTGATTCCTAGCAACTTATGGAGGGGAAATGGGGAAGAGGATTCAGAAAGGGAGAGGAGGTGATTTGAAGCAGTAGTTCTAGTCAGAGTGGGTTTGAATTGGGGGACAAAGGGAATCTGGGTGAAAAGGCTGTGAGGTAACTCATTTTAGATGACCCATAGTCCCATCTTTCTCCAGTCAGCACTCTTGAAACATATACCAGTATCCAAGCCTCCATTGGCTCAAGCTGGCTCAATGTGGCATGGTGGGGCATGCCTTTAATCCCAACACTCCGATGGCAGAGGCAAGTGAGTTCAAGGCCACCCTGTCCTAAAAGAGAGTTCTAAGACAGCAGCACGACACAAAGAAACCCTTTCTCAAGAAATGAAAATAAAAGGTGGTGGTGGAGGGAGAAAGAAAGAAAAGAAAAAAGAAAGAAAGAGGGATATTTTCTTTCTATCTCCCTGAAATAAGCCTCTGCCCAAGAAACTCTGCGTGTGTGTGTGTGTGTGTGTGTGTGTGTGTGTGTGTGTGTGCATGGGCGCGCACTCATGTGTTTGCCTTTCATTTGTAGCTCCTCGCTTATAATTCCCAGAGCACTTTATATTTCTTCAGTGACTAGAACCATGAACAATCTTCTTTAAAGCAGTGTGTCTTTTATTATTGGTTCCTGTAGCTGCCTTTGAACAGCTCCAGAGCAGTAAAGGTGAAAGGTCATCTTGTTACAGTGTTGGCACATCTCAGAAGCAGACCTCAGAAAGCAGCGTTGTTTCCCTCTGACATTTCTTCGCCCTCTTCTACCTGCTCATTTTTTCCTCCCAAAGCAAGGCGCAGAAACTAAAATTCCTCTCCCTGGTGCAGTCATAGAAACTAAAAATAGCCTCCAGTCTTCCTTGTTTGTGTGTCTTGGATCTGATCGTGAAGAAATTCACTTCCCTATCTAGCCTAATAGTAGCACATACGACCCCAGCTTTATACGCTTCTGGCTTGTTCCCACGCGGAAGGAATGGACACAAACAGCTAAAGCTAATCTTAACACACAGATTTCATGGCGTTCTCCAGCGAGTCAACCTTAATTAACAGCTATTTGTCCACTCACATTTCTACTTAGGTGCTCTTGATTAAGTCAGAGTTTATGTAACGAACGTGAGGCTCTGAGGATCACAGATTTTGTGGCGCACTATAGGGAGGTAAACAGGACTTTACCCCGAACCCCACGGGAACAAAAGCCTCTCCACTTGGACCCTCTCTGGCTTGGTGTACATGTGGCAAGGGAGTTGGGCGGGAAGAGGGCCATCAATATTAACAAATGAAAGACGCCAGTGGCAGAGAGACTGGAAACTACATTGAAGGGTCAGAACATGCTCAAGAAAAGTCCACGGTTTCCAAATGTCTTAAAAGGCTCGAGCTGTGCGGACAACCAATAAGGGAGTTAACTCTCTCTGCTCAGGATATTTGAGTTCAGCACCTTCCCGGGTTCCCTGGCCCACTTCTCTGCGGGGCGCTTCCAATCTTGGAGCTCCTTTCTCTCTCTTAACAAACTGTATTTCTAAACATCGGGTCCTAGAGGTAGCGGTGAAGAACAAAATTCCCCACAATGCCTTTGAGTAGAGATGCCTTGAGGTTTATACATAGAGACGCTTCAACCAGGGAAGAGCCACTGATGTTGGGAAGCCAGGGCCCTAAAGGGCAGATAAACTGCAGATCTCAACAACTGCCCACATGCGTGTAACAGAGAACAGAGGAGGAAGAAGCATGTTGTTTGAGTTAGCCATCAGGGAGGCCAGCCTCATGGGAGCAGGCAGCAGCATGGCTGGGATGGGAGCTTAAAAGGCAACGGAAGCCCATTGTACTAGAAAAAGCATACCTAGGCTCCTGACAGCACCCTAAGAAAGATACAAAAAGAAAAGAAAGAAAAAAGAAGGAAGGAAGGAAGGAAAGCAGACCCACTAGACCCTCATGGGGGCCTATATGAACTAGGTCAGTATCAGAGCACTTAAATATTTCTAGCATTTCTGCTATCCAGTGAGTACAGTAAAAAAGACATTTCCGGAGCTGCTGCTTCTGGGGTACCTTTCCTGACTGCCTGTCCAATTCCCACCTCCTGTTCTCATCACCAAACCTGGCATCAAATGGGATGGTTTACAGTCAGGATCAAGGCACAGTATCTTCAGCTGGACAGCGACACATGCCTTTGTTACTGTGGTTGGGGTATACGCTGGTGTTCACAGTTTCTTGACCTTTCATTCATGGATCTTAAATAAAGGCTCACCCAGGCTTGCAGGGCAGCAAGGACATTTTATTTGTAGCAAAGTGAACGAATGTTCAGATTCATTGTCAAGAGTGACTGTGGATGTGGTGGTTTGAATGACAAAGCTGCCCATAGGCTTGGATTACACACTTGGTTTCCGGTTTGGTAGCACTGTTTGGGAGGGTTAAGAGATAGCGGCCTTCAATGGACAGGACGTTCTCCACAGTTATGTGGAGAGTGGGGTCTGACTCTGACATGAACTCTGGTGCCTCATATTTGACCACCTCCCCTTGGTGGGGATGCCTGGTGGCACTCAAAGAAAGAATAAGGAGTCTACCAAGATGAGACTTGATAGCCTATGATCATATAGTGGGGGAGAAGGTCCCCCGTGGTCATAGACCTAGGGGAGGGGAATAGGGTGAAAGTGGGAGGGAGAGAGGAATGGGAGGATACAAGTGATGGGATAACAATTGAGTTGTAATCTGAATAAATATGTAAAAAAGGAGATAGGAGCCTTGATGGAGGCAGCGTGTCACTGGAGGGTGGGAGGGGGTGGTATGGGAAGCCGTCTTTGAAGGTTGAACCATGTACAACTGCCAGTTCTCTCTGTTTCACACTTGTGTTTGAGGATGTATACTCTTAACTTCTGTTCCTGCCCTTGTGCCTGCTACTTGCTGCCATGGTTGCAAGGATAGACTCTGATTCTTCCAGAACCGTAAGCTAAAATAAACCCGTTCTTTATACGTTGCCTTTGTCATGCTGTTTTACCACAGCAACAGGAAAGTACCTAATATCTATAGTAGGCCGCATAAGGGTACTCAAAGGTCATGGTTATAGTTTGGGGCTTTCTTTTATGGAGCTAAAGAAAGCTTTGTTACTGAGGATGAAGTTTGGGTGGGTCTCTATTTTGATTGGCAGTTTTCAGGTTAGGTAACATTTCCTGCACTATGCATGTCCCTCCCCATAGCACATCTGATGTTTAATCACATGCATGTCCAATCATGTGTTGGCGTAAGATGCTAAGTAAGGAATTGTCCTCATTTTCTCCCCTGGTACTGTGATAAAACAGTCATGATATTAACTTGCAGGCTGGGGGGGGGGTGCAGGAGGGAGGGCGGAGGCATGGGGGTGATTTCGTCTTATACTTGCATGCCACTGGCACTGTCTGTCTTTGAGGGAAGTCAGGGCCAATTTCTCAGTGAACAGACATGACAGTTTACGAACAGAATGCATATCATACCTAACAAGTATTATCTAGGTGGAAGAAAAGAGTCCTCACGAAAGCAGAGCGAGCGTTCTTTTACTTCTCATAGGAAGTAAACAATGGAGACCCTTTTTAAAACCTCATTATTTGATTTTAGTTTTGAGACAGGGTCTCACTATGTCTCCCAGGCTGGCCTGAGACCTGCAATCCTCCATCTCTTAATGTTCCCAGTTTGGAGGTTACAGGCATTTACTACCACGCTTGTCTTAGAATAGAGACCATTCAGTGCAAGGCAGGAAGCACAGGTGATGCCTGCCTACTGGGCAGCAATGAGAGTGAGACGGTGGGGCACCACTGTGTGTGCCATCTGCTATTCTCAGATATCTATTACCTCTAGAAGCATTGGCTGTGAAAGACAGGCCTTGGGAGCTCCTCTGAAGCAAGTGGTCCAGGTCGCGTGCTGTGGGCATTGGCCTTTTTTTCTTTTTCCTTTGGAGACAGAGCACTAGATTGACAACGTGGAGATGAAAAGAGGGGATCCCTTTGTTCCATTCATCACAGCCTCCCGTGCTGCTGTCAGACACTGTTGCAGCTGATGGGGGTTCCTGTCACACGTTGTCCCTTGGACATAATCAATGCTGCCCGCATTCTCTAACTCCCTTTCCCTCAGCAGGCTCAGCAGGAAATTTGCAGTTCAGCAAGAGGACTCAGTAACATGCCTGTCATCACAGTTAATGGAAATGGCACAGTTCAATCTTTACACTCTATGTGGAAGCCAGCATCCCCTAGTGCTATGAAGACGTTCCTCCCCATTACCTCTTAAAGAGCACACTGCGGACTGCCAAAGGAGTCGGGTCATCTGGGAGTGGAGGTTAGGCATGTGTCTCATCAAAAGCAAATCATGTGTTCACTCTGCCCTGCCATAAGCTTGCATCTGATTTAGTAATTGGAAACTGGTTATTTGTAGGCATTTGGGGGGGGGCAAGGGGGTAAAGGAAGGAATTGTTGTGTTAGATGATACAGCCGCTGACATGAAGTCACACTCCACATGCCTATTTCCTCCTTCAGACAGAGAGAAAGAGGGTGTTTCTTTCTGGGAAGGCAGCTTTCTGGGTTAATGTCCCTCCTTGGGGGACAGTAATGGCACAGAAAAGTTCCCTTTAAAGGCTCCTTGAGCACTTCATCCTGGCTAATGACTCATAGAAAAAGAGAGTCCCACATGGGGTGTGGAGAGGGCACCAATCACCGTGTGACAGGACTGCAGCCTCCGAGCTGGGACAGATCCTTAAAAATGTGTCCTCTTTGAGGAAAGGCTAATGGCCTCATTTCTTCTGGCCACAGAACGGGAATCCTTCCTCCAGAGGCTGGCCCTGTGAATGTCAGCATCTGATGAGTGGTCCCCTTTAGCAATAAGTATGCCTCCCTGTCATGCTGGAGGAGGAGAGGAAGGCCTTGCTGCAAGCTCAGACTGTAACTTGATGGGGTCTCCTTTCCCTGAGAGCTTCCCCTGGCCTGCCTCTGCTGCAGAGTCAGGGGACCGAGTATGCCTGAAAGAAAACTCAATGAGCCTGATCTGGCAGAGGGCTACGTGCAAACTGTGGTCTTGTCCGAGCCCGCACATACACTACAATCGACATGCACTAAAGGAATAGGCAATGGAGGAGGGCAGGGCCGAGAGGGATTCAATCAGTAAGGGGCTTGTTTTATAAACATGAGGGTCTATGTTTGATCCCCAGAACCCATGTAAATAAAATTTAAAAAGCTAACGGTGGTAGAGTGCTCTTGGGATGCCAGTACTGGGAGGAAAGATGCATAAGACATGCTAGCCACAAAGTCTAGAATGTGTTCTAAGTTCCAGGACTCTGGTATGCAAAACGAAATGGAGACGCTGAGAGAGAGAGAGAAAGAGAGAGAGAGAGAGAGAGAGAGAGAGAGAGAGAGAGAGAGAGAGATATGAAAAGGCAGACTTGAAAACTGAGGCTATTTTTCAGGCTTATCAGCTCTACTAAAAGAACTGAAATATATTTCGCTTCTAAAATACCATGAGAAAATGCTCATGCCAGCAGTCCACTTTTATGCTTTTCTTTTTTTTGTGGTTCAAGAGATGAGAGAGACAAATACATATTTAGACCAGGCAAAATTACAGCCTGTGCTAGGGTGTCTCCATGTGGGAGCTCAGGTTGACATTTAGAAGAGACTGGTGGAGCTTTGGAGACAGAGTTCCAAGATACACCCTGGCGAGCTGCCACTGTATCCCCTCTCTTGGAGACTTGGTAAGATCACGGCCAGTCCATCACTCACCTCCATGTCTCTGTGAAAAGAGGAGACTTCCCTGAGCCCCTTGGAGCTGGACTGAAGCTTGGATGCCGTGGGATCTGAATGGTCCCAGCACACCATCGGCATGTCTGGCTGCTCTACACCTGTGCCATCAGTGTCCTGTGACTCACTCACAGAGCTGCTTGAGACGCTCCAGGGTGAGGTACTGAAAATGAGCATCATATGTTTCCATGGCGCCAGACCCAAGGGAAGAATCATTACTATGCCACCTGCCTCTGTGGCACACAGCAGAAGGCTCCAGACGGGAGGGGAGAGTGGCTCATGTGCTGCAAGGAGGTCAGGAGTTAGGACTTGGGAGACTTTCCTGGACTTGTTATCAGATTTCTGACTCTATCTCTCAAGTTAGAATGTTATAGCTAGTCGACAAATGCACACATGTGTTTATTTAAACAAAATTATTTTAAGGGGCTGGGGACATTGATGAATTGGCAGAGTACCTGCTTGGCACCTGCAAGGCCTCAGGGGTTAGAACCCCTAGCACCCCACAGCTTAAGCAAAGTACCCCTATAATCTCAGCACTTGGGAGGTGGAGGCAGGCCATCCTATGGCAATGTAGCGAGATCCAGGGCAGTTTAGGATACATGAGACCCTGTATCTGAATAAATAAGTATTTCACTTTATAGTGGCTTCAGATTTCTACAACAGTTACAACCTTCCCCTCCTCCCAACACTCATCTGACTAATTAGATCACATTAGTATGGGACATTTGTTATAATTAATGAGCAGATATTGATAAATTGCTATAAAGGTCAATGTTGTCCACATCTATTTGGGTTTTTTTCTTCTTTAAAAAAATTTTTATTTAATTTATTCGGATTACAACTCAATTGTTATCCCCTCACTTGTATCCTCTCGTTCCTCCCTCCCTCCCTCTTTCACCCTATTCCCCTCCCCTAGGTCTATGACAGAAGAAGACCTCCTCCCCCACTATATGGTCACAGCCTATCAAGTCTCATCTTGGTAGCCTGCTTATCTTTTCTCTGAGTGGTACCAAGTCTCCCCAACAAGGGGAAGTGGTCAAATATGGGCACCAGAGTTCATGTCAGAGTCAGTCCCCGCTCTCTACACAACTGTGGAGAATGTCCTGTCCATTGGTTAGATCTGAGTAGGGGCTCAATGTTTACTGCATGTATTGTCCTTGGTTGGTGCAGTAGTTGAGCAGACCCGCCCTGGGTCCAGATCCACCCATCATGGTATTTGTCTAGTAGGTTTCTAGGACCCTCTGGATCCTTCTATTTCCCCATTCTCCCATACTTCTCTTACCTAGAGTCCCAATAGGATGTCCTTGCATATATCTGGATCTCCTGGTAAGTGAAGACTCAGAGGACATCCCTGTTGGGCTAATGTCCAATTATAAGTGAGTATATACCATGTGAGTCTTTCTGGGTCTGAGTTAACTCACTCAGTATGATCATTTCTAGTTCCATCCATTTGTCTGCAATTTTCAGGATTTCCTTGGTTTTAATAGCTGAGTAGTATTCCATAGTGTAAATGTACCACAGTTTCTTTATCTATTCTTTGACTGAGAGACATTTAGGTTGTTTCCAGGTTCTGTGTATTACGAGTAAGGCTGCTATGAACATGGTTGAGCATATTTCCTTGTTGCGTGATGGAACATCTTCTGGGTATATTCCAAGGAGTGGAATGGCTGGGTCTTGAGGAAGCCCTATTCCCAGTTTTCTGAGAAAGTGCCAGATAGATTTCCAAAATGGCTGTACAAGTTTGCATTCCCACCAGCAGTGAAGGAGTGTTCCCCTTTCTCCACATCCTCGCTAGCATGTGCTATCACTTGAGTTTTTGATCTTAGCCATTCTGATGGGTGTAAGATGGAATCTCAGAGTGGTTTTGATTTGCATTTCTCTAATGACTAAGGATGTTGAACATCTCTTTAAGTGTTTCTCAGCCATTCCATATTCCTCTGTTGAGAATTCTCTGTTTAATTCTGAACCCCACTTCTTAATTGCTTTATTTGGTTTCTTGGTGTTTGATTTCTTGAGCTCTTTGTATATTTTGGATATTATCCGTTTGTCAGATGTAGGGTTGGTGACGATCTTTTCCCAGTCTATAGGCTATCACATTGTTCTGTTGACAGTGTCTTCTGCCTTACAGAAGCTTCTCAGTCTCATGAGGTCCCATTAATTAATTGTCCTAAAGGCCTGGGCTGTTGGAGTTCTGTTCAGGAAGTTGTCTCCTGTGCCAGTGTGTTCTAGGCTCTTCCCACTTTTTCTTCTAACAGATTTAGTGTCTCTGTTTTTATGTTGAGGTCTTTAATCCACTTGGACTTGAGTTTTGTGCACGGTGATAAATATAGGTCTACTTGCATTTTTCTACATGTAGACATCCAGTTAGACACCATTTGTTGAAGATGTTATTCTTCTTCCATTGGGTAGATTTGGCTTTTTTGTCAAAAATCACATATGTGTGTGGATTTATTTCTGTGTCTTTGAGTTGATTCCATTGATCAACCAGCCTATTGCTATGCCAGTACCATGTTCTTTTAATTACTGTTGCTCTATAGTATGGCTTAAGATCAGGTATGGAGACTCCTCCAGAGGATCTTTTATTGTACAGGATTGTTTTAGCTATTCTGGTTTTTTTTTCCATATGAAGTTGAGACTTGAATCTCTTTGGGTTTTATCTAATGGTTTTGTCATCTTCCAGGATCTCATTTGGGACAGAAGATTTATTTGACACACCTCTTCTCTGCTCTTCCTGGACTGTGATGTTTTCTCATCGTTGACTTGTTTTGGGTGACCTTGGCAGTTTTGTGATGTATTGATCAAATGATGTTTAGCATATCCTTTAATTGGCATTGATCTGATTTTGTTTTTCCCATAACTAGACTGGGTAGTGGATATGGGTAAGGAAAGCCATGAAGAATGGTTCCCCTCACAGCATATCATGGGTCAATGGGTTGCCTGGCTCATCATAGTGGATGTTCATCTTTTACTCTTGATGAGGCAGTGTTTGTCCAGTGTCTCTCCTGCCAGGGTACTCCGACCTCTATCCTTTCTATATTGTTGCTCTTGAGAAGAGAGCTGCTACTGATGGCCCACACTTCAAGCTTCTTCATGCTTTATTCCTCTATGGTGGCATAGTTTCTTGACTTACCTAGGCACATCCTAATTTCCCTGAAACCTCATCATCCCAGCAGTCAGACTGGAGTGTTTCTCATATTTGTTTCTTTAAAATTCAGTAAGCATTGTCCTTGGTTGGTGCATCAATCTCTGCAGCATACCTGTCCCCACTGCCCAGGCCCAGATTTGTAGGCTCTGTTGATTTCCTTGTGAAGCTCCTGTCCCCTCCAGGTCTGTCTATCCCTCAACCCTTCCAAAAGGCTCCCTGCACTTTGCCCCAAAGTTTGGCTGTGAATCTCAGCATCTGCTTTGATCCCCTGCTGGGTGGAGTCTTTCAGAGGACCTCCTGGTATGCTCTTGTCTGCTCAGATGTAGTTGGTGGGCAGCTCAGTCTCCTTGTGCATCCCATAATAGGAGGATCAAGAGCTGCCTCTGACAGGGATTCTGGTGCCCCCTCATTGATCTCTTCCCCCTGGCAGGGTGGCCTTGCCAGCCCACAGAGGAAGAGGATGCAGGCAGTCCAGATGAGACTTGATAGGCTGGGGTGAGCTAGTAGTAGTCTGATGACTAGGGGAGGGGGTAGGGGGGAGGGGGGAAGAGAGAGGAAGGATGGGACTGGGAGGGGGCAATGGAGGGGACTACAGTTGGGATGTAAAGTGAATAAATTAAAAACAACTAAAGTTAATAAAAAAGTAAAATTCAGTAAGCCACTTTCTACAGAAGGATTAGAGCAGCACCTGCCAGCTGGTACCCAGGATGGCGATATGATAAATGATGGCTGGAGTTCTGGAGTCTTCGGCTGGGTGTAGAGGTAAAACTGCAAGAGAGAAGAGGCTCAGAGTGTTCTTCCACTCTATGCTCTGGCAGGGCCTGCAATCTGAATTGCTGGGAAATGGTTCTTCCAGATGATTCTAGCATGGCCAGGTCTAGGGCTACACCTTGAGGAACCTAGCCACAGAGGAAGACACACTCTGGGCGACTCTTGCTGTGTAGGGAGCTCTTCCGAATGGAGCTTTTAAAAACTGTTACTGTCTGATTTAGAGATTTTTGTTGTTCGTATTCATTAGAAATGATGTTATTTATGTGCATGGTATGTGTGTGTGTGTGTGTGTGTGTGTGTGTGTGTGTGTGTATGTGTGTACTTAATGCCACAGTACGTGTGTGGAAGTCATAGTACAACTTTCAGGAGTTGCTTCCCTCCTTTTATCACATGGATCCTGGAATCACATTCAGGCCACAAAGCTCTGCCGAATGTGCCTTTACCCACACAGACACCTTGCAAGCCCTAGACATATAATTTTAATCTCTAGGGTGTTTTTTTAAAATCTCATAAGCACATGTCTGTTACACTTCAAAGTCATCAAACTACAAAGCAAATAATAAACTAAGTTGGACTATTGTTTCTTCAAGGACTGGGGGACATCACAGAACAGGGGCATAGAGAATGTGAGAGCTAAGAATGGGCAGAAAGCTGTTGAACACTGTCTTTAAGGCCTGGCATGATCAATGCACTCACGGATTCCCCATGGCTGTGATTACCAGCACAGGACCTGTGCAGGACTGGGCCCCTCAAATCTCCACCATGGAGGAGGGTGCTCAAGAGGCTCTGTTCTGTCTGGGATTTATATGCAATTAATTGCTGCTGAGGAAAGAGAAGGCAGTTTCTTTGGTAGTGTAGGTACTTTTAGGGTGCCCATGCTTTCAGAAGTGCCCCATGCTCATGTAAGCAACCTTAATTAAATGTATTGGAACACACACATGCACACACACATGTGCACACGTGCACACATGCACACTCATACAAATAAGAGGACTAGTTCAGAAGAAGAAAGAGCTTGGTAGGAAGGAAAGAGAGGGTACTGGTGTGGATGAATATTATACATGAAGATGCCAGAGAGGAAACCGGCCAAATTAAACCACGTTCTGGTGGACTCTTGCTCAACAAGGTGACTTGCTGATAACACATTTCACGTTCCCAACCTGGCACCGAGTGCTGCTGCGGCCACTAGGGAGACTGGACTTCCCTAGGGCATGAGACTCCTACCAGTTGCCCCTCTCACGGTTTCTTGTTGCAACAACTTAGTGTAACCCAGTGCAGAAGCGTAAACAGGCGCACCGGCCTCAGAACCAGGTGGGAAGGATGCAAGTCCTTGTATGCCCCCAGTGTGTTGGGCATGAGGCTGGAGTTATTGTTTGAGGAACCACAGACACATGACCAGGCCATTTGCTCTTTCTGCTCACTTTAATACCATATATAAAATGCTGTGGGGAGAGCTGAGGAAGTAAAGTGCTTGCTTGACAAACAAGAAGACCTGTGTTCTAGTCCCCACTCACTTAAAAAAAAAAAAAAAGAAAAGAAAAGAAAAGAAATAAAATGAACGCTTCAGGTTTGTAATTCCAATGCGGGGTAGGTGGAGACTAGAAACTCCCGGGCCTCGCCTCCTTGGTGAGCTCCAGGTCTGTGAGAGACCCTATCTCTACAAACAGTGGATGCTGCCTAAAGAACAGGAGCTGAGGTTGTCCTCTGGCCTTCACATTCATGTGTACATGTGTGCATATGGAGCCTCATACACAAACATGCATGAAAATACATTCATAACACACACATGCACACATGCACCCTCCCACAAGAACAGGAAGATACTTTCCATCTGCTTGTCCAGTTGCTACTGCATTTGGCTTGTGGTAGAAACAGTAACTGACGGATGAGATTATAGCTGTTTTTAGTTCATGGCTCCAGAATTCTGGTTCTTTTTTTTTTTTTTTTTAAACACTGAACAAAAGGCCAGGCTGATTTTGTGTTTATTCCTCATCTCACTGCTCGCTTTGCCCCATCCTCCTCCTGCGAGCACACTTCCTGTTGGCAAACTCTCATAGACATTTCTCAGCGGGGCTTTCTGGAGTGTGCTTGCATCTTTCTCCTCTTGTTCCTTTTTTTCTCTCTCCTTCTCAGACCCCATAATGATAGTGAGCTGCTCCAAGTCCTCTTGAGCCTCTCTTGGATGGAGAAGCAAAGCTGGCAGGCCCGTGCAGCCTCGTTGGTATGCCATCCCACACGTTGTGCTGGGCTCTCTAAATGACACGTGGATTATGTATGCTGGGGCTGGAGCCACATTTAGCAGGCCTGGAGCAGCATGCGCTTGGAAAGGGAAGTCATTTTGATTTTCTGATGTATTTCGCAGCTGCTGCACATTTAACAGGAGCTGGTTCTGAGAACACAGTGGGGTAGGCACACTGTGGCTGCAGCCTGCTGCTCAGCATTACAGGTCACGGCACTCAAATCTTCTGCCCAGGCAAGAAGGCTGCTTTCCAGCTGTCCTGTCCTCTGCAGCCAATCTTTGGGACTTAGCCTTTTTTTTTTTTTTAATCCTGCAATGTGCTGATTATTGAGGTTTTGAGTTGAATGCTAGTTAAGGTTAGCCTCAGCTTCTAAAACTCAGGGAAACAAGCTTATCCAAACTTTCTCCTTAGATCCTCAAAGCACAAGACTATGGATCCTGTAGCCCTTCAGCAGCGACACCACTACTGTCCTGTGTGTACATGTGCCTGTATGTCCATGTGTCCCAGGAATGTCAACCAAACCCGACATGACAACTTACAGTAAGACTAGCCATGATCCTTCATATTAAGGCTGGACGAAGCAACACAATAAGAGGAAAAGGGTCCCCAAAGCAGACGAAAGAGTCAGAATACCCCCACTCCCACTGTTAGGAGTCCCACAAGAACACCAAGCTACACAACTGTAACATGTATGCGGAGGACCTAGCTCAGACCCAGATAGGGCTCCCTGATTCTTGCTTCAGTCTCTGTGAGCTCTTGTGAACCTCCTTAGTTGATTCTGAGACAAGGTCTTTAAAGAGGCGTTTAGGCTAAAACAAAACCATTAGAGTCATCTGAATTGAACATGACTGGAGTCTGTCATGTTTCCTGACACAGGGACATACCCCAGAGACGCACCATAGGAGAGTAATGAACTCAGCCAACTACATACTGCAGCAGCTTCATGGGACACCAGCTTTGCCACGCCTTGGACTTGAACCTCCAATTGACAAGATAGTAGATTTGTGGTGCTTAAACTGCCCAGTTCTTTGCTGTGTCCACTTTCATTGACAAATACGGTGATTGTGGCAAGGCAGGGAAGCACAAAGAGGGGAGAGTGAGGAGAACAAATACGTTTCATGGAGAAGGTAATGCGGGTGCAGATAATACACAGACCAGGCCGTGACATCTAGCTAGCGAATCCCTCTTCCCGCTTTGTAACCAACCCGCTCTGCCCTGTACCAACTCCTGTCATACAGAGGTTTTCTTGTATCCTTGAGCCTCCTCCATGCCCTCAGCACATGGCAGGCAGCCTCTTCTTCTCACTGCTTAGCACTGGCATTTTGAGATCAAGTGAGTTGCCAATAACTATGAAAGTTTAGGGGAGCATCTCAGAGCTTCGTATTGAATACCTATCCAGTCGCCATGCTCACAGCCCTTTCTACTCAGCAAAGCGATTCCTGATCCCCGGATGGGGCTTGTTTATAACAGCCTGGCCACACAGGGTCTGACCTAATAGAAGAAAAGTGAGCATGGGCCAATGCGACAGATGGATAGATAGTTGATGTTGCCTTTGCGGCTGTGTGGCCATCCCAGCTGGTGACAGCCTCTGAGAAGTGAGTGAGTGTGTTAGCGAGTCTCAGCTGGATCTGAGGTCCTGGGGCCGCGAGATGCTTTCCTGCCAACAAGGAATGCATGCAGGGCACTGGATTGCAGGCAGTGCAATGGTGCCCGGAAGAATGTGCTGGAGCTCCATTCGTTTCTGGGTGCTGTGAAGATTTGCCCTCATCTTCCCTCCCTGCAGGCTTCAGCAATCTGTGTACGAAAATGTTTATGATGTGTGTGTGTGTGTGTGTGTGTGTGTGTGTGTGTGTGTGTGTGTGT
>OU015751.1:50797139-50822469 GCA_907169655.1 Acomys percivali
TTGGAGGGATGAGTATTTCTCCCATTCTCGGCATTCTTTGGTTGCCAGCAGTTCTTTGCTTAAAGGTGAGATCTCCCCTTCCATGTTAGCCTCACAAAATGCCCCCATTCTGTATTAGCTCCATGAGATTCCTCCTTCTGTGTTAGTCCTCTGAGATCCCCTTCTGTATCAGCATGTCTATTGGTGTAGAAAAGTAACCAACACATATAGTACCATTAAAAATTTATCATCTTATTAAATGAAAATAGAATCCAACTATCTACATAGCATAATGTAATAAATTAATATCATCTATGGACACATTTGTACACCATGAGGCTTTAAAAGCTCCACATTTCACAGTTTTGGATGAGTGTACACTGACATTTACCCACTATCTTTGAATAATGCTATGTGGGGTAGTTCCACTGCCACTGCAGTCCTCTGTACACCCTTTTGACCCTCTAATTCCCAATGAACAGTTAGTGCTGGCCTTTTTCCCATTTATTTTTTAATGTTTTTTCATTTAAATAATTTATTCAGATTACAATTAGATTGTTTTCCCCTCACTTGTATCTTCCCTTTCCCCACTTCCTCCCTCTTTCATTCTTTCTCCTTCTCTAGACCTTTGACAGATCATAGCTATCAGGCCTCATCTGGGTAGTCTGCTTCCCCTTCCTTTGAGCACCACCAGGCATCCTCACCAAAGGGAAGTGGTTAAATAGGGGACACCAGAGTTCATGTCATAGTCATGCATTGTCCTTGGTTGACACAGCAATTTGTGTATGCCCCTGGGTCCAGATCCACCAACCTTGATGGTCTTTTTTTTTTATTAATTTATTCAGATTACATCTAAATTGTTATCCCATCACTTGTGTCCTCCCTTTCCTCCCTCCCTCCCATTTTCACACTATTCCCCTCCTTGATGGTCTTATTGTAGGGTTTCAGGGCCTACTGGATCCTTCTATTTCCCCATTCTCCCATACCTCTCTCACTTGAAATCCCAATAGCAAGTCCCAGCATCTGTCCCAATCCCCCATTGAGTGATGACTCTCAGAGGACATCCATGGTGCTAGTGTCTAATTATAAGTGAGTATATACCATGTCTATCTTTCTGGGTCTGGGTTAATTCACTCAGGATGATTGTTTCTAGTTCTATCCATTTGCCTGCAATTTTCAAGATTTCCGTGTTTTTAATAGCTGAGTAGTATTCCATAGAGTAAATCTACCACAGTTTCTTTTTCCACTCTTCGACTGAGGGACATCTAGGCTGTTTCCAGATTCTGGCTATAATTAATAAGGACACTATGAACATAGTTGAGCAAATGTCCTTGTTGTGTAGTAGAGCAGCTTTCAGATATATTCCAAGGAGTGGAATAGCTGGGTCTTGGGGTACCCCTATTCCCAATTTTCTGAGAAAATGCCAGATTGATTACCAAAGTGGTTGTACAAATTTGCACTCCCACCAGCAATGAAGGAGTGTTCCCCTTTCTCCACATCCTTGCTAGCATGTGTAATTATTTTAATAAATTCTTTGTGTTCCAACAATCTGTTCCAGTGTCTACTTAAACCTGCATCCAAGACCTTTCTGTGGGTGATGCACCTGTGAAAAATTTCAGCTCAGTTGAATAAAGGCCAAGAAGCATGTATTGTCAGATCATGTAACAGCAGTACGTTTGTCTTTGTACGAAACTGCTAAGCTGTTGTACAAAGTGGCTGTAGCCTTGTGCATTCACACAGGCAATGAGTAAGCATGCTTGCTGCTCCATGCGCCTGCCAGGATTGGGTTCTGTCAGTGTTAGGGATCTGAAGCATTTAATAGGTGTGAAGTAGTAACTCATTATTGTTTTAATTTGCATTTCCTAGATGAATCACAATGCAGAAACATCTTTTCACATGCTGATTTGCCATCTGTATGTATTATGTGATGTTTGTTAAGGTCTTTAATGAAAACGGCTTCTTTTCTGGTTATTGAGTTTCTTGTGTAGTTCTTTATCAAATGTGATGTTTGCAAACATTTGGTCCCAAGCTGTAGCTTGACTTTTTATTCTCTTGACAATGTCTTCTCACATAGCAGAAATTTAAAGTAGACCTAGATTATGAATATTCTTTATAGATCATGCAGTGCAGACAGCAGAGGTCTAGCTTGTGAGCTTACAGGAAAAAAGAAGCAAAGTCTCTCCCAGGCCATTTGCGTGATAGATTGTGTTAAGAACTGGTGGTGTTTGGTCAGCTGGGCCAAAGAGTCAGCTGTGATTAACAAGTAACAGTACCACTGAAGTGAACCTTTGCTCTACTGGGAAAATTGATGATGGCCGAAATTAGAGGTGATTAAGAAGAGACCAACATCATAGAGGGTCATAAATCTGGGAACATTTCCTAAGGATCAGAACATGGACACTGTGGCCTGAAAGAATGCTAAAACTGCATTCCTTGCTGGCAACTTAATGTGACTATGTATGAAAGTCTCTTGGGTAGAACTGGTTTTGAAGGCATGTTGGGGCCATGGAGAGAAGCTGAGGGTTGGCACTATGAGAAATCAAGGGAGGCATTGACTGAAACCCAAAGCACTTCAAGTGTCCTTCCTCTCACTGCCCTCCACATTACTCTTTTTGAGGCAGGGTCTTTCACTTTTACTGGGAGCCCATACATTATGCTAGGTGCAGTTCCCAGTGAGGCCAAGAGATCCTCTTCCCTCTCTGTCTCCAGCACTAGGTCTGCAGGCATGTGCCTCCACTTCCAACATTTTAAAATCAAACCTGGGTCCTCGTGCTTATATAATAAGCACTTTGCCAACTGAGCCATTCCCCAGCCCCAAAGCTTGTTCTTACATTCTGTTGTTCTTCTCATTGATCTTCTGGATCTTTGCTAATGTTGTGTTTAAAACAGTGAGTTGGTGAGAGGCTGGAGAGATGGACCAGCAAGTGATGAGTACATATGCATTTTGCAGAGGACCGGACTTCTGTTCCCAGTTGCCCACATCGGGCAACTCACAATTACCTGTATCTCCACCTGCAGAGCATCCAACACCCTCTTTTGGCCTATGGAGGCACCCGCCCCATGTCTACACATTCATATACACAAACACATGAATACATACACATACATAAAAAGTATTTTTAAAACAAAAATAATTACAAGTTGCTCTTCATTAGAATTAAAACCTTACAGATCTAGAACAAGGAGGTCTTCCCACCCAGTGTTCTTAACCTCAGTCTCCAGCCCAGTGTTCTTAACCTCCGTCTCCCAGGGCTTCTTTGGAGGGGGCATCTGCAGCGTATTTTTTTCTGTTTTATATTTTTGTTTACACAAGAAAAATAGGAGATTCAGACAGGACAAGTGCCTTTCTCTCTGGGTGGGAAAATTTCCCTTTAGAGAGTGCTTTTTCCCTGAAGACGAGGAACTTGAAATGGAAAAAGCACTGATTAACACCCTGTAGTCCCAAAGCACAGAGAGATTCTGGTATCGTGAGAAACTATTCTTTGAGAGATGAAAAAAAACATTTAGTCGCTCTAACAACAACAACAACAATATGAATACACCAAAGTCTAACTTGAACTAATGGGTTTTATTGGAGTTATGGAGTTTATAGGAATATGTGTGAGGTGCTACTTACATGACAAGAAATGGCTCAAAGACTGCTTCCTACCAAAGCCCACCTTATAATAGGTAATGGCTCATAAAAATCATTACACAACTTGCAGGAAGCTAGCATGTTGGAGAGTGTGCTTTTCAGGCCACTCGAGTGGTATAAGCCTCTTTCTAGGCAACTCAGCTTGTCGTAAAGTGTCTCTTAACAGTCTTTCCTGCTTATATGTGCTTGGGGAGGGTGAAGCCTAGCAAATATGGTCAGTACCAGGGACTTCCTGAAGCCAATGAGTTGTTTGCTTCCTACTCTGAATATGCTTAGACCATCCTGTTGTTTCATAGGCCTTTAACATCCTGTATCGTAATGAGCTCCCTTCTCAGATACAAGGATTTATTTTAGGAAGAAACTAAAGAAACATCCAAGCCAAAGTGTGTTTGGTTCATTTCTGGCCAGAGACATGGATACAAGGTGGAAGGTCTGGATTCTCATGATCTCTTCTCCCTCAAGTGAATACACCTGCCTAGGATTTATACATGAGGAAGAGACTGAAACCTAAAAGGAGGCACCTGGATTCCTTCTGACTGCGCCAGCTGGAGTGAGGACCCAGTTCCTGCCATAATTCCCACGAAAATCTCCTAGAGGAGCCATTCAGTGCTATCCCATTTGGGGCACCCATTCTTGCTAGACAGGAGCGCTGTCTTCCTTCTCCTTAGCTCTCGGCTGTGAATCTACAATAAAACTTTTCTCAGCCCATCTTTTGGCTGTCCATCAATTTCAGTCTTTAAATTTAAGAAGTGTGAACCTGGAAGACATTGAGTCAGTGGAAGTTTTGTGTGCCCATGAGCATACGGCACCCTAACTCCCGAGATCACGCCTCCCCAGGGTGAGGCAGAAAGCCTCTAGTGAGTTCAAAGCCACCCTACTCTTCCCATAGCAGGACAGAGAAAGCCTAAGAGGTCATAGGTAAGGATAAGAGGACTTCAGCCTAACATACCTGGACCTGATTTGATGACTTTCAAGGATTTCAACATGGCTGATTAGAAATTGCTCTACATAAAACTTCAATCCCATTCCAAAAAATACCAGAAAGAAGACTATTAGGCTGGCTGGTGAACTATAGTCAGAGTCAAAACATATGTTTACATGCCTTATGCATAATATTCATATTTATCTTCATGCATGAACTTACTTACACCTATTATAAATCATTACATTCATAAGAAAAATATATTCATTCGAAAAGAATGAGGACAGAACAGAATGCCTCCACTTCAGCTCATCAATTGCCTCCTGCAGAGACTGGACCTCCCTGGGACCAGGGTCTCCTCTGCAGGCAGCTGCTGCAGGATGACTGCGTTCTTCTCTGTGACTGGCACATGACCTATCAGGTGCCTGTGTCTTTTCCACAAATCAATAAGCTCACCACCCTTGCTTCAGTCTGGCTGGTCTGAAACTGTTTTCTTTGGTGTAAGAGTGAAGAACACCATCTGCAGCTGAGGGGGGACCTCTGCGGCTCTGAGGTGTTGTTTCCTGTCGCTCCGCATTGATCCCCTCTCATTTGGCTTCCATCTCAAGGGTCTTTGTGCCTTTTTTTTTATCAGTGTCCTAAAAACCATAAGATTCACAAATGTGTGTTTTTGTGTGTGCTAAATTTATCTAGTGCGTTTGGTTCCCTTTTATAATATTTTGGTTAAAGATATAATTCCCCTGCTGGCATTTTTAGATATTTCTTAAATACTTGGTAAGCTTGCTTTGGAAATTTACCAAGCCTGAAGCTTGTTGTTAATTTTTTTATTTCTACTAGATAGACTTAAAATTGTTAGTAAACTAATACAATATCTTTTATGATTAGAAATCTGCTTGTTGTTTCTATAATTGAATTATTTATAATTTTTAAAAGCAAGCATCTTGGGGCTGGGGAAATGGTTCAGCATTAGTCACACTTGTGGCTCTTTGCAGAGGGCTCAGATTTAGCTCCTAGCACCAGTGGCATGCCACACTATCATCTTTAAATTGTTTCAGGGGACCCAACACCTGCTTCTGACTTCTGTGGTCACCAGGCACACTCAAGGTCGATATAAAAACTCATATAAATAAATAAAGCTAAAAACTAAGTATCTGTTTTCATGTTTTTCTAATAAACTGGTAAGAGATAGTAGACAGAGAGGATCCAAAATGGCGGCGCTGAACACACAGTGTTTGATCAGCAGGACAGCAGTAACTGTACAGCAACCTAGGGACCAAAATGAGAGCTACAAAACACCAGTGCTGGTGATTCCCGGTGAGAGGATTCACACTGTGTGGAGCACAGGTGGGTCCAACCTCGGGCCACCTGGCTAATCCACAGAAAAGTCTCTGGTTCCCTGCAGGTGTGTGCACAGTCTCCAAAGGCTAGCCACTCGCCTGCTTGGGCCTCACCTGAGCTCTGTGTATCAGACAGAACTGTGGGCTACAAAAACAACAACAGTGTCTGTGTCTTTGAGCCCAGAGGAGTCCACACAGTCTGGAACACCAGTGGACCCAACCTCAGGTCACCCAGCCAATCCATAGAAAGTTTGCAGGTCCACACAGGCAAAGGCTTAGGCTCCAAGGGCTAGCCACGGACCTGGCAGGATGCATAACATCTGAGGCCTCTTTCTCAGATGGAATCTGTGGGCTACAAAACACCAGCATCTGGGATTTCTAGCCCAGAGGACACCCCACAGTTTGGAACACAAGTAGATCTGACCTCAGGCGGCCTAGCTGGTCCATGCAAAGTTCCGGGGTCTGATCTCAGGTTATCCCCTGATCCACCTAAAGAGCTCCTTGATCCCCACAGGTGAGGAGTCTCAACCTATAGCCACTCAGCTATGAGCCACTCTCAATGGCCGGTGCAGCAGCTTTATTCATAATAGCCAGCATCTGGAAACAACCTAGACGTCCTTCAATTGAAGAACAGATAAAGAAACTGTGGTACATTCACACAATGGAATACCACTCAACTATTAAAAAACAAGGAAATCTTGAAAGTTGCAGGCAAATGGATGAAACAAAAAAAGATCATCCTGAGTGAGGTAACCCAGACCCAAAAAGACATGCATGGTATATACTCAATTATAAGAGTATTTTAGCCCAACATAGATGTCCTCTGAGAGACTCCACCCAGGTGGGATTGGGCAGATGCTGGGACTCACTGCTGAACTCTGGGTGGAAAGGAGAGTGGTATGGAAGAATGGAGGGATGGAAAGACCCAGAGGGTCCAGGAGCCCCACAAGGAGACCATTAAGGCCGATGGATCTGGACCCAGGGGGCCTGCTCAAAGTGTCGCACCAACCAAGGCTAAGGCATCAGTGATCCTAGAGCCCCTGTTCAGATATAGCCAATGGACAGCTCATTCTCCATGCTTGTGCAGAGTGCAGGGACTTCCTCTGACGTGAACTCTGCTGCCACTGATTTCATCACTTCCCAGTGGTGGGGAGGCCCGATGGGCAGGGAAGCAGGCTATCTGGATGAGACCTGATAGGCTGTGGTCGTACGGTGGGGGATGAAGCCCTCCCACAGTCAGAGGTCTCTGGGAGGGGAATAGGGCAGAAGTGGGAGGGAGGTGGGAATGGGAAGATACAAGTGAGGGGATAACAATTGGGATGTAATCTGAATAAATCATAATATATTAAAATAAAAAAAGAGCTAGTAGATATAATAGCCTCCTATGGGTGAATGTGTCTCATACATTTGTATGTGGACATCCACCGCCCCCCCCACCCAGGGTGATTACACTGAGATATGGGGGTTCAGGAAATGGTTAGGTCATGAGTGGGGAGACCTCATGTGTTGAGCAGAGGCAGCATGTTGACTAGTTGAACCTTCTATCCCATCAAGGCCCAGGGAAGATGACATCTATGAGGCCCTTACCAAACACCTTGCTCTTGGTCTTTCAGCTTCCAGACACGTGAAAAATATCTCTTGTTGGTGTTAAATCATGTAGTCTAAGGTCCAGGCTATGGCGGCCCTAACTAAACCAAGTATAATTTCATAACCCCTACAGAGTCACATGCTCTTCTGTGCTTTGTTTCCAGTGTTTAAATGGTTTTTCTCTTGCTGTGATAAAAGACCTTTAAAAAGGCAATTTAAAGGACAAAGGGTTTATTGTGGCTTACAATACTGGTTATAGCCCATCCAGACAGGGGAGTCACAGCAGTAGGAGCTGGAAGGAGCAGGTGGCTTTGAACCCACAGTCAAGAGCGATGACCAGAACATTCACGCTGCTAGAACTCAGACCAGTTTCTACACGCTGCACAAGCCAGGATCTTCTGTCACTCATTAAATGCAATCAAGACATCCCGACAGGCAGGATCCTGCTCCCAGATAATTCTAGATTCTACCAAGTAAACAGACAGACAGAAGCCGTCACAGCCATTGCTGATTCTCTCTCCTTTCTGTTTGTGTCACTAGCACTTTAAAGGGAGGGGGGCTTGTTTTCACGGGCTCCTCCGTTGGTTTTTGTTTTCTGTGTTATCACTTTTCACCCATCAATTCAGTCCCCAGCTCTGCATTTCAACTTCGGTTTCCTGTCTCAATTCTCAAGTTGCAAGTCTAAATAACATTTCTTGCTTTGTAATATATACAACTAAATTAGTACTCAAGTTTGGTTTGCCAACATTTCCTTGAGGAAATCTGTATGCATATTACATCTGATAAAATATTGTTGACTTCCTGATAATTTGTGGTTTCTAATAGGATTTTTTTTTTTTTAGCAATAACCCAATTTCATGTATCATTTCCAGATTTCCTAAAGACATGTGAAGGATAAATTTTCTGTGTTTTCATCATTAATTTTTAATTTTATGTTATAATTAGAAAAAACTGCTCTGAATGCTTTGGTTTGTTTACTGATGCCTCATATTTGGACTGTTTATTCAAATTTATCACTCTTGTTAAAGTTTTATTCACTTGTGTGTGTACATATTTGTGTATAGGGGCTCGTGCACGTGTGCGCATGTGCAGGCACGTGTGTGTGTGTGTGTGTGTGTGTGTGTGTGTATGCACACGTGCGTGCCCATGGAATCAACATGAGGTGTCCTCCCCTGTTGAATCTATAACTCATTGTCTCAGTTAGACTGGCTGTCCCTCAAGCTCCTGGCATCCTCCTGTTTCTGCCTCCCCCAGATTTGGGGTTATATATGTGTGCCACCAAGTCTGTCTAGCCTTTTTCTGTGTGTGAGTTCTCTGGGGATTCAAACTCAGGTGCTTGTAATTGTGTGGCAAGCACTTTATAGTGACCCCCACACACGACACCAAATGTATCATTTGTCTAATAGCTGTTGCCAGCATCCTTAGGTCTCTAGTCAAGAGAGAGACCATGTAAGAAAGGGTACACCGAATTCCGATGGGTTTATCTAAAACCAATCTCTCAAATCCTAGAGATAAGTTAAATAGTCATTGCCTACACTTTTAGAGTCTTTAATTTCTCCATGTAATTTTGTTAGTTTTGCCTATATTTTGATTTATTACTTGGTTTTATTTTCAGTAGTGGGGATTGGATACAGGGCCTTATGTATGCTGGGCTAGTCTCTCCCACTAAATTATACTAATGTATAAATTATACTTATATTTAGATACCCACAGGCTCAAGATTTTCTGGTTTTCTGGTCAATTAATCTTTTAAATTGTGTTTAAGGATACATTTTTTCCTCAGTAACAATTGCTTTTTTGTGTCAAGGCTCATCATTAAGCTGTTTCTTTTACTATTTCTATCTCTTTTATTTTATTTAAATATTCATTTTAATTAATAGTTACCATGCACATATATGAAATGTGGCATAACACTCCGATATAATCATAGAATGGATGATGATCACACTGGAGTCATTAGTACATCCATTGATTCAAATGCAGTCTTATTTCTTAAAATTCAAAAGCAATAATTGAGCCTTGCTTAAAGATGAAAGTAGTTCCAGGGAGTACAACTTTTAGCTCATTTACTCAAGTCACTGTGGTCATCCACTGCCATTTCTGCCTTTAGCTTGTCTCACAAGAAGAAAGGCATTAAGAAACTCTCATAATGTGTTCATATCTCTTTTTCCCAGTAATCCTTTGAGAAAGCCACCTACACGATGCTCATAGAATGCTGAACTGGACTAGACCGAGGTGTGTTTGTCATAGAGTGAATCAAGTATGGCTCCTTCCCCTGTCCTGCCCAGCGAGAACTAACTCCTTGTATTCAAGGAATAGAGGAAAAAAACTATTTAACTAAGTGCATTCCTGGTTCCAGCTAATACCCAAAGGGAAACTGAGCCTGAATGAACATTCTTTACAGCTTATGTAGATCTCAAGCCATAGCACTCCATGTATGCTGTCACCTGTAAATTACTTTTAGGTCCCAGCTCCAAGTTCCATGTTGAGCAATTAAACATGTTTTGAAGAGACAGAAACAGTAAGTTTGGCCATTTTGGACAACCAGAAAATTTACACAAAAAGATATTGCCACAATTAACTTGGAAGTGCAACAGTGTCGTTCTTTTCAGTGTTAGCGAGGTTGTCCTGCCTGCCTGGAAGAGTGATGCTCTTCCTGATACAGGAAACAGGGCCTAATGCACCACTGTACCCCTGGCAGCTCCTCTGGCATCTCGGCACAGGCATTGATACAGGACTACAGTCTAATGAGTGGCAGCGTTGGTGAACAAATCTTAACAGAAACATAGTCTGTGCCACCTTAAACTCTAATTATGGCAGAAGCACACCTCCACCTCGCTGCAGTTTCTTAGAAGCATTGTTAGTAGGCTATGTCATGTCATGTTTAGGCAACACTCTTATTTTGTTAAGATAAATTCTACTTTTGTATAACTTACTATTTCCTATGCAAGTTTATTGGTAGATCCTTTTAGCATCAGTTTATCAGGTCCAGCTTTTCAGGGGGTATAAAAAGGCTACACACATGCTTCCTGCACCAGCGCTTTACTCCAGTCTCCACACATGCACCTTGTGTTCTCTATGCCCCAACACACATGCCCCTCCCACGCCTCTCCCCACCCCAGCACCATGTACACACAGCCTCCCTTTCATCACAGGGTCTGTGTCTGCTACAGTCTTTCCTGTGAGCGCCCCTGGTGCCAACTACACTACATACACTGTAGTCCTTTTGTCACAGTCTGTGGGATGGTCCTTTTGTCAGGTTAAGGATCTGCTCTGCTGATATTGCAAGCGGTTGGGAGTTGACCACCGCCATCTCTGTGCTTCTCTGCCCTCTGCAGACACCAGGTCACTGTAGACCTCCATGTAGGTTGTTCCTCATCTTTTCCTTCCCAAGAGTAAGCTCCTTGAAGACGTGGGATGGGGATGGGCCGAGCCTGGAAAGTGTCTGAATTGCCCTATCCTGGCTTAGCAGCGTGCACAAGACAATGCAATCCATTCCCTTCCCTCCTCCACTTCTGCATATAAACTACGCTTCTGTCCCCAAGGCATCTACCTTCATTATGACGGGAAGATTTCACAGAAACTGCTTTCTCTGTACCAGGGTGGCAGCAAGCCCCGGGGAATCCACTTCACAGATGAATATACCCAGTGACACTCCAGAATTGCTGTCGCAAACGTTGTAACAATTCTCCACAATTTTAATCAAGTCATACAATTTTTAATGCTCCTGTATCAAGCCCCACACAAATCACATCCTTTTTCTTCATTGTGAGTGAAGAAACTTTCCCTGGTTCATTTGCAAGTCTGACATGCTTGGCATATAAAATTGATAGCTCGAATTTATTTATTTATTTATTTATTTATTTATTTATTTATTTATTTTTAAGCAACCACCACCACTACAACAAAAATGTAGTCAATATGAGAGCTGAATCCTAGCAACACCGCCTCAGCTTGAGTCATTTTGCTGTTTCTCCCAGTCCCAGCATCACACAGTCCTCTCCAAATGGAACCTCTGAATTATTAATGCTGCTCATAAGGCCACCTAGCTCAGTAAGGAAGGGGGTACAGCATCACTGAATACCAGCCGCCCAGAATACGCTCTGACTCACACTTGACCAAAACCACTCATTTACTCTCTCTTGTTCCACTAATTCAAATTTCTAAAGATGACTTTGCTTTGGCTTGAATTGAATTTATTTTAACATACATTTAATTAATCAGCCCCAAAGACTTGGGTAAGAGTTTTTCTCTCTGTGGAGAGGAAGGTCTCAGGAGAGTACAAGTCCACAGCCACGTCAAGATGTATCACAGAATCCAGGGAGAGAGAGGTCTCTGGAATAAAGGCGTGGGGCATGTGCTGGGGAGATGGTTCAAAGTGCCTGGCACATAAGCATGAAGACCAGAATGGCACAGGGGCACAAGTCTATAATCATAATGTTGACATTTGGGTGTAAGGGAGGGTGGCTGCTGTCAGGCAGATCTCTGATGTTTGCTGGCCGGCCAGCCAGCCCCTCTGAAATGGTGAGCTTCAAGTTCACTGAGAGACCTGTCTAAAATATACATAGTGGTCAGTGAGAGAGAAAAGCATCTGATGTTGAACTCTGAACTGTGTTTTGCACATCCCCAATAGGCACATAAACACATGCTCACATCTACACCATGTACACACACACACACACACACACACACACACACACACACACACACATGATTTGGTCTAGTCCTGGATTGCTGAGGATGTAGAGAACAGCAGACACTGGGCAGGTGGAGGGCACTAATGTGAGAGAATAAAACATAAATGAAGTGTGACATCCCTAGATCCAAAGGGAGATGTTTTAACGTGCAACAGGAACTGTCATAGTGACCAAGTTTGTTCCCAAGGAGACAACCTTGGCTCAGGTTTGCCTCTGGGGTTCCTTTAGCTGTGAAGTGCTACTGTACGTACTTGTTGGCTATAAGGGAGGGAAAACTGCCTGTGTGAGTGGGACACTCAGGACAGCAAGTGCCCTCTTCACAGCGACAGTCATCTACTGTGGAGGGCTCCAGTTCCCTGAGGACATGAGCATCATGACATGGAGTCCAGGAGGAGGCCCAGCATCCTTGGCAACATAGGATACACCCCTGGGAATTTACTCTACAGATGATCAAATATATTAGGAGGATGAAGATTTTGTTGTTGCTCAAATCTTATTAACATTCTGTAAAAAGTGAGATGGGGCTTCCGCGCAGAGCTCTGGGAGCAGAACAGCCTGGCACTACAAGAGGGAAACAAGTTGAGAGGCTCCAGAAAAGCCAGCCCCCTTACAGATAAGCTTTCCTCAGAATTTACCAATATTTCTCCCCAAGGAGTGACAGGAAAAATATTTTTGTTGTTACAAATCTTTTCTTGTCTTTAAAGTTCTTGGTCTAGAAAGTTCTGCTCAAATTGGCTTCACTGTAACAACGGTCTTGCTGGCTGTGGTCAGGGATGTTGGCTCATGTGTAAGCTGGGCTCAGGCATGCACCACTGTCTTCATCTGTTTTGCAATGAAACTGACTGGAACTGAGTAATATTGGAAGAAAAGCTTAGTTAGTGCAGAGTTCTGGAGACTGCAAACTCAAGGTGGCCCCCCACAGTTTCGTGCCTGGCTCCATCACAGCATGGGAGATGCCACCAGGAGAGTAGGAGACAACAATTACCTGGCAAGACTGCAAGCAAGAGAGTCTAGGCCAGGTTCACTTGTTTCTATAGCAACTATCTGTGTCAGGAGCTAAACCTGGTCCAGAACAACTCAATTAACTTTCACGTCACCTAACTGCTTCCTATCGCCATTTTCAGCCTCCTACTACCACACACACACAAACTTTTGCCACACAAACAAGCCAGCTAGCTCAAGTTAGTAAAACCAGGGCATAAACAAGGCCCCTAGGTCTCTTGGCTTTTCTCTCCTGCCTGAAAGCCTTACCCGCTTAGAGTCACTTCCTCAGGATCAAGTTGACACACCCAGATAAGAGAGTGTCTCTACCACCAAAGCCGTTGTAAAACATAGACGTTATTTTCGCTGGGTCTGTTTGCTCAGTGCTCATCAATTTCTCTGATGAATGGAAGGGACCCAGGCAAGAAAGGAAGGTTCCGGCTGTTGAATGTCCAATGATAAACAAGACTGCTGTAGTCTGCATAGCTTAGGGACTGGTCTAATGGGGTGACAGGGGAATGGAGAAATGACAGGCACATGGCTGCAAGTACAGAAAAGCTTGTCTCACATGAGCTGTGAGCAATGCTGAAGACACCAGAAGCAACTCAGTGAGTGCATTATACACAGCACAATTGAGAGGGGGTGTCTGTAGGAAATAGTCAGATTACAGTCATCTGGGAGGAGGAAGTTGTGGTTGACTGCTCCTCATAGACTGGTTTTAGATAAAGGCCAAATGTTCTTCTACACCCACTCTTGGACTACCAGAAGGCGTTGGCATTCCTGTGAGTCTGAGGCCTTGGGGGTCCTGCCATGGCCTTGTCTAAGTCAACAGAAAACACTCTCTGGACTTCATCTACTCCACACACAGGGCATCACCATCACCTCCCTGAGAGCTCAGAGAGCATCTGGGAAGAAAGGACTGGGAGACTTTAAGAGCCAGAGGAAGGAGGGATCAGCTTGGAGCTGTGCCTTTCTGGCATGATGTGACCATTGTATTTTTTTGAGCTCATGGTATCTGTGATTAATTGCACAAGACGAGGCTGGTCAAGAATCTGTCATAAAGGGAAAAGGGCTCTTGGGGCTTGTGTGATAACAGTTAGTAGGGGAAGGAGAGAAATTTTTTTCAGTGTTATATCACTGCTGGTATCCATGCTCTGTAAACAAACTCCCACCCATGCTCCTATGAACAACCCTAATAAAACTCTTACACACACACACACACACACACACACACACACACACACACACAAACCATGAAAGTAGAAAGGGGGGTAATTGGGAAGAGGAAGGGGATTCATGGGAGTGGAAAGGGAACAGGAGACAGTAGCAAGAGTGAATCCCAGAAATATATTATCTGCATTATGTAAATATGTCACAATGAAACTCATTGTTATGTATAATTAATACATTCCAATAAAACATTTAAAAATAAAGGAAGAGTGGGCCTAGAGAGATGGATCAGTGGTTAAGAGCACTGGCAGCTCTTCCAGAGGTCCTGAGTTCAATTCCCAGCACCCACATGGTGTCTCACAACCATCTATAATAAGATATGGTGCCCTCTTCTGGCCTATAGGCATACATACTGACAGAACACTGTATACATAATAAATAAATCTTTAAAAACAAGTAAAGGAAGATTTAGGAAAAGTGGGAGCAACAAAGTGTTGACTATTTGCGACTCATTTGGTTAAAACACATGCTGAGGGACTCTGTGTGTGTGTGTTTGCACCCACGAGTGGCTATGTGACTCTTGTGACTATAATGGTAGGAGGTTAGCTGCAGCTCTTGTTCCTGCATGCTCTCCCCCTCATCCTCTTTGTTATTTTTAGAACAGTCTCCCATTGGCCTGGAGCTCTGTGAGCTAACCAGGCTGACTGGCCAGTGACCCAGGGACCTGCCTGTCTCTGCCTCCCCCGGTGTTGGATTTACACAAGTGTGCCACCATGCCTGGGTTTTTGTTCTCCTTAACTTGGGTACTAGGACTGGAAATCTCCGTCCTACTGGGCTATCTTCCCAGTCCCCCTGAGAAACAACTATAAGGCTCAACTCAACCCCCTCTCCCTTGGAAGTCCTCTATGATTTGTAGAGTGCCTGATTCTGCAATCTTCCTTTCACAGTTACTGCCAGCCTGTGCCCTCATTCCTCCAGTGTCTTCATCCTCTGGCACCTGACGCTAAATCCAGAGCTTGGGGAACTAGGGTAAAACATCCACAGATGGGGGTGCCTATGCATTCCTGCAGGTCAGAGATTTGCTTCTACTGCCTGCCTCAGTTCTGTTTCCTTCGTCTCGGTGATAAAATACTTTGACAAAAACAAATTAAGGAAGAAAGGGTTGGTTCAGCTCCCGTGTTCTAACCAATCACTGCAGGAAATCAGAGCAGGTGCTTGAAGCAGCGGGTCACATCACACCCAGGTCACGAGCAGTGGGAGGATGAGTGAGTGCATGCTCCTGTGAGGCTCCCTGGTTCTTTTCTCTCAGTCCAGGGCCCAGGCAATGCAATGGTGCCCCTCAAATTCAGGGTGGGTCTTCACACTTTAATTAACACAATTAAGGAGATTCCTCACAGACATCCTCACAGGCCAAAACAATTCGATTTCCCACCGTGACTCTCTTCCCAAGGGACCACAGACTGTGTGACGTTGACAATAAAGCTAACTACTATAGTGCTGTTATTATTATATTGATCTTGGGGGCAAAATTGTGATGTCCTTGTTGATTATTGTTGTATAGCTGTGACTTACCACAGGTAACATCACCTACTGAAACAGCTCTTGTTTTATATAAGACACTCAGTGGTTTTTAGATGAATGAGTTTATGACCTAATAGAACAGAGAGATAATATCTATTTATTTTGCTTTCAACGCCAGGCTCTGTGGAAATCGCATCATCTCTCATTGATCGCCAACTCTGCAACAGCCAGCCATTCATGTGCCCCGTTTTCCAGGTGGAAAGGGTGGAATTCTGGGAGTCTAAATAGCACATGCAAGGTCACCTCATAAGTGGGCAAGGGATTTGACATTTAAAGTCTGTCAAACGTCAACATGGCAATCATTGCAGAAAGGATTGTCAATTGCTTTCAGCTTTGCACAGAAGAGCAGGAGGCGACAGGTACTGACCAGCTGCAGAGCTGAGCTCTCCAGGAGCCGATGAACAGCTCCAACCCATATTTACACAGACGGCCCTGCGTACGATCAGTGAGTCACAAAGCAGAACAAACAGAATGAATGCAGGTTTCTGAAGAGCAGGTGGGAGGCCAGGGGCTGTAGGGGGATAGTCGAGGCTGCGGTGAGAAAGGACATCACACACGGTGTACATCTGTTAATTATCTAAGAACAAGTTTTAATTGATTCCTTAAAAAAAAAAAGCTAGAAGGAGTGAGTTTGAATGTGCTCACTCTAAGGAAAGGACAGGTGTTGGAGAGATGCATGTTTGGTTGGTTTAATGCTGTCCACTGTGCACATGCACAGAACACCATGATACATTATCAATATACAGGGTATTTTTTATTTTAGATGTCATTTTAAAAAATCCAATCCGCAGAGAGCAGTGAGAGTGCAGGTGCCACCAGAAGGCTGATTTTTTTTTCCTTATGGAAGAAGAACATATGCTCGGACAGAGAACCGTGGCTTTTTTTTTTCTTCCTAGCATTAAGGGTAGAGGAAATTTGTTTCCAGGTAAACAGCTTCCTTTTCTACAATTTATAGTGGGTTCTTAGGTAGAGCTAGGCCATCAGAGACATTTCACAGGTCCTGCTGGGGTCATGGGCTGATAAAAGCCAATTCTTTCTGGGCTCACTTGTGTAGTGATTTTATTTTATTTTATTTTATTTTATTTTATTTTATTTTATTTTACTTTTTAAGGAGATGCAGTTTCGATGACTGGTGGATCTCAGATCTGCACTGGCCACTGCCATGGTGAGCTAACAGAATCCACTCAGGAGTCCCAGAAAGTGCTGAGTGTGGGTGGATACCGGCTGAGGGGACATCGGGAGACTGACCACACCAAAGTGATTCCCAGTACTGTTTCCCATGTCACATGGCTGGGCATTTCTGATACTCTTGGAGCCTCTTAGAGCCAGGCAAGGAAGAGAAAATGCAGGTGCAAGATGAGCAGCCTGGATCCTGGCACCCAGGTGGCCCTGCAGGTGGGGGCAAACCTCACCTGGATCCTGGCACCCAGGTGGCCCTGCAGGTGGGGGCAAACCTCGCCTGGATCCTGGCACCCAGGTGGCCCTGCAGGTGGGGGCAAACCTCACCTGGATCCTGGCACACAGGTGGGGGCAAACCTCTGAAGGAGCCCAGGACAGCCAAACCTGTATTATTTCTGGCATATTGGATTAAACGTAACACCAAGTTCATTTACTTCCTAACATATGCTTCTAGTAATTAAATATTTTTGGTGCTTATATGTAAACAAAATTGGCATGTCCCAGTAGCCCTGGCCTGTGCTATGCACATTTGAGTCACAGTGGATAGAAGGTTGATTTACTTGGCCATTTAGAAATAAGGGAGTGGGGGTGGGTGGGCTAAGTAATGACTTAGTTGCCAAAGCACCTGCTGCACAGGTTTGAGGGCCAGAGTTTGCATCCCTAAGTGAGCAGCAGTAGCTTCGGGGAGCTGGAGAGGGCTGGGTGCCTGGAGCTAACTGGTCAACCAGACTGGCTCCATTAATCAGTTTCAGTGAGAGATGGCAACTCAAAAGCAAGGTGGAGAGAAATTGGGGAAGATACCTGATGTCATTCTCTAGTCTCTATACACATGTACATGTATGTACACACATACCTGCACTCATGTACAGAGAAAGTAGTTTGTAGGGTTGAGTTAGCATGGAAGTGCCTTTCTCATCAGGGCCAGTGGAGCCTGACAGTCAGTTCTGCTCTGTGCAGACAGGCTCACTGCACTCTTCTTTGTCTTCTGCCTATGGAAAACCTGTGACCCATCACTAGGAAGGATCCTTGCTGTTCCCCCTAGAGCCCTTCTTTGCTGTTTTGTCCTTCTCATCCGCTGCCACACTCACGGGGCCCCGCCACCCTATAGATGGCCTCCCTGGACTGTACCTGCCCTTGGTGTACTGCGGCAGTTTGTCCATCATCCTAAGGACTCTGTGTAACACTCTTCCTGTACAGTGCTCTGTCCAATCACCACCCCACTCAGGGCTCACAAAGAACCAGCGTGGACTGCAGTCTGCTCCGGGACTGCCTGGCTGGGAGTCAGCCTGTGGCATTCCGGCTGCAGATACCATCTCACCTCCGCCTGTAACTCCCCTGGGCCCTCTTCTTTCCTAGCCTCCTGGTGCTCATGATACTGTCCTGCTCTCTGTAGGTCTGTATTCACAGGCGCGAAGGCATTTACACAAAGGAGTGTGGGGATTGGCTGATGCAGTGGACGAGGAAGTGGGATGCCCAATGGGTGACAAAAGCAGCTGTGACAGGCACTGGGGAAGTCTCTTTAATAGTGTAAGGGTAGGTGTGTAGGGGTGGAGTTGGGTGTGTGTGTGTGTGTGTGTGTGTGTGGGTGTGATGGGGAGACGAGGAGGCTGGTCTTGCATGTCAGTGCTCTACCCCCTTTCATGCCTGACAGAGAAAAAGGAGGAGTTTGAATGTGTGAGAACTCAGGGCACTATAGAAGAATGCTGTTCACTGGCTTTTTTTTTCCCTGGCTGGTTAAGTTACCTTTCTTACATAACCCAGACCTCTTGTGTAGGCGTGGCACCATGCACAGTGGGCCAGGCCCTCCTGCATTAATTAGCAAAAAATAAAATGCTTCACTGACGTGGCCACAGGCCAATCTGAATGAGGCAGTTACTCAACGGAAGTTTTCCCTTCCCAGGTGTCAAGTTGACAGCCAATACTAGCCATCCCAGTGATCTTTAACTCACAGCAATCCTCCTGCCTCAGCCTCCCTCCCAAAAGCATGTGGTGTGTGCCCATGCTTGGGTGTATAGGTTCATGTATGTAAGGTTCATGTATGTGCGTGAGTGTATACAGTGTGTGTGTGGTTGCAGAGGCCAGATGTCTGCTTCTGGTGTGATTTCTCAGTCATTCATATTGGGTTTCATTTGAGACAAAGGTCTCTCCTTGGCCTGGGGATCGTTTTTTAGTCGGGTAGCACATTAAGGGGTCCAGGACTTAATTTTAGACCCTTGTTATTTTTGAGTGGCCTCTATGTGTCTCAGAAAGAGAGTTGACCCACCCTGGTCACAAATCCTTTGGATCTTGTCTCAAGGTGCACATAGCCACCTGGAGTGACGCTGGATCTTCTGAGGCTGAGTTTAGGGAATAGAGGAAGTTGAGCAGTGGGGATGTGTGCACCCGCACACCTGCACTGGTCATTTCCCTCCAACAGGACACTTTTGGTTCTGGTAGAGAGAGCAAGATGAACCCCGCTGAGGCTCTGTTGGATGTGAGCCTTCTCTCTCCCTGGCCCTGCCCCCATAGCATCCGATCTCATCAGCACTGGGAGGTGGGAGGAGTACTTGGGCTGGGAGAGCAGCACTGAGGTGAAAACTCCTCCTTGCTGCAGCTGGCTGCCTCAGCATTTGCAGCCACTAGCTTTACTCCCTGAGTCAGCAGCATCCACAGCAGCCCATTACAGAGAGGAGGTTTGGGGTAGATTATGAAATATCGATTGTCTGTCCTGCACAGTTTAATTGCATTTCAGAGAGTGCTAAGCTGAGTCAGTGTGGGGCCCGCTTGGCTTCCTTTGTTCATAGGAGAACAGAAAAGCTGCGGAAGCAAGAACGCAAAGCGCACGTTAGAAAGAAGCCGAGGGTAGAGACAGGCGGTGGCGCAGGGCATACAGATAGCATAGCCAGTAAAGGGCTTGCCATGTAAGCATGAGCACCTGGGTTTGAATCCCAAAACACACAGAGAGAGCTGAGCATGGTGCTGCATGCCTGTAACCTCAGCACTGGAAAGGCAGAGACAGAAATGGTTTTGGGGCTCATTGGCTAGCCAAAACTGTGAGTTCTAGGCTAGGAGTCCTGAGACTGACTTCTGGCAGACAGACAGACAGACAGACAGACAGACACACACACACACGTGCACACACATGTGCACACACATACACACATGTGCACACATGCATACATACACACATTCAGGTGTACTCACACACACACATCTTCACAGCTGACTACTCATAAGGGTACACACCTCATCTTTTTGCATGTTTACAAGAGCCTCAGGGATCATGCCTATTACACTTGAGAGTGAATGTGTGGTGTTTTGAGTAAGAATATCCCTGACAGGCTCATAGATTTGAATATTTAGTCACCAGCAAGTAGCACTATGTGAAAGGATTAGAAGGATTAAGAGGCGTGGCCTTGTTGGAGGAGCTATGTCACAAAGGGTAGGCTTGGAGGTTTCAAAACCCCATGCCAAGCCTGGAGTCTCTCTCTCTCTCTCTCTCTCTCTCTCTCTCTCTCTCTCTCTCTCTCTCTCTCTCTCTCTCTCTGCCTTTGGATGAGGACATAGCTCAGCTACTGCTCCAGTGCCTGCCTGCGTGATACCATGCTCACTGGCATGATTAACAGACTAAACCTCTGACAACAGTCAGCAAGTCTCTAATTAAATGCTTTCTTTTATAGGAGTTGCCTTGGTCATGGTGTCTCTTCACAGTCACAGAAGAGTGACTAATACACAATGTTAGATTCAGGTTATGGAAAGTCTTCTGCTACCAGAGCATGGTTTGCTAAGGAAAGAACTAGACCTGAGGTGTCAATGAGGGTTCCAAAGCCAGGGAGCAGGTGAAGCAGGCAGGAGTGTGGGCTGGCTCTCCTGCATTCCATAGTTCTCAAATTCTGCCCCCAAACAGCTGATTCTTGTAGACAGAATCCCTTGTGTATTGTATGAAAGCATCAGTTGTTAACAAAGAGATAATGGCCTATTAGCTGAGGCAGGAAATAGGAGGTGGGAATGCCAGAAGAGAGAGATGAACTCTGGGACAGAGACAGAGGGAGACTCGCTCCATACTCTGAGGGAGAAGGGCACACGGAACTGAGGAGAGGTAACCAACAAGGTGGCACACATAGAATAGAAAAATTGGTAAAAAATAAGTTATGAGCTAGTATGGGAATGAGCTAAAGCTTGTGGCCTACGTATTAATTCTTAAATAATAAAGTTTCAGAGTCATTATTTCAGAACTTGGGGTGCCGGTGGAAAAGGCTATGGTTACAGATCCTTGTGCACACCAAATGTGCAGTGTCCTTTCTGCAAAGTGCTCATATTCCCACTGCACAGAACACTCAGGCAGTGCATCTTTCCCACTTAATCAGGCACTAGTCCCTGACATTGCTTTCACAAGCCACTTTGTAGTTTAAAGTCTATAATTTAAAAATATGCAAATTTATATATTCTGATACCTGGTAAATTATTTTACATATGAAATAAGCTTCCCATCGGCCGAAATGTGGATGTTGAGTCTTATGATTGCTAATGCTTCAGAGTTTCATACTTCTAACCCAAGTGGAAACGGCATGTGTTACCTCTTAGTTTGGTATACAAATATGTCTGGTTCTGTGTTTGTATTTGCAGTTGTTTACCTGAGTACAGTGTTTATTTTTGTTTTGTTTGCAATGTGGTTTCTTATAGTCCAGACTGACCTTGAATTTTCTACATATTCAAGGACAACCTTGAACTGCTGATCCCCGTACCTTCATATTGCAAGAGCTGGGAATACAGGAGTGCACCACCAGGCCCCGTTTATGGAGTACTGAAGATGGAACCCAGGCCTCCATGTGTGCCATTCAAGTATTCTACCAAGGGAGCTACAGCCTTACCCCTGAGTACACTGTCTAAATCCCAGAACGCGAAACAGAACAGAGCTAAATTTGGGAACTCCATTTGTGGAGACTGACCCTTTGCCATTTTATTGCTGATAAACGCAGATAGCTGAACTGGTGTAAGGTACCAGTGTGCATCAAGCACACTGCAGAATCTTTATATTAGCTTGAATAGAAATGTATACTAATTGGAGACTCTGCAATTATTATTAACATTTACCAGCGATTCCTTTTATTTAGAATGGAGAGTAAGATTTTAGGGGCAGGGACGCATGATAGTGCTGGCATTCTTTAGAATAGTGACAATTAAAACAGCAGACTGACATCTGGAGGGTTCAGTTATTGCTTTAAAATCTTCCCCAGACAATGCAAGCCCTCTCACCTACCCTTGGTAGCTGGTAACACTGCAGCCTTGGTGGGACTTTGTGCTATAGAGGGTTTATAGCAACAATGATACTTAGCAGAAAGTTGTGGACCCTAACAAGTTTCTCCTCGCTGCGTGTTCTGTAAGTCTGAAGAGCTATCTACAGCAGCTCTGCTTTCAGTTTTGAATGACTGGGCTTACGAAGTATGAGCAAGCCAAAAGAATAAATAGCAGGTGGCAGAGCAGCAAAGCATCACCAGATTGGGGACTTACAATGTAGCCTGATTGAGAAAGCCAACAAAGAAACCATTACCCACTGGGGGCTCATGACACCTAGCAGAGATCCACCAGAAGACTGTACTGAGATAGTCCGCCCGCATTCCTGGTGGAGAGCTTTCTCTCCAGGGATGCCCTCCTATCTGCCAGTTTGCTCTGTGGCATTGTTATAGCACAGCACAAGCCACAGTGACCTCTGTTGGAAATGGTTCACCTTCTAACTGTTCTCAAGGATACAATGTTTCGAGCATCCTTGAGTGCTGGGCTGTTATCCCTCCTCCCCATCACAGATCTGGGGGGGGGGGGGGGGGGGGGGCCATTCAGGACAGGGATTTTGGAGGACAGCTGAAATAAGCATGCTTGAGTCTGAGACAGCAGAGGGCCTCCTTGCTGCAGAATCTGTTTGCAACAAGTTTAAAGGTTACATCTGCCGCGAGGTCCTGTGGACACAGAGGCAGGTTAGCAAGCCGACACAAATGCGGCTGGACCTTGACAGTAGCATTCTGAGGCCAGCTGCAAGGAGACCAGCCTGCAGTGAGCTGGGCTCATAGTTCAACCTGAGGGCTGCAGACATGAAGCGTGTAGCTTTTTAAAGCAAGCCCAGCAGCAAGCACATGGTTTTCATTTCTCCTCCAGGAGCATTTTTGGCACGGATAAATCAGATCTGCTGCTGGTCATAGGGTGATAATGGGTGGGAGTGGTGACCATTTGTTGTGAGACAACTCCAGTCACTGGATTCTATTAGCTTGACTCAAGGAGGGAAGGACTTAGCAACGCTGCTTGGGTAACGCAAATGAAATTTGTTTTCAAACACATGGATTTCTTTTTGTTGTGCTAAGTATCCACTATTTTGGGTATGGGTATGGGTATGTGTAAAGGTGCACATATATGTGTCAGAGTGCATGTGTGTGTGATGGGTCTGGTGTATGTAGAGCCCACATATATGTGTGAGAGTACATGTGTATGTGTGATGGGTCTGGTGCATGTACTGGTATACATATATGTGTGAGGGTGCATGTGTCTGTGCCTCTGTGGAGGCCAGACTTGATTTTGGGTGTCTTTAGTCAGATGTCTGTTTTGGGTTTTGAGACAATATCTCACTGAGCCTTGAATCCAGCAATTCAGCTAGCCTGGCTGGCCAGGGAGGGCCAGGGACCCATTTGTCTCTGCTTCCTCACAGCTGGGATTAGGTGTGTGCTACTGACAACCAGCCTTTTTCTCGAGGACTCAACCCTCTAGCATAGAGCAAGCACTTGATTCACAGCCATCTCTGAAGTCCCATGCTACCACCATCTTTACAGGGAGGCAGAGATGGGCAAAACAGTTCTTGCTTGCTTTCTTTATTTTTTTGGATGACAGACAGCAGAGATGGGGATATGCTGTCACCATGACACTGACTAGCAGCATCTCCCATGCCATCAGTGCTGCACTCTCCCTGTGGCCATTTGCACAAATGTCAGGAGTCAACTGCTTTGGGTAGCATTCTTCTCTCTGAGATCCCAGGATTCTAGGAACTGTTCAGCTGCCCCTTACATGCTAGTAGCCATGATACTCACAGAGACACCACTCCCCAGAGCTTCTCAATGTGTAGTTTACAATAAAAAAAACCTCAACAAACCACACACGTGCTACTGGGACACCCACGCCGGGTGTGCATCACTTGTCCACATGTGGGCCAGCATTGGACAGTATGTTTATTTTTTTTAACTCTGACACCATGCTGGCCAGCTCGTGATTACAGATGTATGACTTCCATTCCCAAACACCTTGCTTAGAAATGTGGAGGGAAAAAAAAAGGGTATGGCCAAGCCAGGGACTCAGGGGTGGGAGGCAGAAGACGGGTCAGAGAGAGTGAAACCTCACCCTGTATTTCCCATCCTTATGACTATAGGGCAGACCTTAGGAAGGACACTGGCTTCCCTCAAGGTTTAGTGGGTAAGTGACATCACCAGATGCTTGCCAGGAGTTGACAGTATACTCAGACATTGGGTGGGGTGGACAATTGTTAGTCAAGGTTGCTGGGCTTGCAGGGAAGGTGTTCACCTGCGAGGACCAGGGATCAGCTGAGACCCAGAGAAATAGAGGGTAGACAGGGCCTGTGCTACAGAATGAATTCATCCGGCCATCCAGCCCTGTGCTCAGGACTGCAAGAAATAGCCAGAATAGGCCTGTGTCCAGCAGCCTCTTGCTGCCTCTTGGATATTTTTTACAGGAAGCTAAACCTTGGGTCTTGTCCACAAGGTGCCACAACACATCTCTGATATCACTCATCTGTCTTGGTTTTGGCAGCTCCAAGCCGACTCTAAGCATCCCCACAGGCCATGGCTCCCAGCACCGGAAGCCCCGGGCACAGCTCCTGCTGCCATCAGGGGCTGAACTTCTCCTTGCTTCAGAGATGCAGCGTTGCTGGCTCAGGGCTCGCACTCCTCCCTGTCATTCTGCAGCCTCACCCAGGGCACACTGGCAGCTCCTGAGGAGCTCTGGGCTTCTCGTTAATTTTGCAGGTCTAAGGACGCCCATCCCTGCCAACAGAAATATGCTTCCAAATATGCCAGGCCAATTGATATTCATTTTTCACATCCCGCTGGCTGATTCCTGAGCCTCTGCAAAGAAGAAACCCAGTCTTAGTACTTAGATGTGCCTTCAAGGCCCTTCATGCCAACAGGCAGACTTCTAGCTTTGGACCCTGGACTTGGTTTCTGCCTTGGCCCAACGTATGATTGGAGAGAGAGAGAGAGAGAGAGAGAGAGAGAGAGAGAGAGAGAGAGAG
>OU015751.1:50845254-50858650 GCA_907169655.1 Acomys percivali
GTGTGTGTGTGTGTGTGTGTGTGTGTGTGTGTGTGTGTGTGTGTGTGCGTGCGTGTATGGTTTGCAGGCATACTCCATCATGGGAGGGCAGTCATGGCAGCAGGAGTATGAGACAGCTGGTCACAGTGCACCCACAGTCAGGAAGCAGGGAGAGACGAATAGGTGTGGATGCTCAGCTCGGTTCCTCTAAGTCCATAGTATGGTACCACCCACATTCAGGGTGCTTCTTTCTCACCTCAGTTAATCCAGGCTAGGAACTCACTCATGGACATGCCCAGAGTTTTGTCTCCTTGGTTATTCTAGATTCTGACAGGCTATCAGGCAATAATATTCATCATCACAGATGAGTAAGAATATCGTGGGGAGGTGGGGGCGGGGGAGGGGTGCTCCGGTACTGCTGCGCTACAGCTCTTTATTCCTGGCTTGTAAACACTTCCTTCTGAGTCACCAGAAGGTCCTCATCACCATCTCTCTTGTATATTGTCCCAGCATGTCTGCTGATATTTGAGCTCATGCCTTGACAGTGCTTCACACACCCTCCTGTCAGCCCCTGGGATGTACGTGCCTCAGGAGGATTGTTTGTGTCTGAGGCTTAGCACCAGGTTCTTTAGCCTCAGACCTTCCATCTATCACCTTCCTCCATCTATTGCCTTCCTTGATCTTACAGCCTAGTTTCCCACTAAGCAGAAACTACTGGGAAAGACCAGTGTAAGTCAATTGCTCAGACCCTGGTTTAGCCACAGCAGGATCACGCAGCCTTGGTAACTGTGTCACTATTTTCACCAGAGTCTTAATCTGCATAGGTCATTCAGAAGAAAGAATGAAATGAGATCGTGTGCATTATGTAACACACCCAGGCCCACACTTGTAAACTAATGCACCATCCTCAAGTGCAATGCACATTCAGTGCTACCATCCCTCGTTCAGTGGTTAACTGTCTTTGAGCAAAGACACCACCTGTGGAAATAAAATAAACGAAATTGAGAAATAGGCACATGGCTGACAGAAGCTTTTGAGTATCACATTAGCAAATTTGAATTTCATCAGATAGGAAACAAAGAGCTATTTTGCATAAGAGAATAAGAAAGGCTATTTCAGTGTGTTTGCAAAGTGACAAGTGACTGATTTCTATTTTTTTAATCAACTAAATATCAGGTTTGTTATCTTGTTATTCACAGTACAGCAGCCCGAAGAGCTCTCCCCCCCCCCCTCTGTGTGTGTATGGTGTGGTGTGTTCACAGATACCACATGATCTGTTCATATTCCCACTCCTCTTAGCCCGACACTGAAAACAACATAGTCTGACTGACCAGTTTCCATGCTACAGGGAACCTGGGGCCCAGGCTCAGCGGGACGTTGATGCGATCCCTCTGTGGCTTTTGCCTGTTTTTCCACATGATGGTGAGACACTCACTACAGTGGTTCATCTGGCTCTGACAAAAGGAGGGACTCTGGGCTCCTTCTTTTCCTTGCCTTTCCCACATTCATGGCTCTCTTCTTCCCTCGGAAGGTTGGCCCTGAGGGCTTCTCTGCATCTTAGTAGAAATGGGAGAGAAGCAAGAGGGAAGAGGGACACAGAAGCATTTCATGTGCCAATCACTCCTTGGTCCCTCTGTCAAAGCAAGTCACATGATTTCGACCCTAAAAAATGAGGGCAGTTTCAAGCCAAATGGTCGGATGTATAGACAGGAGAGTGTTAATGTGGTCAGACAGCCACAACCTCTGAGAAGAAAATATGAAGGCTGCTGGACTCCAAAACTGAAGAATAGTCTCCAAAACTGAAGAATAGTGTTCCCTGATATATGGCTGCTTCCCACATGATGCCCTAGATAAAGTCTAGCATGCATGGGAAGGAGATCAGGAGGCCCCACCCCTCACTGAGGATCTGGCCACAGATAATAGCTTCTGAAGGCGTGGTGAGTGTAGTGGGTTTCCCACGCTCCAGTGGAAGGTTCCTTATACAAGCACATATGGGAGGCACTAGCTAGATTTTGTGGGTATAAAACATGTAGACACAGGTTAGGAGGGGAAGATATTTGGGAGGGTTATTGACCAGAGTTCTCCAAGGAAACAGACCAATAGAATGACTATATACATTAAAAAGGGATTCTGGGGGAACTGAAGAGATGGCTCAGAGATTAAGAGCACTGCCTCCTCTTTCAATGGTCCCGAGTTCAATTCTCAGCAACCGCATGGTGGCTCACAACCATCTATAATGAGATCTGGTGCCCTCTTCTGGTGTGCAGATGTACATGCAGGCAGAATACTGTTATACATAATAAATAAATAAATAAATCTTAAAAAAAAAAAGGAGAGGAGTGGGGAATCTGCACAGTCCAGCAATGGCTGTCTCATAGAAGGGGCTGGAAATATGGTAGCTGTTCAGCTCACAAGGTTGGGTGTCTCAGCAGTCCCCATCTGCTGCTGAAGATCTGAAGGCTCCATGGCAAGCTGCTACTGCTCAGTAGCCCATGTTGGAAACCCACAGAAGTGGGTTTTAACAGCAGGGAGTGGATGCTGCAGCAACGGCTTCCATGAAGGTGCCATCAAGAGTGAGAGTAAGCAGGCAAAAAGAAAGTTTCCTTCCTCCATGCCATTTTATCTGACTTGTCACCAGAAGGTGTCATCCACATCAGGAGAGGTCCCCCCACTTCAAATAATCTGGCCAGGAAAATCCCTCATAGCACTCTCCAGTGGCTTGCCTGTTAGTTGATTCTACATCCAGTTAAATTGATAACCAATATTAGCCATCAGGGGAAGGGGTGTGTACATTGGGGGAGTTTGGGAGGGAAATGGGGATAAATACCATCATATTTAATTGTATACATTTATGAAGTTTTCAAGAAAATAATTACATGTATAGTTTGTAAATGCATGCACATCTGATATGGATGACTGTGTCCTTAGGGACCAAAGTAATGATCATTTATTTCAACCACAAACCTTGCCCAGAACAGAACCCACTCTCATCCTGTTATTCTTGGAGGGTTGGAAACAGCCTCAGAAGGCTGAGAATTTAAGGGCACAACCGTTCCTCTTCCCTAGGCCTCACCCCACAGTGACACAGGAGAAGTTCACTTATAGTTTAACTTTTTAACTTCCTTCTCTGGGACACACTGCAAAAACCTCAAACATCTTCAAACACTCAAGACACCTGCACCATCAGAATGAACCCCATTCTTCAAGCTCATGGAGGGCAGCTGAGAGGCAAATGGCATTGGCTGAATCCCTTCACACATGTCAAAGGAAACTTTGTCTTCCTGGTAGATAAAAATTAATGAGACGTCAAGATGCCCTTATCCAATTTAGTCCTAGAAGTGGTGTGATCTCTCTGAGGGGCATTCTATTTAAATTTGCATTTCCTTGCAAAGCCTTGTAAAGCGGCTGCGGGTTACACGTGTTTAATTCCACGACTGTGAGGTACCAGCCGCGGAGGTCTTGGTACATTAGCACAAAATGACTTTGAGCCCTTGGAAGATCTTGCTTCGTTTTCTCCAGTGTGAAACTTTTCTGCTAGCGAGTAGACCATGGACCCCTGACAATAGGAGCCTGTCTAATGGAGAAGCAATTCTACTCCAAGCCCAAATCCTTGGTGTCCAATTTCCAGGCCTTCCTTCCTCAAAGTAAGTGATTTACAAGAGAAAGGAGGCATTTTCCTTCTGCATTACAAAATTTCTTCCTTTCTGACGACTTTGAACCTGTCAGAGAGAATGGAACATGGCAGTGGAAGGTCTTGAGCGTAGGGTTTAAGAGACCCTGGAGCAGGTCGGTTTTTTGATTGAGGCTAGAGGAAGAATTATCAGCACCATGGACAGAGACAGACAGCGGGCTAGTAGGATCTCTGAGGACCGTCCTGGCTCCAGTGCTGTAGACAAGACAGATACCATAATGGGGGCTCTGAGAGAAGCTCAGATCCCCCAGGGCAGAGCAGAGGGTCTTTTCTAACCATCGAACAAGCTTTGTAATATGAGCCTGAATCCAGTCTGCCCCAGATTCATAGGTTGCATGAATGGAGGATGCTAAGGAAAAATATTTGACTTTTTGCATGTGACAGAGCTAAGGAGGGGACACATGGAGTTGGAGGAGTACTGATTTGGGTGTGCATGTCACCACTGGTAGCCTTTTGATGTCTCTGGACTATGGACAGAGTTCTGTTCGTAAGATCTTAGTTCTCAGTAGGGTGTCTTTTCCTGTGTGTGGGGGTGGGGGTAGCAGGGAGCCCATAATCAACAGTATGATACAGACATGAACATCCTCCAGTCTGGGGTTCTAACTCCAGCTTTTTAGTTCATAACTGCCATGGTTTGATGAGAATGCCTTCCTTTTATAGGCTGAGATGTTTGAACCCTTGGTGATCAGTTGATGGTGCTGTCCATGTAAGTTTAATAGGTGCGTCCTTGCTGGAGGAAGCACGACATTGGAGCTGAGCTTTGAGGCTTCAAAACCACAGACCATTCTTGGATCATTCTCTCTCTACTTATGTGTGTTCAAGCAGTATGCCTGCTGCCTGATGCCTCTGCTCTTCCATCATGAACTCTATCCCTTTGGAGCCATAAGCCCAAACAACTTTTTTTTTTTTTTTTTTTTTTTTTTTTTTTTTTTTTTTTACTATAAGCTGCTTTGGTCATGGGGTTTCATTACAAAAAATAGAAAAGTAACTAATACAATGGCCAGTTAGCTCTGATGGAGCTCAGCTTCTGAGCCTCATGTTGTGATAAAGCTTAGATTCTCCCAAGATGTGTTTTTAGGTTGACATCAAGAGCAAGAACCAGGCCGACACACCACAAAACAGCAGATCTATCAGCACATCTTCTCACCGCATCCCTGCTGTCATTGAAGATCAAAATCTTACTCATGAGATTCCAAGCTGCAGGGACAGGTTCAGTGGGTCTGTGTACCAAGGATACCCAAGAGCTAGGTAGTCTCATTCTTTCTGTGCTTTGGTGCCATTATACAGCTACCCACTTCAAACACCTGCTGGAGGTATCTGCGGTCCCATAATTCTAATTACCGTGTGTTTGCACATGTGAATATGCAGGTCAGATAGGAACTTTGGACATGACTCTTTAGGAGGCACACACCTCCATTTTTTTTTTTGTTTGCTTTTTGCTTTGGGACAAGGTCTTCCAGAGGTCTTGAGATTGCCATTTAGGTTAGTCTGGCTGGTTTGTGAGTCCTAGGGATCCATAGGCTTCCACCACTTCCCCAGTACCAAAATTACTAGCAAGCACCACTATGCTTGCTTTTTCTATGTGGGTTCTAGAGGTCCCAGCTTGGGCTCCAATCTTCAAACAGCTTTGACCACTGAGCCATTTCCACAACCTCCATTGTCACAGCAAAGTGGTACAATATAAATTCAACTTAGAACAATCAGTAGACTTTCTATGTTCCAATAAATAAAACTGCTGAGAAAGAGCTTATTGAAATTCTATTATTCAGAACATCCCCCCATAAAATTAAAATATGTATGAATAAACTTAAGCAAGAAGGCAAAGGGATTTCAATAATGATGACTTTTAATATCTGAGCAAAGAGACTGAGGAGGGCACTAGAAAGTGGAAAGACATCCCATGTTCATAGACTGGTATAATTAATTTGGTAAAAATAACCCTGCTAGCAAAAGCAATTACAGATTTGATGTAATACCAATCAAAACTCCACAGCATTCTTCCCAGAAACATTTTTTAAAATGACCCTGAAGTTCAAATTGAACCATACAAGAGCCTAGATAGCCAACACAAACCCAAACAACAACAAAATACTAAAGAGATTACAAACATAGATTTTAATACATATCACAGAGCTATAGTAATAAGAACAGTCTGGTCCTTGGACAAAAAAAATCAGACACACAAAACAATGAACTACAACAGAAGATTCAAAAATAAGCACACGAAATCATAGCTTCTGGTATTTGACAAAGATATCAAAATGAAAATATACTTCAGAGAAAAGCCAGTCTCCTCAACAAATAGTGAGGAAAATTTGCGTGTCCCCGGTGAAAGACTAATAATAGATTAGAAAGACTAATCTATTGCCTTGCACAAAACCAAAGTACAAATGTATCAAATATCTGAATGGAAAACCTGAAACACTGAAAGTACTAGAAGAAAACTAGGCGAACAAGACACAGATGTAGGAAAGGCTCAGGAATTAAAGCCCACAGTTGATCAGTGGGACAGCATAAAAGTAAAAAGCTTTTGTATATCAAAAGAAGAACATCAGCTGTGTGAAGAAGAAACCCGTGGAAAGGGAGAAAGAATCTTTGTCAGAAATACGTCTATCAATGATTAGTTAATGCTCAGAATATATATGTGTGACTAAAAGAAAAATAATTTTTAAAAGTGGGTTCTGGATCTGAGCAGAGAGCTCTCAAACAAAGAAATCCAGTCAGATAATGAATATCCTTAAAGGTACACAACATAAGGGAAGGCAAATTAAAACTATTTTGAGATTTCATTTTATCCCAATCAGAGTGGCCAAGGTCAAGAAAACAACTGGCAACAAATGCTGGTGAAGATACCGGAAAAGGGAAACCATTGTTCACTGCTGGTGGGGTTGCAATTTGCTGCAAGCTTTGTGAAAATTAGTCTGGAGAATGCTCAAAAAGCTAAAAATAGACCCGCCATGTGATCTATCTAAACCACCTAGGACCCAAATAGCTCAACACCCTGCCCCACAGATATTTGCTCAACCCTGTACATGGCCACTCTATTCATGGCAACTAGGATGTGGAAGCAGCCTTGATGCTGCAATAGTGGCAGTTACGATTTGAGAGTAGCCAATAGATGCCTAAACTTGAACTTGAGTCCAGATCAATAGTTGGGAATTCATGTCTGGTACTTTAAACCCAGCCACTGTCAATGGCTGGAGAAGTCACAGACCCTAGAGGAGAACCTGCTACTGTCATGGTGGTCTGATATGATGCTGTGGGCTATTTCAATTTTCTTGTATTTCTTAAGGCTTGCTTTGTGTCTGAGTATATGGTCAATTTTGGAGAAGGTTCTGGGAGGTGCTAAGAAGAAAGTACATTCTTTTGTGTTTTTGTGTTAGGTCCATTTGATTCACAACATTGGTTCCTTTCATTATTTCTGTTTAGTTTCTGTCTCAATGACCTGTCCATTGGTGAGACAGGGGTGTTGAGGTCTCCTACTATTGATGTGTGAGGTTTGATGTGTAATTTAAGCTTTAGTATTTTTTTATGAATATGGGTACCCTTGCATTTAAGGCACATATGTACAGAGTTGAGATGTCATCATGTTGGATTTTTCCTTTGATAAGTATGAAGTATCCTTCCCTATCTCTTTTGGTTAATTTTAGTTTAAAGTCTATTCTTATTAAACATTAGAATGGCTACTCCAGCTTGCTTCTTGGATTCATTTGCTTTGAAAATGTTTTCCCAGCACATTAATATGAGGTAATGTCTATCTTTGTTGCTTAGGTGTTTCTTGTATGCAGCAGAATGATGGGTCCTGTGTTTGAATCCATTCTGTCTTTTTATTAAGTCCATTGATATCGAAAGATATTAATGACCAATGATTGTTAATTCCTGTTATTTTGATGTTGTTGTTGTTGTTGTTGTTGTTGTTGTTGGTGGTGGTGGTGGTGGTGGTGTGTGTGTGTGTTCCCATTGCAGGACTCCTGGGGAGGCAGACAAAGCCGTGGGCCTGACAAAGCATCTTAGGGAACAGACTGCTGCTTGTCTCTGGCAGCTGTGCCTCACGGGAACCTGAATGTCCCTGAAGTCCTGCAGGACTTTCTCTCCTGGCTGCGACCCAAGTGGATCAGGCAGGTAGGGAAGAGGTTCTGTGCTGAATCATCCTGGAGTCCCCCCCAAGCCTCCTCAGGATGCTGGAAGATGTGGGCCAGGGCCAGCATGCACCTTACCTCTGCTGGTTGTGCCTCAGTGAATCAGGAAGGTAAGAAATTGGCAAGAGAGGGCTCTGAGCTGAATGGTCCTGGGGCTCCCCCCACTGTATTAGGTTGACTGATGTGGGAAAGACCTAACCTAAGTATGGGATGGCACCAATCCATGGTCCAAGGTCCCAGGCTACATACGAAGGAAAGATTCTAGCTGAACACCAGTATGCATCATTGTGTCCCGACTGTGGATGCAATGTGACCAGCAGACCTCGTACTCCCGCTGCCATGCCTTCCCAACTCTGATGGGCTGTACCCTCATGCTGTGAGAACAGGAAGTGCTTTTCCTTAAGTTGCTTTTCTTTGATATTTTGTCACAGCAATAGGAGAAGCAACTAACATGAGGTGACATGTTTCCATCATGCAGCTAACATTATACCTGTCCTTTTCCTTCATTGGACACAGAGGAGAATTCTTACTGTATGTCTGCTTGTCTGTATAAAAACTTATAAAATAGTTGGGGGAAACTTTTAGATCAAAGCACATAAGTATTTATCATGCTTGTGGAAGATAGGTTGAAGTGAGCGAGCACAAAGGACTGGTTCCCAAACTAATGGGGTGTCCCAACACCAGACTCAACATCATCTGTAGAGAAGAGAAGAAAACACCTGCTCACAGCACCATCACCAAGTCAGTGTGAGGGGAGACAGAAAGAAATTCATATCCAAACAGAAAACTTTACAGACGATACATCAATCCTGTCCCCTCTGCACCCATGTGGATGGGGTTCAGAGCACCCATCCCTTTCCACTTCTCTCGTGATACAATTTTATGAAAATACCTTTTACATTCAGAGAGACTGATCTTTTGCTGGACCTCATAGCCAGCTTAATAGTACACTTTGAGATTTCATTTCAGCTTAACCTGCTGTCCCACTATGTAATCAGTCTAAGTTTAACCTGCCTCTGAGAGAACAATGTACCAACCAACTATATTTGCCTTTGATTTCCCATGCTTTTACTTGCACAACCTAAGCTAACAAACTGCTTTAATCATATATATTCTTTCATGCCACTGACCCAGTGTGTGTGTGTGTGTGTGTGTGTGTGTGTGTGTGTGTGTGTGTGTTGTGGTACACTGTGGTAATTATTTGCTGAAAGTAGCTAGCATGTTGAAAACAACCTTAAAACAAACATCCCCTATACATGTCAGAAGCAACATAGACATAGCTTGATAGCATATGTTTGCTTTCTGAGTGCACTGGGGTCAATTGTACTAAGTAGCTTAACTCCTCGTAAAACCAAAACCTTCTGTAAAGCATTCCTGATTGATATTTTTAATGTGATGCTTTCCGTTCTGATCAATAAATACAGAGCAAAGAAAGCCTTTCATTAGAGACAGATGGAAGACATGGGGACAGAAGTAGAGAAATCAAAATTGGGCTCACTCTCATCAGAGCAGTGCAGGCAGAAGGGACGAGTTTTAATTCCTTAACGCAGCACTGGTGGATTTCATGTCTTAAGTGATGCTCATCTCCTGTTATTCTATGCAGTGTTAGAAGAAAAAAGGCAGGTGTGTCTGAATCCAGCTTTCATGAGAGTGGACACTTGCTGGAGTCACGTGAGGTGGTAAGACTGCCACTGTGCCTAACGCCTCCCATTCCCACCTCTCTTGCTGCAGGACACATTTCTATTGATCCGTTATCCATCCGTGATGCTTCTCACCTCTTAGGATGTTTTGTTACCTCCTGTTTCCTTGGGGGCAGTAAATTTTATTTTCAGTGATTAGAGTCAAATACAGGATTTCACATGTGCCAGGCAATTTGATGATATTTCTCCCTCCCTCCCCCCCCCCCCCCCCCCCCCCCCCCCCCCCTCCCTCTCTCTCTCTCTCTCTCTCTCTCTCTCTCTCTCTCTCTCTGTGTGTGTGTGTGTAGTGTGTACTTATGTATGTATGTATGTGTGTGTGTGTGTTCCCAGTTGCAAGTTACCCATGATACTATTACTGTTTTCATGTGTGGAGAGAAAGTACACTGCCTTCTTTTCTTGGATCTTAGAGCGTTGAAAGCCACAGTGGAACAAGTTGCACTTCTGCCATAAATCTGTGAGTAACATGGAGCAAGTAAGCTGATTTCAGGGTGACTCGGCTTCTTTATCTATAAGGTGCCGATATTGTCCTTAATCTCCAATGGCAACATGGCTCTCTGTAAGCTGTTGTTTCAGCTCAGGATCACATGGCTGACTGGCAGCTGGTTGCTGACCTCGACAGGGATTTACACAGGCTGGGGAAAGAATTCACTTTTATACCAGAGTAGAAAGAAAACAATTTACTTGATACTTTGCAAAGAGAGCATCTGCTACAGAGTAACATGCTGTTCCTGTGGTATTCTCTACTCTCCCCAAGTCCTGTTTCAGCTAGGTGGAGCCATTTTGTGAATGACTTCCTGTCATGCAATTCCCACGATGCAAAGTACGGCAGCCCTATGAGTGCCTGTGGATGGGGTCCACTTACCACTAATCTTGATGGATAGTTATGCAAAACAGAAGCCACATTTTTTCCTTTTTCTTTTTCTCTTTTTGGTTTGTAGGGAACTTTCTGGATCAGGCTTACATCGGGGGCTTGTTCCCTTTCCAGTATCCCTGTCAGAGCCCCTTGTCCATACCACCACCTTTTTGAGACAGGAAGTTACTAAATGCATATCATTATCCTGAGCAGAGGTTAAAATTCCAAATTCAATCTATGCTTCCTATTGAATTTGTATCACTTTTGACCATAGTGAAGTAAAATGTCATGTCAAAACACGATTGGGGGCCAGTTGTAGTCCAAGCCCCAGTAGTTGAATGAAGCTGCTTCTGAGGTCCAAATGATATAGCCCTGCTGTCTGTATGAGCCATTATTATTATTGCTTTTCATAACTGCATACTATAATGGTTATTATCAGCATAGTTACTCATCCTTTTACGGCGTATTAATACTTAGCACTACCTGTCTTCCCAAGAAGTGAGCTTGGGACAGCCAAGGTGAGGACTTCAGGGTCTTACTTTTGGCCTCTATGTAGACGTAGTGCCTACAGCCATAATACATTCACCGAGCACAGCTTCCCAGACACGTTAATTAACCTCACTCAGAGGAAATGACACTGGTAGACTCACCGCTGTAAAAGGAAGATGATTGGGGCTGGGCTGCAGTAGACAGAGTGCTAGCCTACCACGCACAAAGTCCCGAGTCATATCCCTAACACTATCATACTGCACAATCATGCATGCCTGCCATTTTCCAGCATTTGGAAGGCAGGGAAAAGCTGGGAATGAGTTCAAGGCCAACCTTGGCTACACATGGAATTGGGTAATAACTTGAACATTTCTTCCTAAAATAGGGACTATATTTCATAGGATTCACCAAATCCTTAGCTCTTTATTACTGTGCCATTTACGAGACACAGTTTGTTCTTGTAACAGCTGTTTTCTGTTCCCCCAGTTAAGTGTCCCTCCACAGCACTATGGAGATGCTCAGGCCTTCAAAGCCCCAGGATTAGCGGAAGATGAGCTCCATGTGGATGTAAGGTGCATGCAGTCAGTCACACAAAAGGAGCCATCACTAAAGGGCACACACAGGAGGAACAGCAGAAGGATGAGCTACAAATATTCCCATGGCCTCCATGTATGTCATTTAGCCCCACATCATGGACCTGCTGTGTTCATGTGTGGTTCATCACAGCTGTGAGAGCAAGAGTTCAGCTTTCCACATGACCCTTCAAAGGGCCCCCTGGGCAGTGAGGAAACAACAGGCTGGTTACAGAACAGCTTGCAGATGGACACACATGGTGACTTCTGGAGGAGTGCTTTGTGACTTCAAAGTTCACAGTGGAGGTGAGAAGACAGTCTACAGAAAAGGAAATTACCAAGAAAGCATCACTGTTGGGTATAGGGGGAAATATGGGATAACCGTAAAAGTGGATGTGTACCTACCCCTGGCCTTGAGGTGGAGAGCTGAGAGGGTGGGCTACCATCACATATTCTGTGTCAAAGCTCACTAGACACATGGAGTCCTGGGAGATGAAACAGGCTGAAGATTCACGCTTGACAGCCTCTGCTCGTGGTCCTCTTGGTACCCAGTGGAGTTAAAGTGACCACCTGGTTTGTTGTAATCAGCTGGCAAGACAGATAGCCAGCAAATCTCAGCAGCTTCATGTGTTTGTTTGCTTTTTCTAAGTCTAAACAAAAGTATCTAGAAAGAGACCATACCTTACTTTGAACCTTCCCTAAATCCATGCAACTGATTAGAATGTCACGGATGATAGAAGGGTTGGAATGGTGAGGGTCCAGAGTCTAACTACACTTTAGGCTATCATTAGCCCCTGTAACTGCCATTCCTTTCCCACCTCTTTATTTGACTTAACATCCTTGAAAACCTACTGGAATGTTTTTGCGTAGCAGACCACTGCCTTCCCCTGGCCACGAGGCTAAGAATGTCACGAGCCAGCGTCTGAAGCCTCCCACAGTCTTCTTTGCTTTGCTGTCAGTGACCTACAAGATGCTTCTGCCAGAATATTTGAAGAGTGTCTTCATTTATCACTTCATTCTGTTAATATGAACATTTCATGAAACTGTTAGCACACTAGAACATGGAAATTGTATTAACCCATATCTGGGTTCCCAGGCCATGGTTATTCACAATTGACTACAGAATAAAGTCTCTATTGTCCCTTTTGAGGTGAGATCTATGTGTTTGCCTTGACACAGGTAACGTCAAAGGCAGGTTTCTGGTGACACACACACACACACACACACACACACACACTCGCTCAAACCTGCCAGATTTTGTGCCTGTATAGGTGGAAAGTGCCTGCCTGCCTACCTCTATTGCAAATGAGAGGCTTACTAACATGCACCAATAGAACTGAGAAGATGGCTTGTCTAATAAAGGTACTTGCCTTGCCTTGCAAGCACAAGAACTTGAAGCTTGCCTGGCCACTGCTATATATAGTTTAAAAAATGTGTCTAAGCCCCAGGGACAGTGTCACACAACATAACTGGGATCTGACCTGAGTCAAGTAGATCCAACTATGAGTTTGGTAGGAGTGACTACATGGTCCTGGCCATGTGTATACAGGCATGTAACAGAGGCTAAGCAGTCTGAGTGTGGGACATCTATGGAGGTTGGGAGAGGATGTCAATATGGCTACCTTTCCCTAAATGGTATGAGATAGTGTGCCTTCTTGCCATGTCAGCATTTGCTTTTCCTCAACAGTGGATGATGAGATGTAAGCAAAGCTCAGTCCACTTCTTTGTTAGTTACTATGCTATTGCTGTGAAGAGACATCATGACCAAGGCAGCAGCATATTAAGGAAATAATTTAATTGGCAATTTGCTTACAGTTTCATAGGGTTAGTCCATGGCCATCATGGTGAGGTGTATGCCAGGAGGAAGGCAGGCATGACATTGGAATTGTAGCTGAGAGCTTACACCTGGATGTACAGGCAAGAGGCAGAGAGAGAGAGAGAGAGAGAGAGAGAGAGAGAGAGAGAGAGAGAGA
>OU015751.1:50866780-50883702 GCA_907169655.1 Acomys percivali
CAAAAGCTTGGGAACCCACCAGCCACAGCAAAAGCTTGGGAACCCACAGAGTGACTTGGAATAAAAGCATAAATACTCTTTCCTCTGTTCAAATATGTAAATAGCAAAAGCATAACAAAGTTAACAGAGAGAGAGAAAGTGAGAAAGAGAGAGAGACAGAGACAGAGAGACAGACAGAAACAGAGAAACAGAGAGAGACAAAGACAGAGAGACTGAGAGAGAGTAGACATATACCTTCAAGTCAGTTTCTGACATCCTGAATAGACTTAGGAACTTATAAACCTTATTTACTGAATATACCTTATTAATCAGATAGATGTTGTTTCTAGTTTAAATATTTTAGAAGCCTAGTGTTGAACACACTTATCAAAGATGTAAGTGGTCATACATATAAGTCAGTTTTTGTTAACCTGACCTTTATAACTTTAGTTAAGTATATTTTGTTTATTAAACATACAGGTTTTTTTAATTCCAAACATTTTACCCTTGAGACAAATAGCATCATGTAAAAATCCATTCTAAATCCAAAATATGGGGGCTGGGGAGATGGCTCATTGGTTAAGAGCACTGCCTGCTCTTCCAAAGGTCCTGAGTTCAATTCCCAGCAACCACATGGTGGTTCACAACCACCTATAATGTGATCTGATGCCCTCTTCTGGCCTACAGGTGTACATGCAGGCAGTACACTATATACATAATAAATAAATAAATAAATAAATAAATAAATAAATAAATAAATAAATCTTTTTAAAAAGTTTAAATCCAAAATGTCTTAGAGACCTAATGTTGCCTCCTTGGTTGGTTTATTCCACACCGTCACATTAATCAAGAGAGCAGTGATGTCACACGGCATGTACCTGCTTTAACTTTAGACAAGATGGCTACCAGCCACGTGGTTGACTCCATTTGATGGGATCATCAGCCAAGAGGGTGTCAAGCCATATAGTTGTTATTTATTCCCTTTTAAAAATAATTTTAAACAAGAGTTGGTTTCAAGTCTTATAAGCATGTAGTAGTAAATTAAAATTACTCGTGTATAGATTTTTAATTACCAACCCTTTTTTAAAATATGTTTTGTTAACTTTTTGTTAGAGGTTTTTAACCATACCCAATAAACTTATATAGAAAGGTTACACAACTGTCTTACAACTATTGAGATAAAATTGATATTTTAGCAAAAATTTTTTAATTAATTAATTAATTAATTTTATATCCCAGTCATAGCCCTTCCCTCTTCTCCTCCCAGTCCCACCCTCCCTGCCCCATTTCCCCACCCCTATTCCTCAGAAAGAGACCCACACACACACCCCAGCTCATCAAGTCACATCAGGACTGAGTTCATTCTTTTCCCCAATGGCCAGGCAAGGCAATGCTTTAAGGGGAAATTGATCAAAAAGCAGGCAACAGAGTCCATGTCAGAGACAGCCCCTGTTCTCCTTACTAGGGGATCCACATGAAGCCTGAGCTGCCCATCGGCTACATCCCTGTAGAGGACCTAGGTCCAGTTCATGCATGGTCATTGGTCCAGTCCCTGCATGGCCCTTGGTTGGTGATTGAGACTTCACAGGCCCTTCTGGACCCTGGTTAGTTGGCTCTGTTGGTCTTCTTGTGGAGTTCCTGTCACCTCGAGGTCCTTTTATCTTTCTTCCCAATTTTCCACTAGACTCCCTATGCTTGGCTGTGAGCTTCAGCATCTGTTTTGAACCACTGCTGGGTGGAGCATCTCAGAGGACAGCTCTGATGGGCTGCTGTCTGCAAGCATAGCAGAGTATTGTTAATAGTGTCAGTTGCTTCCATGGAGTGTGTCTTGGGTTGGGCCAGCATTGGTTGGACATTCCCTCAATCTCTACTTTATCTGTCCTATATTTATCTCAGTACATCCTGTAGGCAGGGTAAGTTTTAGATCAAAGTTTTTAAAAATATATTTTATTAACTTATTCATATTACATCTCAATTGTTAGCCCATCCTTTGTATCCTCCCATTCCTCCCTCCCTCCCATTTTCCCCTTACTCCCTTCCCCTATGACTGTGACTGAGGGGGACCTCTTCCCCCTGTATATGCTCATAGGGTATCAAGTCTCTTCTTGGTAGCCTGCTATCCTTCCTCTGAGTGCCATCAGGCCTCCCCATCCAGGGGACACCAGAGTTCGTGTGAAAGTCAGACCCCACTCGCCACTCAACTGTGAAGACTGTTCTGTCCATTGGGTAGATCTGTGTAGGGGTCCGAAGTTTACTGCATGTATTGTCCTTGGCTGGTGCCATAGTTTGAGCCGGACCCCTGGGTCCAGATCCACCAGTCATAATGATCTACTTGTAGGTTTCTAGGACCCTCTGAGTCCTTCTATTTCCCCATTCTCCCATGCTTCTCTCACCTAGAGTCCCAATAGGAAGTCTTCCCCTCTGTCCCACTTTCCTGGTAAGCAAAGACTTTCTTGGGACATGTCCCTTGGGCTAGTTAGTGTCCAGATATAAGTGAGTATATACCATTTGATTCTTTCTGCTTCTGGGTTAACTCACTCATGATAATCATTTCTAGCTCAATCCATTTGTCCACAAATTCTGGGAATTCCTTGTTTTTAATAGCTGAGTACTATTCCATAGTATAAATGTACCACAGTTTCTTTAACCATTCTTCTACTGAGGGACATTTAGGCTGTTTCCATGTTCTGGCTATTATGGATAAGGCTGCTATGAACATGGTTGAGCAAATGTTCTTGTTGTGTATTGGAGCATCTTCTGGGTATATTCCAAGGAGTGGAATAGCTGGATCCTGAGGAAGCCCTATTCCCAATTTTCTGATATAGTGCCAGATAGATTTCCAAAGTGGCTGTACTAGTTTGCATTCCCACCAGCAATGAAGGAGTGTTCCTCTCTCTCCACATCCTTGCCAGCATGTGGTATCACTTGAATTTTTTATTTTTGCCATTCTGATAGGTGTAAGATGGAATCTCAGAGTTGTTTTGATTTGCATTTCCCTGATGACTAAGGAGGTTGAGCATTTCTTTAAGTGTTTCTCAGCCATTTGATAGTCCTCTGTTGAGAATTCTCTGTTTAGTTTTGAGCCCCGTTTCTCAATTGGGTTATTTGGTTTGGTGGTGTTTAATTTCTTGAGTTCTTTATATATTTTGGATATTAGACCTTTGTCAGATGAAGGTTTTTTTTTTTTTAATCAGGAAAGACAAGGCTGCCCACTCTCTCTCTCTTCAACATAGTACTAGAAGTTCTAGCCAGAGCAATAAGACAACTAAAGGAGATCAAGGGGACACAAATCGAAAAGGAAGAAGTCAAAGTATTGCTATTCACAGATATGGTAGTATACATAAGTTACCACAGAAATTCCACCAGAGAACTCCTACAGCTGATAAACACCTTCAGCAAAGTGCCTGGCTACAAGATCAATGTAAGAAATCAGTAGCCAAAGGACAGTAGTCAAAGGACAAGCAGGCTGAGAAAGAAAGTAGGAAACCCACACCCTTCACAATAGCCACAAATAATATACAGTATCTCAGTGTAACTCTAACCAAAGAAGTCAAAGACCTGTATGACAAGAACTTCAAGTCTCTGAATAAATAAACTGAAGGATATATCAGAAGATGGAAAGATCGCCCATGCTCATGGATAGGTAGAATTAACATAGTAAAAATGTTCATCTTACCAAAAGCAATCTACAGGTTCAATGGAATCCCCATCAAAATACCAACACAATTTTTTTATAGACCTCGAAAGAACAATTCTAGCTTCATATGGAAAAACAAAACCTAGAATAGCTTTAAAAAAAAAAAACCAATCTTATACAATAATAGAACTTTTAGCAAAGATTTTTAGAGAGTTCAATAAAACCCAGAAGAGTACAAGATGAATAGCACTAATCCAAATTTAGTCTGCTTTTTAGCTGTTTAAAAGCATAGAGTCTTTTCCTGGGCTGTTTTGTTTTGTTTTCCATTTCCCGGGTTCTACAGAACCAGATGGCCTCCTGACATAGAACAGAGATTTTGGAGAAACTTTTTAAACAAGCAAGCTTAGGTCAGGAGAGGAGGGCCAAGCCAACCCCAGAGCCAGCTTTTAATAAGGTAGGGCATCATCCAACACGACATTAATATTATCCAGTCCCCCAAAGACACCTGAATCTACAAAACTGAGCCCACTGACCAGGGAGAGAGACCAAAGACAGCTTAGAGATAAGAAATGCAGAGTGTGGGACGGGGCAGCGCAGGCAGAGCAGAGGGCTTATAGCGCCCATGTGGGGGGGTTGATGGCCACCACCTGGGGAACCCACAGTTTCCCCAGCCACAGCCAGAGAAAGGAGACAGCTGGAAGACAGAACAGTCAGGAAGAAAAGCCATCCTTCAAGAGCAGAGATGCGCCCCATATTTGACCACCTCCCCTTGGTGGGGAGGCCTGATGGCACTCAGAGAAAGAATAAGCAGGCTACCAAGATGAGACTTCATAGCCTATGATCATATAGTGAGGGAGGAGGTCCCCCTTGGTCTTAGACCTAAGGGAGGAGAATAGGGTGAAAGTGGGAGGGAGGGAGGAATGGAAGGATACAAGTGATGGGATAACAATTTAATTGTAATCTGAATAAATTAATAAAATTTTTTTAAAAAGCAGAGCAAGGGCAGAGAAGGAAAAGAGGTACCTGTGGGGCTTAAGCGAGCTTCCGGGAAATGAAGACAGAGCAAGGTGCTCCAAGGCCGAGATGAGGGCAGATAAGTTCGCCACCGCGAAACACAAAGTATGCCGCCGCCGCCGCCGCCACCGGAGGGAGATGACCCCACAGCTGTGCTCACTCCTTCTGTTAGTTCTCCTGTGTGCAGCAAAACTTAAGGGGCACACCAGAAAACACAAATCCACCAGACAGGAGCAAACAGCTACAAAGGTGGAACATTCACGCGATCACAGGAGACCAGAGAAACACAGGCACGAGGCAGACCCCTTCATACACACACAAACACCGGAAGGACAGGAGGACATCCCCCCACACACCCCGCACCGTCCCAGAGACAGGATTTACTATCTTGTCCCATCTCTCCGAAGTCTCTCCAAATGCCAGATCCCCAAACAGAACAGAACCTCCTTCCAGTTGGTCAGAGTTTCAGTGTGCATTGGCCAGCAGTTCTTATTTTCATTTTGTTTTCAATTCGCAAGTTTGTTGCAATCACAGTCTGAGCTCCCCATTAGGGAGTATCCAGTTCACCTTGGACTGGCTCCCACTTGGCGGCCTCTCCCTGACTAGGGACCATCAGTTTGTAGCAACTGTGATTTCGGGCCCCTGTCTTCGGACCTATCCTGGACCCTTGACCCTGGGTCTGGAGTCTCCCGGGGATCTCAGTGGGGAGCCCACCTCCAAAATGGTTAGCGAGTTTGAACACGGCGCTGGGGAAAGACAACAGACTCAATTCAGTGATAACGGAATGAAGTTACTAATTGCTGCTAGCAAAGTCAAAAACAGCCTTAAAGCCAAATTGAAGGTGTGTCACCCAGAAGAGCCTAGGGGAAGGGTTTTTAAAGGCGGGCACCACAGTTCTCTCGTTTGTGTAGAATGTGTAGCTGCGTGAGAAACTGTTTTTACTCCTCCTCAGCTGTGAGGAGCTGTCTCTTTTCTCCCGAATACAGAGATAAAGGATGTCTCACTCCCTGGCACACAGCGATAAGTGGGCTTTCAGAAGCCATAACAAGTGGTTAATTATCTCACAGCAGTTTTGCACTTTTGGGGAAGAGGGCAAGAAGTCAGAGTTGCTGGAAGCTTATCTTTGGGAATTTAAAATGGGTTCCTAGCACAAGATGGAGTTTTCCTTAGCCATCACACTTCCAAAGGCTCCTGTGCTGGAAACTGGATCCTTAAGAAATGAGGCTTAGTGAAGACAATTAGGTCAGGCAGATAGCGCCCCCTGGAGGCATTAATACTGAGGACTGGCTTCATTTTGAAAAAAATGTGTGATTACAAGGTGATTTGGCTAGTCCAGCTTTTTCTGACTTCCTGACTTGTCATGCGACTCTTCCATCCCTATTCCCCTCCGGGATGACACCCATCACGCTGTAATGGAGTGAGCGGACTTACAGGCACCAAGCTCCTGGGCCTCTGAAATTGTTTTGTTTGTTTGTTTTAAATTTGTTTTGTTAATTTATTAAGATTACATCTCAATTGTTATCCCCTCACGTTTATCTTCCCATTCCTCCCTCCCTCCCTCTCTCCCTCTTTCACTTTTTTCCCCTCCCCTAGGTCTGTGACAGAAGGGGACCTTTTTTCCTACCATAAAGTCACAGCCTATCAGGTTTCATCCTAGTAGCCTGCTTATTCTTTCTCTGAGTCCACCAGACCTCCCCACCAAGGGGAAGTAGTGAAATAGGGAGCACCGGAGTTCATGTCAGAGCCAGTCCCTGCTCTCCCGAAACTGTGGAGAATGTCCTATCCATTGACTAGATCTGAATAGGGGTTCAATGTTTACTGCATGTATTGTCCTTGGTTGGTGCAATAGGTTAAGCACGCCCCCCTGGGTTCAGAACGACCCATCATGATGTTTTTCTTGTGGGTTTCTAGGACCCTCTGGATCCTTCAATTTCCCCATTCTCTCATATTTCCATCAACTAGAGTCCCAATAGGAAGTCCCTGAATCTATCCTGATCTCCTGGTAAGTGAAGACTTTCATTGGACATCCCTTTTGGGCTAGTGTCCAATTATAAGTGAGTTAGCTGAGCATCTTTTCTTTTTCCTTCAGGCATTTTTTAATGCAGTGAACTAATCCTTACTCCAGGTGTCTTTAATAAGGAGACTCTTGTACTCAACATGCGGATTCCTAGACATGGAAGGACCTACAACTGCTGTCACAGTGGGTATAGTCTACAGGGGAATATGCCAGGAACCTAGGGTCCAGTGCTTTTGTCATGGCTGGAGACCCATGCTGTTCATGGTCTCTGGGTGACTTACTTTTCTCACTGCTGTGATCTGGCTGCTTCTGCTTTTATGCAGATCTGGCCGCTGGCTGGGAAAGTTGTGTGGTGCTGAAGCCGCCAGTCAGGGAACAGAAGGCACACCATCTCTTTCCTGCTTGCCCTCAGGTCCTAAATGACTGGCAAGTGTCGGGGTGGCATGTACATGCCCTGGGGTTGCACTGTTTGGTCAGAGGGAGCGCAGGTGGAGTAGCACCATGGGAGAATAGCTGATATTTCAATGGCTTGACTTTGGGATGCCAAAGAAAGGGCTTTGTCTGCAGCTCAGCTCTGAACATGAACATTAGGAGTTGAGACGGCCTTGCAACCATGTCTTTTGTGATTCCCGGTATCGCACTGTATATGAAGATAAAAAAGACACATAAATTATTCTGTTCATCTAATGTGAGTACACAGATATGCTTATTTTGCTGTTAAAATGCATTCATTTGGGGCTAGAGAGATGGCTTAGCAGCTAAGAGCATTTGTTCCTAGGACTGATCTTGGGTGGCTCAAAATTGCCTATAATTCCAGTTCCAGAGGACCTAATGCCTCTGGGCTTCTATATCATTGCACATATGCACACACAAACACACATAATAGAAGTATTTTTAAATGTATTAATTTGTGCATAGAACCTCCTTCCATTTCTGATATTGTTATGAAGGACCAGGAGGCTCTGACCTTTCTTTTCTCAGAAACGCTGATCCTGTCCCTCATATTAAATTATGCCAGCCTCCAAATCTCACATTTGCCATTCCCTCTTAGTATAATACAAAACAAAATAATTTCATTGGTAATGTTCTAGTCTTTAAGGCTGGCGAATGGCATACGGGGCCTTTGGATAAGCTCGTGCCTCTCCTAACACTTGTTTTGTGGCTGGGAAGGCGTGATCCTAATACGCAAGGTCCTGCGAATCAGCTTACTTCCTGTCTCTCCCTTGGGAAAGTCCATGAGGACAAGCCCCCAGTCTCTCACTTGGTTCCTTCTCACTATGTCCCTTGTCCATGTGTTCATAGGGCCACGGGTCCATTTGGCCCAGTATGCCATGGGTAGCGGGACATGTTGAGAGAAAGAAAGAACAATCAATAAGAACTTAAGAATATCTATGTGACCAGCATGGAGAAGATGCCCTGATACAGGAGCCTCTATGCTGCATGCCTCTGAGGCACGCCCATGTGCGTGTGCCTGTGCGGGTGCATGTGTGGGTGAATGTGCGTGTGTGTACAAATCCACGTGGAGGTCAAAGGTTGATCGGGTGTCTTCCTCAATTGCTTTCTATGTTGCTTTCTGAGACACGGTGTTTTACTGATTTGGGAGGTTAACAAGCCCTTTCTTTGCCAACTGTGCTTGGATTTCTCCCCACCAGGTGTTAAGACAGACATCCCTCCTGACTGCTGTCTGCTCAGCTGCTGATACTCTGAGTTCCTATGCAGAGAAGGCACTTCCTCACTCTCAGTTCTCAGTTTCACCTCATGCCCCCCTACAAATGCCTTCTGCACTGGACACTCCATGTCAGCCCCCGGGACCAAGCCTGGCTTCCACTCAGACTTACTGCTTAGCTCTCACCCATGGTCATGAAGACTGGGTGCTATGCTCACATGAAAATCAAAACCTGACATGTTCCATCCTCCAGAGACCCCTGGTTCTCAATGTCTTGTGTTTGTTTTTAAAGTGCAGAGTTGATTAGTTGGCTAAGAGCAGCCAGTATGGCCATCTATGACCTAAGGACAAAGTGAGCTACAACTCCTTCCTATCTTGGCCATCACCTCCTACTGTCTCCTGGGGATATATAGAGATCTGGGTCCAACAAGCCAGATTTCTAGCTGCAAATGCTGCCAGACCTGGGGGGCGGGCAGTCTCCAACCTTTCCCCTTGTCTGAGGCACATAGCTTCATCTGCTCCTGGTGCCTCTGTATTAGATGGGTTTCTCTGCAGGAACAGAACGGACAGAATGGATATCTGTACTAGAAGAGCGTACGTTAGATGAACTTCTACAGTATGGTCCAAGTAGTCTGACAATGGCCATGTCATGTAATGAGATTTTTGTATTTTTAATTTCTTTTTAAAACACAGAGATGCTATGGGAATGTTTTCATTTTACTCGCAGGTGTGGGGAGAAGAAAGGGCTTCACAGAAGGGGACTAGACTTGCTCAGATCTATCAGGAGCATGGCTTTGCCAGCTGCAGGTAGTCTCTTGCAAGTATGTGACTTTTGGAATTCTGGGAACTTTTCAGAGGATATATAAATGCTAGGGCCCCCGAGAGGCAGAGTTGCTGTTTTTGCCTGCTGTTCATCAAGTTGTCGTGTGCAAAGAGGCGAGAAGAAATGGAATGTCCTGATGCAGATCGAACTTGCGCCAAGGAACTCAGTGCCCCTCATCAGCAGGAAGCAGTCTTACAATACCGACGTCCCCTATCCCCTCTGTTCTTTTTTATATCCTACCTAGTGTTGGGGGTTATAAGGGTGGAGAATGGTGGAAGAGAGTAAGGAACCCACCGAACAGCAAACACCAGCTACAGTACCACACTGAGGAGGCCAGAAATCTGGTAGTTGCTCAATCTACAAGGCAAGATGTCCCCGATGTCAAAATCTGGCTTTGAAAGTCTCAGGATTCCTAAAACGCTGCTGTTTTCAGTTTATTCTAGAAACCAATAGAAGCTGGTTCCAATATTATCAAAGGAACTCATCAGTCACAGAATAGATGAACTTGCCAAGCAAACATTTTACAGGTGGAGCCGTCTCCCCAGACCTTCACGTATCCATTTCTGGCCCCGAGGAGATCATTCTCCACAGCGTCATGCTCCAAACGCTTCCTCGGCCTGTGATTGTTCCCCTAGTCATGTGGCCTGGTGTCTGTGTGGTGACTGACTGTATGAGCATCTGCCCTTTTATCTGTCGGTTATAGAAAAGTCCGACTCTGTAATGCCACACAATGTCCAGCAATGCCCGGGTGCCTGAGTTAGATCTCAGGCAGTGACAGCGTTCTCAGTGACTAGTTATTCTTTTCATAAACATAGGATCTCAGTTAAAACAGTGGAGCATAAAAATTAAATGCCAAAGTGCAGGAGGTCGTGTCTATTTTGTTATATTATGTTATGGACATGTGTGTGCAGTAGGAATGTGAAGTGCATTTATTGAATAAATAGCATTATAATTCACAACAGTGGCTGACTGTAACTGTACTCATGAGTGCAGTGCATTGAAACATAAACTAGATAAAGAACGGGAGTGATTCTCTGACTGCCTGTAAGCCTCCTGGCTTGGCTACTCAGTGTGACATCATGATTCTGGGACCACCTTATTACATCCTTTCCTAAGAGTGTAAGGAACACAAATTCCCAGGTTCCTGAATTGGTATCTCTGGGGACCTAAATCTACAGCAGGCACAGAGAGCAAATGCATGTGTGCCTGACTAGGCACTAGACGTGCAGTACTATTGCCTCTTGGTTTGGCCATGTGACTTGGGGAGTGGTCTGCCATCACCTTTTCTCTGGATGCTAATTAATGCTACCACGACCTCCTTTCCAGGAGTCATTGAAAGTTGTTCAAAGGTAGAACATACAGAGCGAGTAGGGAGGCTGAAATTCATGCCCCAGGTGAGAAGTAAACTTCGGCCAGGGTGAGTGGATGTCTTAGTTGCTTTTCCTGTTCTGTAATCAAATAGATCCTGACAAAAGCAACTTAAGGAAGAGGGAGCTTATTCTGGAACACAGTTCAACGGGGGCTATTCCAACATGGCAGGGAAGCCATGACAGCAGGCCACGAGGCATGGGACAGGAGCAAGAAGCTAGCTGAACGTGGTTTGGATGAGAGTGGCTGCCGTAGTCTCATATGTTTGTGTGCGAGGCTCCCAGTTGGTGGAACTGTTTAGGAAGGATTTGGAGATGTGACCTTGTTGGAGGAGATGTATGATTTGGGGTGGACTTTGAAGTTTCAAAAAGCCATAACAGGCCCTGTCTGTCTGTCTGTCTGTCTGTCTGTCTGTCTGTCTCTCCCCCTTTCCCTCTCCCTTTCTCTCTACCCACCTCTCTGCTGCTGGCTTGTAGAACACATGTCAGGCCGCAGCTATTGTCCAGGGCCATGCCTGCCTGCCTGTTACTACGGTTCTCACCAGAATGAAAATGGACTCACCCTCTGAAACTGTAAATAAGCCCTCTACTTGGTGCTTCCTTTCATAGGTTCCCTTGGTCATGTTGTCCCTTCATAGCAATGGAACAGAAACTATGACACTGTCTGGTCACACCGTGTCCGCAGTTAGAATGCAGAGAGTTAAACAGCAAGTGTGGTTGAGCTTTAATGACTCACACTACCCCCTAAAGAGCCCTTGTTCCAAGAAGTTCCCAGCTCCTAAAGGTTCTGAAGGCCTTCCCAAACATCACCAGCAACCAGAGGCCAAGTTTGCAAACACATGAGGCTGTGGGGGACATTTCACACACAAATTATAGCAAGGGGTAATTATCTCACTAGAATCTATATTTTCTGTTTGGGGGTGTGCATCCAACTAACTGTGGTGATAAGGCTAAAAAAGAGTTTCGTCACTGCAGAGTAGCACCAGGACTTCAGAGGAAGCAAGCTGCACACTGGATAATCATGTAGCGTAGTAGTGGCAAGGGATGGAAATGTTCCAGAAAGCAAAGCTGTTCTCACCTGAGCAGACAGGCAGAGAGTGGTCTGGGCCTGAAGAAAGGTTGAGAGATTGCTTGCTCAGCTTTGAAAGTCAAGCTAATGACCTCCAAACTCCCCTCTGAGTTTCTGCTTTATTGTTTTATAATCCTTTCATAAGCTAACCAGCCACAGAGTGAGGCCGTTACTTTATAATTTGCTATAAATATTTCAGTGATACCCTGCATATGTTAAAGAGCTCTTAAAAGCCCTGTAAAAAATCTAAATACATATTCTTCCGGGAACCAGTAGGTTATAATGTACCCTATATTTTTATAAAGTTGAAAGGGATAAAAAGATGTTAGATGTTAACCTGATAGCATAGTTCTCATTAAAAATGATCATTATCAAATCTTCTTGATAAATCCAACCTAATAGTTCAAGTCATAGTCTTGGCTTTCCCCATGACAATTCCTAGGGTCTACTGTGGGGACAAAGAGTAGCAGTCACTGGAACTATACATTTATCCATCAGAGTTCAGGGAGGAGTCTCGGGGAGAAGAGGCCCCAAGCACGCAGACTCAGCCTGCACATCACTAGAGTTCTGGGGGGTGGTCTAAAACTTCTGGTCTTCGCAGAGACGTCAAGGGAAGGCTTGGGTCTTTGGGATATAGTAGGCTCTCTGTTCTCTGCCTGGGCCCTTCTGATGAGGACCTTCCCGTGAGGAGAGGGAGGTTTGTTCTCCAAAGCTGGTTACAGAGTCCTTCAACCAAGCTCAATATTCGCTACTCACTGATGTCATCATTTGCTGCCATCATCGCTAGCCGCCATCACTGCTCACTGACACCACTGTTGGCTGGCAGCTGTTGTCACTGTTTGCTGGCATCCTCATCCAGTGGCATGAGCTCAGTATTCATCTTCTGCTTTTGAAGTACACTAGCCTAGAAATTCAGAAAAGAATCTGGCTGTTGCGGGTAGTATTGGTCTTCCATGTGTCTCTGAGCATGCGCCTAGAACAGGAAGGTAGTGTATGGGCTTTATCCATTTCCTGACCCAGACAGAAGCACTGGAAGTGTTACTCAAGGCATGTTTTATAGATCACTAGCTTTGTGGGGTACCTGTGGCTAAACAGTAAAAATCAAGTTTCAATTGGGAACCTTTTCAAGGGTACTTAAGGATTCCTTCTGACAAGTTTCTTGGAGGACATAATTAAAGAATATACAATTAGTAATTCAGCTGTCCATGATGACACCACTCATGCAACTTACAATCTTCATAACTAGTAGTGGAAAATACTGTCTCAGAGATTTCAGGTGAAGAAAATCAAGAACAAAAACTGGGCTTGGTGGGGAGGGGGTTGTGGCTTCTGGGTAAAGTGCTTGCTGGAAAAGCTCAAGGCCTAGAGTTTGAATGCCCAGAGCCCATGGAAAACCTAGAAAAGATGATGTGGGTCTTTAACTCCAGTGCTGGGAGGGAGGGAGACAAGAAAACCCTTGGGGCTTACTGGCCAACCAGCAGCTATTCAGAAAAAAGCTAAATAGTAAGCTCAAAGAATAAGATAGAGAGAGGTAAACACACTTTGGTGTGCCTATACACAGTTGTGCACACACTGGTATGCATCACAACATACACACACACATACACACACACACACACACACACACACAGAGGCAAATCTTGGAATTCTCAAAGATTTGGCAATGAGTGAACAGAGAAAATTTCCTATTAATAGTTTAATCAGCCGAGCCAAGAGAAAGAAAGAAAATGAAGCAGCAATTTAAATAATTGAGTTGACTTCAATAAGATCTACACTTTATGCAGTAATATAACATGAAGGTCACTTTGATAACAGTGAAGTGGAAAAAATGGAACTGTGTAAGGCTGGAGAGTTGGTACAGTGGTTAAGTGCACTTGCTCCTGGCAAGCAGAAGGGATGGGGTCTAGTACACAAATACGTATGCATCAAAGCCAGAAAAGCACCAAGTGTCAGCACTGATAAGTGAAATCCATGGAGCGCTCAATATAAATAGAGACCCACAAACCCGATGACAGCGACAACACACAAGAACAGCTTCATGGTAGACCTAGAATCCGAGCTAATACTAAAAAGAACAAAAAAGTAGAAAATCTTACAGTTAAGAAAAGAAATGCAACAAAACAAAGAGAAGCAGTAGAAAAGAAGGAGAAATCTGAGAGTGCCCTGAGTCCTTGACCAGAAGTATTGACTGAGCTAACTGGTCTTACTAAGGAGACATCTGCATCAGCCTGTTAGGAGGCAAGCAAGGCCACATGCAGAGAAGCCAAAGTGCACGGGAAAGAGCAGTAGTCAGTTAGGATAATGCCAGGGACAGCAGGGTCTCCTCTGCGGGTACTTAGTTTCATTAACAAAGGAGTTTATGAATGTACTTGAAGACAATTTATTAGAATTTAAAATAAAAATCCCTAGGCTGTACAGGCAACTACAAATTTCAGCAGCTGCACAGAGAACTGGGAAGAGAAGTTGGGGGTGGGGGGAGTCATATTGCTTAAGCAGGGACCGAGGTCAGAAATATGGTGGCTGAAAACCCACATGGAGCACCAGAGTTCATGTCAGAGTCAGTCCCCACTCTCCACATAACTGTGGAGAATGTCCTGTCCATTGGGTAGATCAGAGTAAGGGTTCAATGTTTACTACTTGCGTTGTCCTTGGTTAGTGCAATAGTTTGGTGCTCCATATTTGACCACCTCCCCTTGGTGGGGAGGCCTGGTGGCACTCAAAGAAAGAATAAGCAGGATACCAAGATGAGACTTGATAGCCTATGATCATATAGTGGGGAGGAGGTCCCCCTCAGTCTTAGACCTAGGGGAGGGGAATAGGGTGAAAGCAGGAGGGAGGGAGGAATGGGAGGATACAAGTGATGGGATAACAATTGAGTTGTAATCTGAATAAATTAATAGAATTAAAATAAAAAAAGAAAACCCATATGGTAGAGAGGAAGGATTCAAAGAAAGAATAAGGAAGCCTAAGTTATCAGAGGAAGCACCCTTAGGTTCTGGCCGGCATCCCAAAGAGAGAAAAAGAAAAATGTTTGTAACTCAGGCCACAGAATGGTGAGGAGAGCCATTGACCACAGGATGTCCCCTACTGTGCCAGTAGCAGGAACTCTGTGAGGAAATGTACAGTACCTCCTTTAAAATATCATTTCATTTATCTCTTCAGCATGGCTTAAGGTGAGCCCCTTTCCTATGGGTGGCCCCTTAGCTAGGTGGTAGATCTGGGCCCACAGGAATGTTAGGTCTTATGCAGCCCAGAGAGTGCATTCTCTTAGAAAGAGTTTGTCCTTAACTGGTTTTTTTTTTTTCTGGTTTTTCCAGACAGGGCTTCTCTGTGTAGCCTTGGCTGTCCTGGACTAACTTGTAGACCAGGCTGGCCTTGAACTCACATCTATCTGCCTGCCTCTGCCTCCCTGAGTACCAGGATTACAGGCATGTACCACCACCGCCAAGAGTCTTAACTGATCTCTATTGTTTCTCTGTCTCACAAACCACAGCCCTAAGCCACCAAACAGGTAGCACAAGATGACTGCCCTGCAATGATCACAAGGGCACCTAGTCTTTACAAAGACAGAGAACTCTCAGGTTGTCTACTGTAGAAATGCCCTGAAAATGTTACACTTGCAATCTATTAAGAGCTGCCGTGAGTGACCATCCTCTGAGGCAAGTAGCTGCCAACTCGGAGAGTTCAGCTATGCCTCCTTGCAAAATGATTGTCCTGACTAGGCTTGCTGACTTTTTACATTCTCTTGTGGAGGGTTGGGGAGGGGACTATGACAAAGATGTTAAATGAATAATTTAAAAAATAAAAATAAAAAGGAGTAGATGTTAATGTCTCTCCCTGGGAAAGAATTTTAGCAATACAAGTAAACCAAGCAGGTGCCTAGCGCCTATTTTATTGCTGTGAAGAGAAGCCATGGCATATGAAACCAAGGCAACTCATAAATGAAACATTTAATTGGGGGTTTGTTACAGTTTCAGAGTGTGGTGGTTTGAATGAAAATGGGCCCCCTAGGCTCATAAGGAGCGGCACTATTAGAAGGTTGGCCTTGTTGAAGTGGCTGTGGCTTTGTTAGAGGAAACCTGCCAATGGGCATGGGCCTTGGGGTCTCAGACGCTCAAGCCAGGCCGAGTGTCTCAGTCTCTTCCTGCTGCCTTCAGATGCAGAGGTAGAACTCTCAGCTCCCCCTCCAGCACCATGTCTGCCTGGGTGCCAGCGTGCTTCCTGCCATGATGACAGTGGTGGGAAGTTACAATTCAGGGCCAAGCCTCTGAAATGTAAGCCAGCCACAGTTAAATGTTTTCCTTTATTAGAGTTACTCTGGTCATGGTAGCTCTTCACATTAATAGAAACCTTAATTAAGACACAGAGGGGGCTGGAGAGATGGCTTCAGTGGTTAAGAGCCCCGCCTGCTCTTCCAAAGGTCCTGAGTTCAATTCCCTGCAACCACATGGTAGCTCATAACCATCTGTAATGTGATATGGCGCCCTCTTCTGGCTTGCAGGAGTACATGCAAGCAGAGCACTGTATACATAATAATAAATAAATAAATCTTTAAAAAAAGACACAAAGGTTTCATTCATTATCATCATGCAGGCATGCACTGGAGAAATATCTGAGAGCTACAACTTGATACACACATACACACGCACACATGCATGCACATATATGAAAGAGGAGGGGGACTGGTACAGGCTTTTGTAAACCTCAAAGCCCACCCCCAGTGACATATTTTCTCCATCAAGGCCTAATTCAACAAAGCCAAGCCTTCTAATTCTTTTAAATAGTGCCACTCCCTGGTGTATATGAGTCTATGGGGCCATTCCTATTCAAACAACCACAGCAGGTGTATAAGAATGTCAAGATATTTCTGCAGTAGTCCGGATAATGGAGCAGTACTGTGGCTATCATGGGACCTAACGGTGTTAGCTGGTTGAGCCTTTTAGAGCAGCTTTATTAAAATATAATCCACATATCATAAAATCCATCCATTTAAAGTGTACGATTCAATGGCTCTTTAAAAACGTTCCACGGAATTGTATAAACAGAGTGGAAATAAAATTTTAGCACAGAATTTCCATGCTGGAGGAAAACCTCATACAGCCGTGACCATACTCCTTCCACACCAGCCACAGGTGAGGCCACCTTTGTCTGTTCTGTTCCTCTCTCTGTGGCTCACCCACTTAGGAGGTTCACACAAGGGGGTTCCCACTGTCTCTAGTGCTTGCTTTTTCACTAAGCTTGCTTTCATGCTTCTGTATTATGGCATGTATCTGTTCTTCATGCTCATAGCCAAAGAGTTCTGTGTGTGTGTGTGTGTGTGTGTGTGTGTGTGTGTGTGTGTGTGTGTGTG
>OU015751.1:50901107-50930355 GCA_907169655.1 Acomys percivali
AAGAGAGAGAGAGAGAGGGAGAGAGAGAGAGAGAGGGAGGGAGGGAGAGGGAGAGGGAGAGGAAGAGGGAGAGGGAGAGAAAGAGAGAGAATAAGTTAATATAATTTACAAATTTTAAATATATGAACCACTAGAAGCCATCAAAGCCATTCAGTAGATAGCAGTGCTCATTCTGCAGGCATGAGGTTGAGCATAGTTGCATGTGCCTTGTAAGCCTAGCCCTGGCCAGTGGAGACACCAGATCTAGGAAGTTCACTCAACAACCAGACTTATCAAAATGGCAAGCTTCTGGTTTAGTGAGAGACCTTGTCTCAAGGCAAGAAGACAGAGAGTGGTAGGGAAGGGTCTGTCCCTGGTCTCTGCAGGTGTGCAAACAGGTATACACATCCACACAGCCATGTGCACACATCACACACACACACACACACACACACACACACACACACACACACAAAACATGTAGTTGGAGAAAGAAGTAGGAGAGATGTGGGTTTTGGAGTGAAGTGAGTTGCTCTCTGAATGGTTTCATGGAGACCTAAGAGGGTGGCTAAGTGGGATGCTTCCAAGTCTGAGACTATCCAAGTAGCCTAAGAAGCAGCAGCTATTCCACAGCCTGGTGTCACACAAGGGTATTACACTCTATCCCATGTGTTTTCACACAAACGTTGTGTCAGGCCAAAAAGATTGTGATCATAATTGATGTGGAAGCTGAGTTGGCTGAGACCTGAGAGCCAGATGGATCCATCTGGACACATAATCTACCACAGAGGGTCCAAATGCCAAATGTGTGAGGAAGCGAATGAATGGAGTAAGGCAGGCTGCAGGAATGAGGAAAGGATGTGGTTCCCACAGAGTAGAGCAGCATGCAGATACTATCGTCACCTGGATGAAGCGAGCAGAGGATGAAAGGCTGTTTTCAGACTAGGGATGTGGTTCCCACAGAGTAGTGCAGCACGCAGATGCTATCGTCACCTGGATGAAGCGAGCAGAGGATGAAAGGCTGTTTTCAGACTAGTGGGATGTGAGCACACGGAAGATACTCTGACTAAAAACCACCAGGAGAAATGGGCTGCTGTTCAAGTAGTGTGATATTTTGTCTAGGGAGATGCAAACCAGTGTCTTTTTCATCCCACATGGGGTACTAACAACAGACCAAAGAAGCAATTCTAGCTTACTGAACCAGGGAGTTTATTAGGGTCACTTATAAGAGAGTGGGTAAGGGCCTACTTACAGGAACATGGATGAATCAATGGTACCATCTTTAAGTCATATGAAGAACCACCCAAGTGTGAAAGCTACAGCCTTAGAATTTCCTTAGAATTTCCTGTATGACTTTCCAGTAGCTTGGCTGGACAAAGAGTCTATTCTCTCAAGCAATAGATACCATGTATATAACCTTAGGGAAGGGCCTTGAGACTCTGTAAGTTTCAGGAAGTTCCTGAGACTTGTGCTTTTTTTTTTAATTTCTTAAGTCAAATAAGTGACCACTCCAGAACATAATATTTCAATTTAGATAAAACAGATACAATCAAGACGCTGTACTCTGGTAGGGAGTGAGCAGAAATGACACTGGGAACTTGTTTCTTTCATTACTCCAGCCTCCTGCTGAGCTGTTCATAGTTGGGACAATGGCAGCTAGTGGATAGGGACCCAGGTCTTGACACCTGTGCACCAGCCTCCAAAGGTGTATAGCAGGCGGACGGGTACAGATGAATCAAAGAAAAGCAAAGTCAGCACCATCGGGGGAAAGGTCACTAGTTCCAGTGGTCACCCATGAAGAACCCTCCAACAGGGCAATTCTAGAACCTGGATTGGCTGTTTGGGAATTAGTTCATAGTATCCTCATTCGCCAGATCTACTGAGCTACACAGGCCCATGCAGGAGATAGTGTTTAACATCAGAGGTCAGATTGGCCACCTTTGTCTCTCAAGAGATTTCCTCTCCTGCTGTCTGGCTTGTCTAAGAGGCCTCTACCATCTTGTGCACAACTGTGGTCCCTTACTTAGGACAACATGCACAGAGAGCAGTCAGATTTCCTGGAGATGACAGTCCTTCCTCTAGCTGCTTAGGAAGATGCTTCTGTGTGTGCCTGCTGTATCTCCTGAATTACACAGTCTAGCACAGTGGGAAGGCTCACACCTGGACCCCCCAGCACTTGGGAAGGAGGTTCAGCCTAGAAGTCAGCCTGGGATAAATAGCAAAACCCCTTTACCCCGGAATCTGATTGAAGCTCCTCAGCAGCTAAGAAGCAAGAACTCCAGCACAGTTGACAACATTTACTGCCCGGGCTGCCGACGTAGTCAATATCCCTTCCCTAGGCAGGTAGATTATGTTCAAACAACATCGGACCAGGCTTAAAGCCTAAATGTATCTGAAAATGGGTCTCGCCTTATTTTTTTCCCACTAGACAGTACCTGGGAATTTCAAAAAGACTTTTAGCTTTGTTAGCAAAGTAGGATAAGGCTCTACCTTTCCCTCCGCCCCGGGGGCTAGACTTTCCCTTTATGCATCGTAATCCTGTCAAATATAACTCAGGAACCGCCCAGGATCTCATTCAAGTTTCTTAACAATACTTCAAAGATAGCATTGAACTCCAACCAGAACCCTGTCTATGGCTATTCTAAAAATAGTGAGCCAAGGTTCATTTTTTTTTTTTTGAGACACCCACACCCGTGGTCTTGAGCATGTTGCCCTTCAGAGTGCTTTATTTTCTCTTTGTCCCTGTCCCTAAGCCTATACTTACTAATCCTCCACTCTGCTTCATAAACTGGCTTAGTCCTGATTTCTTTTTCCTCTGTTGAAGCTACAAATCTCAGTTTGGCCCAAGTTGAGCTCCCCAAATCATAGGGAAATTCCGAAGGGTGCTGAGTGTGATCACGGGGTGCCTGTTCCCCATAATGTTGGCATGGGAGAGACTTTGCTTCTTGACACAGCTGGCTGGATCTGCAGGTAGTGGGTTAGCAAGCTCTAGGTATGTAGGTCTTACCAAGCATCCTTTTCCTGAGCTACTTTATGTGGGCCTTAAAATAATACATAAAAGGCAAAGGCTCTGTATGGTAGCAGTCTGTCTTCCTGTTTACCTTCCACTATTCTCCTCATAGTTTCCCCCAGATATGCTATGAACAGTAAAATGCACTAATTTTAAGTGTGCACAGTTAATTTCACACGTACCCTGAGCAAACACTTGGCAGTGCAGGCATAGTGTCTTAGTCAGTTTTCTGGACTAACAATTTATAACATGACTTACAGGGTGCACTCCATCTAATCCAACCATGGCTGGCTGGGAATGGAAAGTCCAAGAATCCAGCAGTTTCTCAGTCCCAAAGGCTGGATATCTCAGCTGGCTCTCACTACACACTGGGATCGGTTCTAATGCCAGTGTAAAATGGATGTGCTAGCAAGGTGAAGGGAAGGACGCAAAGAGAAAGGGCTTCCTTTCACCATGTCCCTGTCTCGGCTTCCAGCAGAAGATGTGACCCAGATTAGAGATGTGTCTTCCTAACTCAAAGATCCAGACTACAAGTGGATCTTTCTACTTCAAATTAAGCAAAAACTCCCTCATTGGTCTGGCATCCACTTTGGGGGCTTTAGTTCCAGATTTAGTCAAGTTGACAACCAAGGACAGGCATCACACATTGAAGCCTTCTTTTTCCTAGAAAATTCTCTCCAGTGAGTGTTCAAGCCTCTAATGTCACTACACTCTGCCATTCTTCCAACTTTTATGCTCTTGGATTCATCAATGAAGGAAGTTACTTACAGTTCACATAAGATTTAAGTGAAAGGTGTCAATATGCATGTAATGTGTGTGATTTAAATCAATACAATGTGTCCTGCTCTGCATGGCTACACACACGGACAGCAGAAAACCTGGAACAGGGTCATCTGGGCTCTTGGTTGGAGAAGCTACAACACCCTGGAAGCTCAGTCTGTTTCTTACATAGAGTTGAACAGGTGTGACAGGCCCCCAGACCTTAGTGGGACTGACTGACTTCATGATGCGAGAGCCATTCAGGCTGTAAAACTCAGCACATTGACAGCGTCGCTTGCCAAAATTAAAACAAAAATCTAATCCATCAAAGTCCATAGGTCTGGGAGAGTCTCTAATATACTAAGGTTGCTTTTTGGCTTCTGTAGTTCTGTATCTGGCTAACTGTTCTTGCCAACTGAAGTATGTCAACCTAGGATGTGTTTTTTTTCTGCCTAAAAGCATGCCCCAAGAAAGGCTTGGGGATCCTAACAGTGTAGCCAGACAGCTAACAATAAAGGCTTCTATTGGCTTAAACCCATGTCCGAGGAGTCTCCTCTAGGAACACCCCCACAACAGAGGGAGGCAGGGTTATTGCACACAGCTGAATGAGGAGGTAGGCTTAGCTAATCTTGGTGATACAGTCCTTGTAAGAAAGCAGTCTTTAAGCTGTAAACAGTTGAGGGAAGAAAACTATGGTGGACGTTTTCTGCAGACACTGTCAACATTTGCACAGAGAGCAAAGGAAAGCTTTGGTACCAGTCTCAGTCTCACTCCCTAAGAAAGCTTTGCCACTCCCATGAGGCAGAGATATTGGCCAGTTCACATTCACCACTGTGGTGATTTGAATTAGGATGGCTGTCATGTGGATGCTTGGTTCATAGTTGGTGGAGCAGTTTGGGAAGAATTAGGAGGTGTGGCCTTGTTAGAGGTGTGTCACTGAAGATGAGCTTTGAGCCCAGTCTCTGTCTCCCTCCCTCCCCCTCTCTCCCCTCTCCCTCTTCCTCCCCCTCTCCCTCCCTCTCCATCTCTCTGTCTCTGTCTCCCTCCCTCCCTTCCTCCCTCCCTCCCTCTCTTCCCCACTCTCTTATAGTGCTCCAGTGCCATGTCTCTCTGGTTGCTGACACCATGGTCATGGACTCTACTTACCTCCTAAAAATGTAAGGTGAACCCCCAATTAAAGCTTTTTTATATATATATAAAGTGCCTTGGTAATAGTTTCTCTTCGTTGCAGTAAAAAAGTAAGTAAGATGACAACAACACACATTCAAAGAGGACTTCATTTGGTCCCTACAATGATGATCTGAGAGTCACCCATGTGGTTGAATGTTTGAATCATTCTCTGATGTTATGTTATGCAGAACACAGCACATCATAGAGCCCTCAGCATCTCTATTGTGTCACTGGCTTATATTCACCTTTAGTTATTTTTAACTAGATAGTCATGAACATCTTTGCTTGTGACTTTTGGTGGATAGACACACTCGTTTCTGTTGTGCACTGTCACAGCTTCAATTTTTTTCTCCAAACTTTTGTCTTGAAGCCTTCAGTCTTTCTTTCATGCCCAACCCCACACATGTACACCATTGATTGCTTATGAGTCATATTTCCTTGGTTATCATATTAGGTATATATTTGAGAAGGCATTATGGAGTCTGTCCATTTTGGAGTTCTAGACAAGGTAGTGTTTGTCCTGTGTGGAAGACAAGGTAGTGTTTCTGGGGCTACATCTTCAAAGTAAATGACCTTTTCCTTGAGGATGTGGTCCATGAGCGACTACCTATCATAGCTACTGTTCTATTGCTGCGAAGAGACATCATTACCAATATAACTTACAGAAGAAAGCATTTAATTGGGGCTGGCTTATAACTTCAGAGATTAGTCTATTATCATCATGGTGGGAAGCAGACAGGTATGGTGCTGGAGAAGCAGCTGACAGCTACATACAGATCCAAAGACAGGAGAGAGAGAGAGAGAGAGAGAGAGAGAGAGAGAGAGAGAGAGAGAGAGAGAGAGAGAGAGAGAGAGAGAGAGAGAGAGAGACAGAGACAGACAGAGAGAGAGACAGAGAGAGAGACAGAGAGAGACAGAGAGAGACAGAGAGAGACAGAGACAGAGACAGACAGAGAGACAGACAGAGAGACAGACAGAGAGACAGACACAGACTGGCATGGGCTTTTGAAACTACAAAGCCCACTTCTAGTGACACAGCTTCCTCTACAAGGTCACACCTCTTAATTGTTCCCAAATAGAGCATCAACTAGATATTAAGCATGCAGATGTATGAGCCTATGGCCGCCATTCTCACTCACATCCTCGTACTGCCTATGATCCAGTAGACACCTTCACATACACAGGCAGCACAGTGTGGCCTCAGGGTAACCAAGCAAAAAATGCTTAGTTGTGGTGATGCCGAGAGGGGAGGAATTGGGAGGGAGAAAATAGGGTTGTAAACTTGATTTCAAATATGTGCATGTATGAAATTCTCAATTAAAACAAACTACAATGCCTGAACATTGTAAAAACAGAAATCCTTTCCCAGAGTGCCAGTATCAATTCACATTTCATCCTGGAGTATGTGAAAAATACGGTCACTTCTCCGCATTATTAGTGTTTGTTATTGCAACTGTATTTTAGCGGCACCCTTCCTTTGAAACAGGGTCAAATGTACCTCCAAAGTATCCCAGAACCTGCTATATAATCAAAGATGTGTTATGGATTAATTTTTTCTATATTAAAACATTCCACGCCAGAGAAAAGCTCACAAGTCTGAGCAAGTTTTAAAGGCAGGCTCATTAATACTGAGGAGATAAGCAACTCAAAAGTCTGAGGAGTCCCTGAAACCGACTAGATTCACAAGGCCCCTCCCTCCTCAAGGTTGTATAAGCACTAAGGACTGGTGAGGAAAGGGAATTCAGAGCCGCTGAGCTGCAGAATTCCAGCTTCTGTGACTCAGCATCCTTGCAGGGGCGAGCTTTCAGTGGCTCTCCCGTACGTACCTCAATAACTCAATGATTTTTCAAGTAGAGTTCCCATGGTATTGTTACCTTGCTATGTGGTCAGTTTTCTGTCTGAGGTGAGTATACATTTGGTCCTATCTCCACAGGAATAATGTCACACAACTTCTGAGGGATTAAACAATGTAAAAATGATCTTCAACTTCTGATTCTCCCCTCTACCACCTGAGTGATGGGATTACAGGTGTGACCCCATCCATCGCGTCGGGTTCATGTTGTACTGAGGATGGAGCCCAGATGGAGCCCAGAACTTTGTGTGTCCTCCTGCTGAGCTGCATCCCTGCCTTCCTCTAGCCAGTGTAATCAGTGCATCATGAAAGCGTGTTGTGGTCTCAGTCGGCATCTCGTTAGTGCACAGTGATGGAGAGTTGAACATCTCTGGGTCCTTACTAGTTCTTTCAACACTCTCTCGGGGCAAATAGCTCTACTTATACCCTCCCTTGCTGCCCCCCCCCAGGACCACACTTTCTATTTTGCTGGTTTCCTTACGTTTGAGATCCTGCCTTTAGTCTGGATCTGAGCCCTCAACCAGATCAGTTGGTTTGTACATACCTTCATTTAGTCTGTAAGTGGTTCCTTTATTTTCCCAGACATGTTTATTTGTTTTGATTTATTTCATCGTCAGCATATACTTCTCAGAATACAAGTCCTGCATAGTCTTTGATAGATATGTACCTAAACATCTCTTTTTTAAAGAAACAAGTACAGGGCCGGTGGGATAACTCAGTCAGTAAATACTTGCCTGGGAATCATGAAGACCTGTGATTGGTCCTCAAAACTCATGTTTAAAAAAAAAGAAAATCTGGGAATGATGGCACAGATTTATAGTCCCAGCATACAGGAGAATAAAGACTAGTGGACATGGGGCCCTCTGGCCATCCAACTCACCCGGCCTGGCTGGTTCCAGGCTAAGGACAGACAGTGCCTTAAAAAAAGTGAATAGCACCCGAGGAACAACACCAGACTGTGTACCAATCTTCATATGCATGTACACATGTACCCCTTCACACACATTCATCTACACACACACACACACACACACACACACACACACACGCACACACACACACATGCACATTCACACACACACACACACACACGCATGCACATGCACGCATGTATGCACATTCACATGCACATTCTCACACACACACACACATGCATGCACACATGCACACACGCACACACATTCACATACACTGTAAATCATATTACATTTTTTCACTGTTAACATTTAACATATTTCTTTCGCGGGGAAGAAAAATTAAGTCTGCTTTCATATAGGCAATTTTTGAGCTGGGCTTGTAAAATACACACAGCTTTGTGTCCTACTTTCTATACTTAACGGGAAGCCGGCTGCAATTTCCACACCCTTGGAAAGTCGTAAAGATGTTTGGGTGCAGAACGATAAACCATTTACTTTTACTGCTAAATCAATGCTTAGAGTCAGGAAGATATTTTTTATAAGTTTACATTGAGCTGCACCACTTTTATGAACTTTAAGATCCGCTCTAGCACTATATTATTAAGTCTCAACCTAGCTGCCACAAGTGGGTAAAACGCAATTGATTTTCATATGTGCATCTGTGTCCTATTAATTTTTTTTACGCTTTCAGGTGTTTTTAAAACTGATGGAATTATCTTTGCAAGCCATTGTGTTACCAACAACAGCGTCTTTCCCCTTCCCCTGCCCCCTCCCCCCCCACACATCTGGGCAGTTCTGCTGTATTTCCTGTCGTATGGACTGGCCACGATGGCCCACACTATGCTGAGCAGCAGCAGTGAGCAGGTAGGTCCTCCACTGAGAGCTGCACGTCATCTTTCAACGAAAGAAACTGGTGTGCATTGTAGGGCTTTGGTGGACGTCTTCATTACAGCCAGAGACACTTGTCCCGAGAGTTTTCAAACACAATGCATACCAGGTATTGTAAAATACACATATGGGGAAACCAACATCCATTTTAGATGAGCATTTTCTGGAGCTTTGGGGTTCTCGGAAGGTCACTTGAGTTCTTTACCCATGCTCAATAAGTAAACCCAATACGCTCATTGGTTCCCTAGGATGTACTCTGGTGGTTTCCTACTTTAGTTTGTCCTTGGGACCTATGAGGAAGGGGTAGACAGGCTTATGTCTCCCTGGCAAAGGAATTCCCCAAATCCCTTCTTAGACCGTGGGCCTACAGGACCAGGCTGTTTGATTTCTAAACGCTAAAACAATGCTGCCTCCCTGGAAGAGCCTTTCTTGGTGACACACTGTGTTACATATTTGAACATTATTGCTTTAGGGCTTCTGAGGTGTGATGGAGAGTGTTTGCATATGAATTCAAACACTATCTTTCTTCCATGCCTTTCCTCTCTGCCATACTGGAAATTCAGTCTGGGGTCTCATGGGTGTTAGTCATAGAGCTACCCCGAGCTGGATGTCCAGCGCAGTCCATCTTATCCTTCACTGTCTTGGTTTTCTTACCCATATACTGCTAGCTCCACACAATAGGTTTGGGAAGTGACACCTCTTTCATTATTTTGAAGAGACTAGCATAGATTTGGTATTCTGGGCAGGGGATGTCTCTGAAACCACCAAGTCCAACAGGGTGTTGATCCACATCAGAGAAGAGGGCAGTTTGATTCAACATGACTCCGTGGCTGGTGTTTGTTCAAACTTCAGGAGTCTGATACAGGAAAGTTTATTTTAGGCATATATAAGCATTAGCACAGTTCGGGGGGGGGGTTTATTGGTGATAATACACAGTCACAACAAAGCTTAAGGCATGACTACATCAAAATACTTGTAAAGTACAAGTGACAACTTCCATAAATATAGGGTCTATAGCTTAAGCTAGGAAGCAGGCTTAATATAAACAAGGGGGAAGCCTGAGGTCACCAGGCTACTAACCACATCCATCTGCATCCTTCTGGCCACAAAAGAGGCTCTACAACTCTCCCTTTGAAGAGACAACCCTGCATGGTTAACATTGATTCCCCAGCACTTACTTGTGCACAAGGACCCACATGGCTCCAAATTATCTCTTCTCTAAGAGTTGTGTTGTACATTTTATGAAATCACCTAGGCTTTAGAGTTATATTCTGCTTTTTCAATAATCATATTCAGTTCAGCTAACCATTTTATTAGTAATGCTATAACTTTTCAAACTTCTCTTACTGGGGTTAAGTGGGGCAGTGAGGTAGGCTTGGTCAGTTTTGCGTAAATTGCTAAGGATCTGTGGCTTTGTTCATAGTGTCCTGTCAATGTCATTCTGAAGTCTGTGGGGCCTGGAGACATCTCATCATTTTGTTCCCAATGTTTGTAGTTTGTGTCATTTTTCTTTGCTGATACCAGATGAGAGGTCTGTCAATTGTGCTGATATTTTCAAAGAACCAACCACAGTGCATTGATGTCTATTATCAGTTTCCTTGCAATACATGAGATTTTTATTAATTCTTTGAAAACTTCACACACAGACATACAATTTTTGACCATATTTACCCCTGCACCACTCCCCAAATTCCCAGCCTCTCATCTTCTCTGAACTTTGTGTCTTTTTTTTTTTTTTTTTAATATCTCAGGAAATCTAGCAGCCAGGCTGGGCAGCTTCAAGTTTTGCCTTGGGAATTTAATAACAATTTATACAAACTCCCAAACTCAGTATGTCACCAAATAACATGCAAAAATGTGTGCTAGATTTCTGTGCTTTGCTGTAACTGTCAACCTAATATTCTCACTGACCAATTTAGAAAACTCCTTGATTTATGTCTTTCCTTTTAATTCACCGCTTCCAGGCTGGAACTGTATTGGGGGGGCAACCTGAATTTGTGTTCTTGTGCCATGGTCACTCACGTTTGGCTCAGAATAAACTGTCTCAAATTCCCATTGTGGAGAGAGCAGTGTTTCAGTAACATTAACAATATTTTGGCACCCAACTTGCTCAGACTCTGCTGAGTTCCTGACAGAGTGAAACAGCAAGCTGGGTAGTCGATTTAGCTTAATTCCTTTCTGGAAGAGCCAAAGCCTGAAGACTCCGTGAGGCATTTTTGAGAGCTATTCTTTGTTTTGTTTTGTTTGTTTTGTTGAGACAGGGTTTCTCTGTGTAGCCTTGGCTGTCCTAGACTCACTTTGTAGACCAGGACGGACTCAAACTCACAGAGATCAGCCTGCCTCTGCCTTCCAAGTGCTGGAATTAAAGGCGTGCGCCACCACGCCTAGCAAGAGCTGTTCTTAGAGAGTGTGGGCTTTCTAGAAGGCTCCTGGCCATTTGCAAGAGTCTGAGTCCTTGGAGGGTGCTTTGCCAATGGCTCTTGGAAGGTTGCAGCTGACTCCATGGGAAACTTTGCCAGCCCGTCTGTGGATCGGAGATTGCTGGTAGAAACCACAGATCAGGCCTATTTTAGGCTCACATGCTTTTCAGATCTAAGATAGATGTAGGCTCTTGTTACCCCCTAGCCCTCTGCTAAACCCCCAGAGAGTCATGCCAGAGATCCAAAGGGGCCTTTAGAGAAAACATCTTCTTACCTGCTGCTTATGTACCTGATGATCAGAGATAAATGGAAAATGACTGGGTTGAGGGCGTCTATGGTAGTTCTTGGCACCACCCAATACACACTCACCATTTCATGCAAACGGAAGCATTCTGTTTTATAGAGAGGTGACACCAGACCTAGAAAGCTGAGGCTTTTACAAGATTCACAAGGCAACTCCACAGGGCTCTATAAGGAGTGAGCAGTTACTTTGCTGGGGTGGGGTGAGGTGGGAGTGAACAGTGGGGCTTGTGGGAGGGGCTCTTTGGTAGAGCTGCCTGCATGCAAGCTAGGTGGGGATCTCCATGGTTGCAGCTTTCACGAGTTGGTCATGGTACCATGAGCCACATGAGACTTCTCCATGCTCCTTGAGGTTTGACTATGGCGTGTTGAGAAAAAAAAAAAAAAACCAACATGGTCTTCAGAAAATACACAGGGCTAAGTGCTGATTAAAATGGTGTGCTTTGTACCTAAGGAGATTGGAGGTTCCCTGCCAAGGTTAGAAGTCAGTGAACGGGTAGATTATGGCAGTTTGGGGGCCACTTAGATGCTTCATCTTAGATGATCATTGTCTTCATCCTGTCACCAAGATGAAAGAAAACAACAACACTACAGCTCACATGGCCAAGCTGGACTTTGGGAAGGCACCACTGGGCCCCTTCAACCCTGTTTTTATTGCTGTGACTTCTACTACTATATTTATTATTGGCACTGATTTATTGCTTGCAGATACTCTGTCTGTTTTCATTTCCAATCTCTAACAGAAATGACAGCACTGTGGCCATTTTAGTGTGATGTGTCTATGGCTAGCCACCAACCTGACACATGAGCTACAGGTACTGGCCAGTCAAGGCACTGGTGTCTAAGATATGAAAATATTTAGCTCTGTGGATTTCTCTTAGCATGGTTTCAGCTCTGGGCCTAATTTTTTATTTTATTTTATTTTTCTTCTTTCCAGTCAGGCCCATGTTTTTTGCATATTCACCTTGATTCTCCTACTTCAATACATGAAGTGTTGAAAGTATACTGCATGATTTATAATTGCTTGGAGAGCTTTCTGTTGTTCTACTACCGATGATCAAAAAACTCTGGAAAATTTACATTTTTGTTGTGACTTGCTTTGTTTTATGGCCTAGAAGAAGCTTTGTCTTTGTTTTACAGTCAACAAATTATTGAAAAGAAAGCATTCTGTTTTTATAAAAAATGTTGACTGATCCTTTTGGCTCATGGAGTTACTGAGTCCTTTTATATGCTTGCTGACTTTCTGTCAGTTTGACCTGTCTGTTCTCATCTCCAGCTAGCTATGAACTGGTTCACGTCCCACTTCCCTCCTCAGTTTCACTCACACAGCCTTAACTGTTGTTGGTTCTTGTGCTCAGTGTTGCTGTGTCGTCAGGGAGGGGTACTCTTCACCCTTAGGCAGTGTTGCTTGTACGTGTGTTTTAGAGTTTGGTTGTAGTCTGATGGTGTAGCTTTTATTGTATGCATTTGAAGTATGCTTAGCATTTTGACTCTGTAGGTTTATTTATGGATAAATTTAGAACAATTTCAGCCCCCAGTTACTCATTTTCTTCAGGCTCGTTTTCTTTCTTCTTTTACTCAGAAAATGACACAAATATTGTATCTTTGTAGACATTCCCACAGGTCTCAAAAACTCCTTGTTTTGTCTAGGCCATATTTAAAGATATAACTGAATTTTATTTATTATAATCAGTGTGTGTGTGTGTGTGTGTGTGTGTGTGTGTGTGTGTGTGTGTGTACCTGAGTGTGCATGCGCATACATACACCTCTGATCTGAATCTTGCTGCACGAAGATTCAGTTTTTAATTTGCATCTAAGGCAGGAAAACACACCTGTAATCTGGGCCACACCTTCACCTCGAAGCCCATGTTTTTAAGCACATGGGAGAAGGAAGCTTTTGCTCTTTGCCTCTTTGCTGCCCCCGTGCTAACAAGTCCATTTCCTCATTGGCTTTAGAACCTCCTTTGGAATTCTAACGTCTACTGAGGACCAGCTGAGATATCAGCCTTGTGGACTGACTCTGGGACTTTCCGTTCATCGCCCACCGTTGATGGATTAGCTGGATCATAGCTTGTGATTCTAATAAATCACCCTTTTCTATATATAGAGAAAAAGATATTCATTCTATAACTGCTGCTACTTTACAGAACTCTGACTAACACAGGCACCATGACCAAGGTAACTCATTTTTTTTTTTTAGTATTTATTTATTTATTTATTTATTTATTTATTTATTTATTTATTTATTTTATTATGTGTACAGTGCTCTGCTTGCATGTACACCTGCCCACCAGAAGAGGGCACCAGATCTCATTACAGATGGTTGTGAGCCACCATGTATGGCTTGCTGGGAATTGATCTCAGGACTTCTGGAAGAGCAGCCAGTGCTCTTAACTGCTGAGCCATCTCTCTAGCCCTAACTGGAGGCTTGCTTACACTTTCAGAGGCAGGGGACATGATAGCACCTGTGGCACTGGAGCAATAGCTGAGAGCTACATCCTGATCTGCAGGCAGAGGGAGGGGGGGGCAGAGAGAAACTCTGGGTCTGGCATGGGCTTTTGAAATCTCAAGGTCTATCTCCATGAGCTCATTTCCTCCAGCAAGGCCACATCTCCTAATCCTAATCCTGTCATGGAGTTCCATCCCCTGACTAGCCATTCAGATATAGGATCTCGTGGCGGCCAGTCTTAGTCACATCACCACAGACAGGTAATAAATTGATTAATTGCTCATGACTTTTTTGGTGGCACTTGCTCTGAAGATTGTTTGAGTGAAATACTGCTGACTGGGTGAGGAAATGGCTGAGTTCATGTCCTCAGACTCTACATAAAGCGTAGGTGCACTAAGAGCACATGTATGGAATCCCAACACTACTATGATGGGATGAGGGGCAGAGACCAGCGATTCCCGGAAACCTGAGGGCCAGGTAGTCAGGCACAGGTGGTGGCAAGCAGTAAGGCGATCCAGTCTCCAAAAGGTGAAGACCAGCACTTGAGGTTGTCATCTGACAACAAATGCACAGTAGCACATGTATGTGCAGGTGTGCACATATGTACACATGCATGTGCATGCATGCTTGTGTGCATGTGTTTGCGCATGCACGTGCATACACACACACACAGAATGCATGTGTACACAGAGAATTTTAAAAAGCCTTTTTCTGTTTGTTCTTGTCAACCTTTCTCTCTCTCTCTCTCTCTCTCTCTCTCTCTCTCTCTCTCTCTCTGTGTGTGTGTGTGTGTGTGTGTGTGTGTGTGTGTGTGTGTGTTTTGAGACAGGGTTTCTCTGTGTAACAGAACACTAGCTATCCTGGACTCACTTTGTACACCAGGCTGGCCTCAAACTCCCAGAAATCCACCTGCATCTGCCTCCCAAGTCCTGGGATCCAGTTCTGATTATATATACGTAGATACTTTGGTTTTGGAGATAGTCTCCCTTTGTAGGCCAGGCTAACCTAAGTCTCAGCCTCTTTCTTCTGTCTCCTGCGTCCTAGGATCACAGCACTGTGTTGCCATGACAAGCTCTCCTACCAAGTTGTCCCGTTTCCTGCTGTGTAATGACCACACTGGATTTTAGCTTGTTGTTTTATTTTGCAATTCAGTCCAACTTCCTGGGTCTTCATAAAGACAGTTCAGTCAATTGGTGATATTCTAGAATTGACAATTTGATGTATCCCTCTATCTCCTTTTATGGCTGTAATTTATAATGTTTCAAGTTTACTGCCCAACCCCCCCCCCATGTTTCTTTTTGTTCCTCGACTTTGTTAAATTGACCTTGAAAGACTATTGACTATCATTTTGTAATTTGGTGCATCCCCATGCTAGGTTATTATGTCAGCAGTCGCGTTACGGTTTCATCTTAAATATTATTGTTTAGATGAGAGCTGCAGCGACATTTAAGAGTGAAAAGACTCATCTAATGCTTTTGTGAAGGCGCCGCCATCCAGCGTCGGCTTTAACGAGTGTTTGCGAAGCATCCATCTAGTTATCACTCAGAGGGAAAATTGGACGAAGATGCAACAAAATGTGCTCACATGAGCATGTCATTTTGAATTTGAACAGCGTTAAATCAAAAATTAGAGGGGAGGAACAATTAACAATTGCTTAATTATTTCTCCACCACGGAAGATAAGAACTTGTAATTATTCTTCTGAAATTGAGGACGGGAAAACGTGATGAAAACAGTGTGTTCTGTGCTGCGGCATTCTCGGGAAAGTGTTCATCTTTAGACAAGTCTGCGAGCCCAGCAGCTCACCCCGGCTTCCTCCTCCTCCTGCTGTCACTTCTGGTAGAGCCTTCTGAAGGTCCCTGCCCCCTTCCCCTCTGTATGCCAGTCTTCCGCAGGAAGCTCTGTCCTTAGACTGTTCTCAAGCACAGGAGGAAAAGAACTCTGTGGGGCCAGTATCTGCTTCAGGAGTGAGGCCCCCGTGCGGAAGGGGTAGAGACACAGAAAGATATCAGGGGCGTGTCCTCAGAGAACGCAGCTAAGACCACACAAAGGTGAGTCCCAGCACGGAGTTCTGCTCACGTGTGCTCTTTCCAATGTGTAGTAGTTAATTTAATTTTTTTTCAAAATGACTTTTATCTATCCATTTTGTAGGGATGCAAGGCAGAGGGGGGGTTGCATGTGCCCCCACCTGGATCTCTCCATCTGCCGTCTGGGTACCATTTTCCCATGTCTATGTTCTGTACATGCATAACACCACGTAAGTCCTTCTCATCACTTGCAAACTTGCAGCATCAGCATGGAATAAAAGCTGCTCGGCCAGTTGAAGATAGCCATACTTTTCAGGTCTCCCTTCCTCGGGCCTCCTACTTTTAACTGAGAGCTTCCAGCCCTCCCCCCTTACCTGAGGCCTCTGTCATCAGCACTTTGACTCCACTCAATAAACTTTCTCTCTCCTATTTTTAATCATACAATAAGAATCTTTCAACTCTTGCCCTGTCTCCAGCTTTCAGCCCCTTTGGTCCCTCCTCCTCGGGACCTTAGGCCAGCAGTTTCTGTTAGCCTGATTTTCCAAGTGAGGAATCCTTTTGTGTTTCACCGTGGTAATGAGAGTGTGAGCCTCTTCGGTGCTTCTGAGCCCAAGTGCAGCCATCCTTCCTAAGATCGCTGATGAAGTGGAGGCGTTTTCATCTGGGGAATAAGAACACAGAGGCCGAGAGCATACCTCGCCTGCTGAAGGTCACATCCTGACTCAAGGGCAGAAGAAATGGAGAGATAAAAGCAAGATGGCCAGGCTTTGTAAGTGTAGGGATACAGCGGCATCGCTGAGGAAGAAATTGGTTGCTATGGAAAGAACCTGTAGGCGCTTGTAGTCTGCTCCTCAGAGCCTTGTGTCCATTTTAGGATTCATGCTAAGAAATTCCCTGACAGCCTCCTGGTTCCCCACAACCACACCATGTGACCAGTGTGACCTTTTACAAGGGTGTTTCTCTGGTCCTAAGTTATGTGCCAAGCCTTTACCTCGCTATCCTTACCCCACGGATAATCCTGCCACTGCTACTACCTTTACCACGAAAAATCAGCTACCTTAATTAGGATGACGACGGCAGGATTGTCACCAAAGCCAGTATCACCGCCAAGCAGCCACAGCTCTGCACTGCTACCTGTGACATGGAAAGCCCGCCGGCTGGACAGCAGCTGTCCCAAATACCTCATATGCCAAAAGTACGTCCTTTTCACAGAATGTGCTAAACACGGTTAACAATAACAAAAGGTCGAAATTCCTACAGTGTCTCTTAGGATAAAAGAACGCAGATGTCCCACATTTTAAAGATGTCTTTTCTTAATTCCTAAGGTTTATAGGCCTCAGGAAATCCCCATCTTCCCCCTGTTGTCTGGTGGGTGTACTGGTGTGTTCAGCCTTATGACAGAAAACTCCTTTTCTCATAAGAAGCCGTGCTGGCTAGAGACTAGTCACGCGGTGGCAGGATGCTGTCTCTCATCTGATAGACATTATTAGATCGAAGTTACAAGCACCCTGGCATGGTTTTGTTGTCATTGAGTTTCCATGGTAGCTGCAAATCCAGCTCCTCTCCCAGTCCACCAGTGCAGGGCTAAGTCTTCTCTAGGATTTTATTCAGACAGGCTTCTTTGCCCGGGCCTCCCGGATGCTGGCAAGCTGAGCAGCTCTTCCCGGTGGGATTTGTATGGCACTCATGCAAATGTCTCCGCTGTGTTTTCCTCCGAACGGCACCGTGAGCAGCTTGAGTGCCTGGCTATGTACTCCTGAGCATGGCTGACAATGAGCAGGCTCTGAAGAAACATCAACCTGCATAGCATTAACCTAAAAATACTATTCATTTACAATTTATTTACTAGAGCAACTTTTTAGCATAATGACCATATTTTTGCTAGAGTCTATGCAGCAATTTGGTATCCATTTAGGCAAAAATTCAATTTCACAAAGGTCTGATGAGTGTGCGTGGGTGTGGGTGTGTAGGTGCACACACGGAGGCCAGAGAAAAGGCCCGAGCATTGTTCCTCAGGGACCATTGACTTTTCTTTTGAAACAGCTTCTCTGACTGACCTGCATCTTGCTAAGGAGCCTAGGTGTGCTTCTGTGACACCCCTTTTTGGTGGGTTCTGGAGATAGAACTCAGTTATACTAACCAAGCTGGTGGTAAAGTCAATGTGGCATCTTGATGTCATTAATCAAAGTAGTAGCTATGCCATATGGACATCTTTACCTTGAAGTGCCATCAGCCAAGGTGGTCACAAAACAACATGGCTACTACTTTTCCCTTATGATGAGTTCAGTTCCACAACAAAATCAACCTATGCCCCATTCAGACATCAGTTCCTGTAAGGTCCATGCACCCACAGGTTAAATATGGACAGTTACCCCCTTTTTCCTTTCTTTTATTAAAAATAGATTTTTTTCATACAATACATAGCTTTCTCTCCCCCAACTCCTCTGAGTTCCTCCCCACTGGCCTTCCCATTTGGCCCACACCCTTTATGTCTCTCTGTAGGGGGAAAATGGACATTTAAATAATAAAATAAGATAAAACAAAGACAGACAAATCAAGGATAGAACAAAACAAATAGAAAAAAAGAACCAAAAAAAAAAAAGGCATAAGAAACTCATATGGACATAGAGACACACATATCCACACACAAGGAATCCCATTAAAAACACAAAACTGGAAGTTACAATATATACACAAAAGACCTTGAAAAAAAATGCCTTGACAAAACCTTATTAGAGTAAAGAGCGTTGAGTTTGTTTGTTTTGACCATCTACTGCCAGGTATGGGGCCTTCATTTAAGAGTGGTTTGTACCCCCTGTAGGACTCCATTGGGGAAAGGTAATTTTTCATTTGCAAGCACTGATCAGTTTATCGGTTGGAGACAGCTCTGTTACCTCACTTAAACAACAACAACAAAAAAACCCAAAACCCAATGCACTGACTTAGGGAAGATGGTTACACAGCAGAGACACTAGCATGAATCCAATACAAACCCTCTGATATATGAGGAGACCGTGCATGTGGCCTAGGCAAGTAGGCAGGCCCCGAATACAAAACAAAGCGACGGACGGGAAAATTCCACTGTACCAAGCCAGAGAAAATAGAGTCCATACGCATTACTGAAAATTCTAACGGTGAGTGCCAAGTGCTGTCATCTGGTCCCCACTTTGACCTTCCTTCAGGTACAAGCTGTTGCTGGGAAAGGAATCCCAACAGGAAGTAGAAGTTGAGGTGTGCCCAGTATCTGAAGACACTGCTGTTTCTCCGGGAGTAGATGGAGGAACTGGGAAGGAGACGGTGACCTAAGGTGCCGGTCTGTCCCTGCAGAGCTGGGCACCAGCTGAGACCAGCAGGCTCTGAGCATATTGAGTAGGCTAGGAAAGCTTCCGGGCTGGCCAGGGTGGGTAAGTTACCCTCTGGGGAAAATCTGTCTTCTTAGAGCCCGTTTACATGTTTCCTGTCCTGGATTCTTCACAGTTACACTATCAGACCCTCAACCTCACATCATAGAGATTTCTCACATTCTGCCACATACAGCTCTTTTTTTTTTCTTAAGAGAAATATTTTTTAAAAGATTTATTTTTTTTTAATGTGTACAATGTTTTGCCTGCATGTATACCTGCTTACCAGAAGAGGGCACCAGATCTCATTAGAGATGGTTATGAGCCACCATTTGGATGCTGGGTGTTGAACTCAGGAACTTTGAAAGAGCAGGCAGTACTCTTAACCTCTGAGCCATCTTTCCAATCCCAAGATTTCTCACATTCTGATAAGTATTAGAGATCATGATCGCCAGCAGTGGGGGCTTTTTTTTTTTTTTAACTCTGATTCTAAAGGCTTCTTCTGCCTCCCACCAGTTCCCTCATAGGCAATGTCCTATGTTAAGCGCTCCTTAGACACCAGAAGTCACCCAGGCTACCTACAGAGCTATGTGTCAGGGCTCCACCTTCCATGGTGTCCGTGACACTCTCATCTACGTTCTCTTATTCAGCCTTCATGACAGCCTGACTAATGAAGTATTTCTGCCATTCTTTGTGTTTTAACCTTGGTCTAGTGAAAAAGCAAACTGGTCACTGCGGTGTTTCCTTTGGTTCTCTCTGCATTGCTGAGAAAGTCTTTGTCCTGAGATGCTTAACAATATGAAAGAGTGTTCACGGGAGACTGTGGGGTGCACAGCAGTAGGGATGAGACACACCTCCCCCAAGGGAGGTGGTCAGAACATCCAGACAGGTTTGAAACCCCAGAGGAGTCTTTCACCTGTTGAGGAAAGAATAACCTTTCACAAAGGAACATATAGGCTAAAAAAACATAATTCAGAAATGTGGTTGTTGTTGTTGTTAACAGATAGGTATACCAGAATATCAACCCACCTAGTGACACACTCACCCAAAGACTTACCCCTGATGTAGGTGATGGTTGTCTTATCCCACTGGTGTGGACTGGGCTTCACAATCACACAGTATTGGCTAGTTGTAAAAAGGGATAGGGGGTGTTTTGGGAAATATAGGCCTCTGTTGGGCTGAGTATCTTTTATAGAAAAAAGAAAAAGTGTCAAACATGGGGTAGTCTCTACACATGTCTTGCTGAGGATGGAGGTACCAGCTTTTAGCTGGGCTCTCTGATTTTCAGACAGGAGGCAGAGACTGGGGGTGTGGTCACCAGTACCCCCCCCTTCTATGTAAGGTCACTTCTCCAGGTGAGAGTGCCTGGCACACAAAAGTCTATATGCTGAGATTCCAGGGCACCATCTCAGTAGGTGCCTGTCTGAGTGAGGGGAAGAGAGGCTGCAGGCAATGTGGCTGAGCAGCAGCCGGAGCCCCACATCACACCCTCACATCTGTCTCTTTTTCGCCCAGTCTTCTAACTGGATTTACAAATTTCTTTACGGAGGAGATTGTTGAGCCTTGCTGCCTGTTTTGACCAACAGTCTTTTGGTTACATATGGTGCCTTACCAGTGCTTTATCTCAGCCTGCATCACATCTTTGCTGTCTTAACATGTCTTCCAAGAAGCAAATATTAGATTGTGGTCCAGCTCATCATACCCTCCCCCTCCCTTTATCCATTTTTATTTTTGCATCAGGCGAGACACTGTTTTGTTTCATCCCAGATTCTAAGGCTTTTCTGCCCATTTCTAAGGTTTTCATAGTTTTATTGCTTATACTCATGATTCTGGTGCTTTGTATCAGTGTTACACAGGGCACAGGACCTGCTTGGGGTAAGGCTCACTTCCTTTGTTACAATGTCCCATTGGCCTGTCCGCATTTGTTGAAAAGTCTATCATCTGATGAACTTCTTTTTTTAGTCTACGTAGACAAGGTTGGGACTTGAATGCCACCGCTTATTATAAACACCGTGTAAGTGACGCAGCTGCCAGGTGTGTGACACAGCTGCCAGGTGTGGTTGAGGAGGATGTTTATTGCAGAAAACATCCAGAAGCATCTGGAAGAGTCCAGACTGAACATGGCCATAAAAGGAGGGGGAAAGAGCAAAAGAGAAGGGGGGGGGCAGACCAAGGAGAAGAAGTGGAACCAGCGAAGAGACCAAATGTGTTTCTAAAATGGCTGAGTTATATAGGAAAGAGAAGCTGGGAGAAGGGAGGGGAAGCCTGTCCCTCGGCTAGAGAGTGTTAGGGTAATAAGTGGGTCAGAAGTGCTGCTAGGAGCCACAAGCACTGAATGGGACTTGTCCTGGGTCACTTTGAGATCTACTATCTCAGCCTTTTGTTGATGATAAGGGGTGACAATCTCTTCTGTAACTACTTCCTGCTGAAGTTGGGGCATCACTGGGGACACAGGAAAGCTGGAATGATGCAGGCTGGGGGTTCTGCATTTTCTTTAAGCTCATGTGAAACATCCTCTAAGACAGATGTCATTCTAGGTCTTACACACTTCCAAACAAAATGAAAGAACATGAAACATACAATTGTCAATGTAAAAACAACAACATTCATCTCAAAGGAAAAAAGAGAGTTTATTATAAAGCCAAATTTGAGTGACCAAGGCCAGAGAACATAGATTAAGGTTACTAAAAATTCCATGTTCCAGGGCTGGAAAAATGGTTCATTGGTTATGATCACTAGATGCTCTTCTGGAGGTCCTGGGTTCAATTTTCACCACCCACAAGGCAGCTCACAACCATATATAACCGTAGTCGCATGGGAACTGATGCCCTCTTCTGGTGTGCAAACATATATGTAGACAAAACACGCATATACATAAACAAACTTTAAAAATGTGTGTGTGACCAGGTGTGTTGGTGCATGCCTTGAAAAAACAAAAAGAGTCCATGTTCCAATGTGGAAGCAGATTCATAAAGGTTTTATAGTAACAGAACAAACAAAACACATGAGTCAAGATGCCTTTCGAATACACTGGTGGAAACACCAGAGAAAGTGATCATTTCAAGGATGGGGGCAGGAGTTCAACAAGATGAGGAATGCTCCCCTATAGGCCTTAGATGCCTGACACATGCTTAGCTTTTAGATTGGCAAAAGCTAGTGCCTTATTAAGTCAATAGATTCCAGAAGGTTTTGCTGTTTGTTTGTTGTTGCTGTTTGTTGTTGTTGTTTTATGTATTAGTCACTGCATGTTAGTTCCCAACACAGAGGTAGGAAAGGAATTGCTAAAACTATTCCAACATAAGGTAATTCACTTCCAGACCTGCAACACTTCAACCTCTTCACATCAATAGAGCTCTAATCAGTCAATCTGTCTTTGAAGATACAGCTTCTTTCCGGGGAACTCTTGTTGACACAAACTGGGCTTCCACATCAGAAGGCAATTAAACTAAGAAACAGCAATTAACATGCCACCAATGAACTAAACCTTATCTTTTCAATCGTAGATTTTGCATCTTTCACAAGACCCTTTGTCAATGTGTTTACTTAATATTTGATCTCTGCACCATATGTTTAGTTACTACTGAAAATGCATGGTCGCGTTAGTGTCTGTGTTTGAAGAATAAGAACAGCAGGGAGAGGGAGGCAGCCACCACCACCATCACATGCCATGGTGCACACCTTTAATCCCAGAGGCAGATGACTCTCTGTGAGCTTTTAGGTAGCTGGTCCACATTGCAAGTTTCAGGCCAGCCAGCGATACACAGTAAGTTTCTTTCGTTGTTGTGGGTGGAGCCAGAAGCATTGTCAGGCTGGTAGGAGACGGCTCAGTGTATAAGAGTGTGAGAAGTGTGAGGATCTGAGTTCGGATCTGGGCACTCATTTGAGAAGTTGGTCATGGCCACATCACGTGCACACGCACTATCATAAACACATGCTTTGCCAATTTCACAATTTACTCTTAAAATCTGCTAATTTTATTATATGTAATTTATATCCCAATAAAGTTTATTTAGGGAGGAAAAAAAAAAGATTGGCCACACTGTATATTCTGCTTCTGTACTGCCCAAGTCAAGGAAGTAACTTGGTTTATTCAAGTGCACTGTAGTAAAAAGAAAGAGTTGGGGCAGGGGATGGAAGGCAGTTGGTTTGAGTGGGAGGAGGAGAGAAGGAAATCTACTTGTGATGAAGGGTCTGTGATGAAGAGCATCTCAGGATGCTTTGGGTCCAGCTCATGCATAGAGAACTCCACGGCCTGTGGAGGACTCTGAGGCACAGGGGCCTAGTCTGCTAAGAGGCAATATAAGAACTCACACATGCACGTCAGCTGTTCCCAGTGGGAGATCACGTGCCTGCCTCACACTTGATGGCCCGGCATTACCAATGGAGTCAGACACAGATCATGAAACATAACAAAGCACTCTTGGATTCGTCACTGAAGTAAGTAGTGGGCTCAAAGCCCTCATGGTCAGAGTAAGCTGGTGTCCTAGTTGACAACTCAATAGGATCTAGAACCGCCTAGCACACAAGCCTCTGAGCACGGCTATGAGGGAGTTTCCAGACTGAATTAACTGAGGCAGGAAGACTCACCCTCACTGTGGCTGGTACCATTTCATGAGCTGGGGTCCTAGACTGAATGAAAAGGACAATCTGAGCTGTGCACCAACATTCAGATCTCTCTGCAGAGGTGATGTGACCCACTGTGTCACACGCCTGCTGCCATGCCTTCCCAACCACAATGTGCTGTCCCACTTGAGCCGAAGCAAACCCTTTGTTTTGTTTGCTTTTGTTTACTTTTTGTCACAGCATCTAGTAAAGAAAGTAAGTAGTATAGTTGGTGGCCTGACCAGGTGACCTATGGGTAGTGGAGGGGACTCCATTGATCTGTCTGGTTTGCAACTACCTTCCTGCTGAGAGGGATGTAAAAAGATCTCTAGATTCAGTGTGTGGCAGGCCTAAGAACGGGCGATGCAATGCAGAACAAGGGCAGTGTCCAGGGGTCCTAGCATGCTAAGAATGTGTATGCACAAGTGTGAATAGTCAGGGCTCTGATATCCAGAGCAGATTGCCTGCCAAGAACATGTTTCACATGACACATGCTGTCTCAAAATAGGAGTGGGAAACAGCCAGGATTTAAACAGAGGCCAAAAGTTGGAGAAAGATCACAGCATCCAGAAGCTTCCATGTCTGCTATTGGCTGAGAAAATCCTCATCCTGAGGACCAGCGCTCTCTGCTCAGCTTAGCCAGTTTAGGAAAAAAAAAAACAACCAAAAAACCAAAAACACTATAAAGTTTATCATGACAACTTCAGAAAATAATTCTATGTCTGCAGCCAGTATTGATGGAAGCTCGGCATTGATGGAATGGCTGCGTTCCAAGTTCAGATCACAGCCTGAGGTTAAGAAAATAGCCCAGTTATTCATGAAGCAACATCATCTCTGGAAAAGCAATTTGCAATTTTATGCTTGTCTGACAAGGTCACACCTTTGCTCTGGACTCCGGTTGCACTCATGCACATGCCTGTGAACATGTTTAGGCACACTCACACTCACACTCACATGTGCAACCTTGGTGACATCTTTCCTTGAGCACTGCAGCCCTGGCTGTTGCATTTTCTTCTCCACGGAGGGAAACAAACCTGACACAGCTCACCCCAGGCATTGACCCCCCCTTAAATCCCCTCCATGCTGGGACTCTGAACAAGACCTGAGTGTGTTTTTTCTCATCTACGTTAACCTTCTGGCCTCTTTCCCCAGCCTTCTCTTCTCTACCTCCCTTACTTCCCCCTAGCCTCCCCTCCCCCCTCTCCTCTCCATTCCCTTCCTCCCCCTTTCCTCCTCTCTCCTCCCTTCCCTTTTCTCCCTCTTCCCCTTTCTCTCAGTTCTCTCTCTCTTTTCTTCCCTCACTTCCCCTCTTGTCCCCTGCATCTTTCCTTCCTCTAGCTGCTGGGATCCCCTTCTCATACTGCTTCCGGAGTAAGACTGAGAAAGGGGGTCCTACTCTGCACCCCCCCATGAAACCTGACTTTCTCTTTCTGCTTCCTCTTCTCTCTTCTCTCTTCTCTCTCTCCCTCCTCTCTCTCTCCTGTAGGTTCTAATTTCAGAGTCACATTGAATACATATTCTATCTGGCCACCCTTACCTCAACTTCAGAGTCTGCTTCCTAAGGGCTTCTGCCTACACCTGAGCTTTAAGGATGGGTGCCTGGGACTGTGGCTATGACAAAGGAGGAGAATTTTGTGGAAGAGAAAGGTTTTCCATCATGGCTGATGATGTATCACTCAAGCCAATTCAGGTCTAAACAGGAGGGAGGTGGTGGCAGAAGCAGCAGCCTGAGGTTTGGGTACCAGCACTAACCACCATTCCTGTGGGACTGGCCTCAGCATCTCAGCAGCTGTGCAGAGCACGGGCATTGAAAAAGCTAACGCCAGGCTCAGACATCACATCTGCTCTGAACTCCTCCCATAAATCATTTTTAATTAAGCCACCGTGTTAGTTAGGGTCACTATTGCTCTGTGAAAAGCAGCTTGGGGAGAAAAGGGTTTATTCAGCTTACATTTCATCACCACTGCTCATCACTGAAGGAAGTCAGGGCTGGAACTCATGCAGGGCAGGAACCTGGAGGCAGCTGCTGATGCAGAGGCCATAGAGGATGCTGCTTATTGGTTTGCTCCCCATGGTTTGGTCAGTCTTCTTTCTTATAGAACCCAGGATCACCAGCCCAGGGATGACACTGCTCACAATGAGTTGAACTCTCACCCTCCCCCAGCCGGGGCCCTCAATCACTTATTAAATAAATACCCTATAGCCTTGCCAACCATCTAATCTTATGAAGGCATTTTCCCAGTCTAGGATCCTTCCTTTTCAGAGACCTTAGCTTGTGTCCAGTTGACATAAAACTAGCCAGCGCAGCCACTTTCATTTGAATTCTGTTTTGATGGCTGGACAGGGTTTTGATTTATGCACCCCACATTTGACAAGTGGTCCTGACGAACACAGAGTGTCAGGACTTGGAGTTTCGCTGTCACATGAGGCTATATAAACAGAAAGATGTTCAAATGGCTCTCTGGCCTCAGCCGTCCCTTCTTTCCCCACAACCTCTCACACCCACGGGCTCCGGCAACACCAGGGGCAGCTGGGAATCCTCCACTGTCCTCTCCTCGTTTGTACATAACACCATTTGCTCTGAGAAGCTCTCTGGACATTTGGCAGGCATGTGACCTTGCAGTTCTAGCTACTGCTGTCTCCTCTCTTTTCTGTCTTCTGCAGAGATGTCGCTCCTTGGCTCCTTAGCCACCCCCAGCCCCAAACTTGATACTTGAACTAGGTCACCTTAGCCCACATTACAACTACCTTTGCCCAAATACCTTTCTGTGAGGCTCTGAGTAAGAGTTATCTGGGAGAACGTTTGTGTAAAATTTGGAAAGCATAGGTGCAACAGCGGGGCTTGGTTGTGCTCTGAACTTCCTCTCCATCCATGTCTGTTAGTGCAAGTGAGCCTCTTGCCTCACTGGCTCCCCCTGCTGGTTCATGGCTTTCAGTGCAGTAACAGATTGCTTCTGCTGATCCTGACCCCTGAGAGGGTGCATGAATCACTCTTTGGCAGTGCAGCAGGATGTCCTTAAGGCTGGCGACAGTGAGGGATAGGTGTGCCTTCCTTCTTATCCTCCTGGGACGGCAGATTGCCTTCAAGGGCTGCAGTTAGATTTATAGGTTCGTTGTCCTTTCTCACCGCCATGTCACTTCTAGCCTTCCCTTCTGTCTGGCGGCCTGACAGACCTGAAGCACAGAACTAATCCCGGGTGCGGAGGCAAAGCTCTGTGAGTACGAGAATTATCCTCTATAATCACAAACGGCCCCTTTCTCTTAGGTCTCCATTCCGTGGGCCTCATAGTGCTTCCCCTCTGTTGATTGTGTGCTGGAGTGCTTGAGTGCTAGCTGATAAACTCAGTAAGGAGCCGGATTATCCAGCATGTCCATGGGCTCAGTTAAAGCACACTTCTTACCTGAGATTGCGGGAAGAGGCGCCAGTGATGCTGCACAGTTAGCGCCAGATAAGCCTCCGGGAAGCAGCACCGGTGTCCTCCCTGCCCCTTCGCATCTCCTTTCTTTCTCCCTGGAATTGGGATAATAAGTGCATCTCTAGCAGCCATCGTGTGACCTTGAGGAAAGAGGACAAACCAGCACAGTATAAAGCTAGAAAAAAAAAAAAAAAAAAAAAAGGAATAGACAGGGCTCCTGGCAGCCTCTGGCCACCTTTTATGAAGGTCTAGTCGTTTTTTAATGACGAGGAGACAGCCATGACTGGAGTTGAAAAAAAAAAGTAATCAAGGATAACTTACTTCTGCCCTCCACCTGCGTGCTCATGGCACACACACACACACACACACACACACACACACACACACACACACACACACACAACATATACACACACACACCCAGGCGCATACATAAATGCATAAAGTAGAATTCAAAAATCTTTTAAAAAAAATAACAAAGCAAGGAGAGACGGCGGCTGAAGAGTAAAGCCGATGTTTCCCTCTGGCCGCCACTTGCACACACATAAAGAAACTGGGCAAGTGGCTATTCCTGATGCCTGTTAGTGCATCCTGCCTCCAGGGTCTCAGCATCACAGCTCCCTGTGGCTCTCCTACTCCGCAATGCATGTGTTAGAGCAGGCCAGACCAACTCCTACAGAAGCTAAAGGAGGAGAGAGACGTCGGCCAAATCAGGTTGTGCTTTACTCAGAACAATGAAGGGCACCGGCCTCTCCTGGGGAGATGGTGTGCTGAGGCACTGTGGGGGGAGGGTCTCAAATTTTATAGGGCAGAAAGGGGAACTTTTGTGGTGGAAGATTGAAGCTGCAGATCTGTTCCCCTGCAGCAGGAGGCTGGCATGTTCGTCTCCTCAGCAGCTTCAGGATCCTAACTTCCTGCAGAAGCCGGCATCTTCATGTCATTTCCTGTCCAACTTCCTCCACTAAGCAGAGGCTTTGAGGTTATTATCCCTTTAGCAAGTACTCTATAGCTATGAATACACACACACACACACACACACACACACACACACACACACACACGCATACAGTGCACATATGTGGACACTTAGCTGGCCCTAGTGTTCTGCTCTTGTAGAGGTTCACAGATATTCCAAAAGGCCTGTACTATCATGTGACTCTCTGAAGTTATCCACTGACACAGGGTGCGGAGAGTGAATCCTTAATGTAGTGAAGTGAGTGATGGAAAGACCCTACCACATTTGTGTAGGGAAACCTACACGGCCCATCCTTTCCCAGACCATCTCGATTTAAAACGTGATTATTTCTTCCTGAGAAACAAATGAAGAAATAAGCAAAAACACATAAACAAACAACAACAACAAAAGCAGGTGGAGGTGGGGGAGTTTTTCTGGAGGGCTGCTGCTAATTAAAACGTTTAAAGAAATTTTAACACCTTTTTCATCACAGTGACAAATCTGACAGGTTTACAAATTAGCATTCTGGGACTCTCAAACCGGAGGAGGCCCATGTTTTGTCAGAATGTGCTAGGGCCTGTGATGGGATGGTAATTGCCACACATGCACAATCTCTCCCAACACATACAGCACCTCGTCAGGTGATTCTGAGGGACTGGCTCTTTGGGCAACCATGTTGAGCAGAGGAAAATGCTGTCCACTGTGACCCTGCCACTGACCCCACTGAGAGAAGAAGGCATTCACCTCCGTGGGAAAATGCTTGTGACATTTCAGGGACTCCAAAGTGACATGTGCATCTGCATGGCCATTCTCTCTTGGGAACCAAGGGGGAGAGCTCAGCCAGCCACTCACAGCCTGGCCACTAGATCCCTCTCCCATTGGCTGCAGTTTTTTTCCAGATCATACATATATATTGGGCTACAGCAACAAAGCAGCACCGAGCATGTATCCCATTTCACCTGCATCTCGTGTATCATGACAATTTTGACACGCAAGCTTAGGCACCTCTCTACCTTATAGATTAAACTGTAACCATCCTTATGGGAATGAAGGTATACTAAATAAAAAAAATAAATAAATACCTTACACTTTCAGTTTCTCTTATCAGTGTGTGAACACACACACACACACACACACACACACACACACACACACTCCTAAATA
>OU015751.1:50930365-50953350 GCA_907169655.1 Acomys percivali
GTGTGTGTGTGTGTGTGTGTGTGTGTGTGTGTGTGTGTGTGTGTGTGCTTTCCAGATTTTTGAACAAGATGCCAGGAACCTGGAAACACTTGGACAAAAACAAGTATCGGAAAGATAGAAGAAGAAGAAAGATAACAAGGCAGGATCAAACCAGGCATGTACAACATGTGGGAGAAATGATTGGAGCAGCCCAATTGAAAGGAGGAGCCAAAGTGCTAACAACACCCAACAGAAAGCAACTGGGGAAGCCCTGCCGAGACGGTTGTTCTGGAGTTCTCAACTGGGGACGCTGGGCAGGACATCCTCTCATTGGACAAGCTTCCCGTGTCTCACTCCCACCCCAGGCATATTGTGAGATAAACTGTAGTAGTCTCCATTGGTGTGACACCCGGGAGAAATGACAGTAATCTAAACAGACACAGTGTCTCTTAATCTGGCTATCAGACAATTTGAAAAAATGGACCCAAAGAAATTGGTATTCCTCTCCCCCCCCCCCCAAGCAGGAATCTCATTCTGGGAAAGGGAAATTTTGCTAATCAGAGTGGGGAACATGTCTCCCAGAAAGCAATAGTTTGAACAACTCACCATACTATCTTATTCCATAAGGCTGGATCCCAGAAGATGATGGCTCAGGAGTGGGCGGGACCACAGCTGCTTAGATGTAAGGTCCTTGGGCTATCTGTTTAAACTTTGGCCTGACTTCAGATTTCTGAAGTTGGACTTGGGACTTGTGCCGCAGTGGGGAGGGGGGAGTAGGAGGGAGAGGTGGGGCTTTGGACCTTTTGGTCCCACCTCCCAGTGTGACCACCTTGAATAGCTCTTGGCTTTCTGCTTTCCACATTTCAGTTTGGCTGTTTTAATTGGCTTAATGAGGATGCTGGCCTTGCCTGGATTGGGGGGGCATGGGTGATGATCCCCAAGTTCAATAACATGGGGGATGATTTCTCTCCTAGTTTTGATCAAGGTCATCATATTTTTAATATCCTTAGCATTTCACCATTTTCTTTTTTCCCATCACAGACTTAGGGGGCCCACCCCAGCCACAAGTTGGGCTCTTGGAGGACAGGTTCAATAAGCATGCTAGACTCTGGACACAAGAGGCAGCTTCACCACTGGAAGCCACTTTTTGGTCTGCAGCTTCGCACTCTGTGCTGGCATTGCCTCTGTCCTAACTCAACAGCAGCTGTTTCCAGCACTTTCTCTGCCTTCAGTGCTCAGTGCTCTTAGTGAAGCCACCTTCCGCAGGAACTGTGTGCACCGGGGCACTCGCACATGCTGTAGGAAGCGCTTTTGTCCTCAGAGAGCCAAATGCTCCTCAGTCACTAGCACAACATGTCTTAATGGCCAGGCAGCCCGTCGGTGAGCACACTCACGTTCTAGGAGCAAAGAGAGGTAAGAGGATGGCAGCAGAGCTGGAACTGGGGGAGAAGATGTCAAGTGTGTATTTTCTCCCTTCCCTCCTCCCCAGGCAGGCTTTCTCTGTGTAGCCCTGGCTGTCCTGGACTAGCTGTGTAGACCAGGCTGGCCTTGAACTCACAGCGATCCACCTGCCTCTGCCTCCCTGAGTGCTGGGATTAAAGGTGTGTGTCACTACACAGGCTCAGATGCAAATCTTAAGAGCTGGCCTTGCCTCCCTGCTGCCCTCATGCCAAGCCCCGGTCTGTTTTAGTGTGTCCTAGAGCTCTGGCAGTTATAGAAGCTGCTAGGGTCAGAGCCTGGGTCCTGGTGGCCTGAACAAGTTAGGCTTGGCTACCCATTTTCAATAGGCCAAGTAAACTAATAACAACAGTACGCAGAGAAAAGAGATTTTCTTCTCCAATGTGGCCACATTTGGGCCAAGAGATGAAGAGCACCAGAAACAACACCCTCATCCAAATCTATTTTGGGGCCCTGATGTCAGGTTTATGTTTAAATATGAGCCAGGGTGCATGCACAGCTAAGTCGTCCTGGCGATTATGGTCCTACCCATAATCCTCTCTGTTCCAGTGTGTCCTGCAAGGTGGTATGATAAGTTGTTAGGACTGTGTGAAATCACTTCCTTGGAGACAAATAATTTTCTGGTTGGCACCAGGCTTCAGTTTTTTTCCTTCTCTCAGCATGAGACTCCATGAGGAAACTCCAATTTCTTGGGGGTCCATTGTTCCCATGGTCTGAGAGCTGAAGGGAGGGGGGTGCAAGTGTCTCTTCAGGATATGTTCATATCTGGTAAGATAGTTACTTGGGGGATCCTCAGCAGGCAGTTGGCCTTGCCTCCTTCCATCAATGTTAGTCTGTTTCTTGCTTGGATCACCTGTTAGAGGCGATCTGAGCTCTAATTGCGTGTGGCTACTCCTGTATTGTAAGTTCCTTAATGTGATGATGGAGCAACCTCAAATCGTATCGAGGTCCTAGAGGCAGCGTGCTGACCTCACTTTGCCCTGCGCACTGGAGCTCAGCGCTCCCCTTTATTATCTCTCTGCTGAGATGGCCTTTCACGGGTAATCAATAGCTAACCGGATAAATGGGATGGCTCCTCACAAATCCATTGCTTGATTGCTGCGAGGCGATGTTTTATTCATTGACAGGTCTGATTTATCATTCAGTGGTGAGGGCTGAGAGTTTGTCCCAGCTGTTCACATCCACTGCGAGGCAGCAGGGCTTTCCAATTGTTTCTACAAAGCAGACCCAGTGTAGACTATATTTAGCATCTTTGGCCATTAATTGTCTGTAAACAATCTGGATGCATTATTCTTCTCATTGTTCATAATTACATTTCTCATCAAGGGAATTATAACATAGACTCTTTGATCTTGTATCCAGTCTCAGAGAGAGAGAGAAAGAGAGAGAGAGAGAGAGAGAGAGAGAGAGAGAGAGAGAGAGAAGAGAAGAGAAGAGAAGAGAAGAGAAGAGAAGAGAAGAGAAGAGAAGAGAAGAGAAGAGAAGAGAAGAGAAATCCTATGCATTGTTTGAAAACCCCCTGCCAGGACTCCATCTAGTTTGCTCATGAAATAATTAATGACAACAACCTTGACTAAGAATCTATTGTGCACATGCACATGATGTTTGCATTGATTGTGAAAACCTTTGTGTGTGGGTGTGTACATGGTTCTACGAATATGCAATGCATATAGGTTTGGGAGTATATGCATGAAAGCAGGATGCCAACACTGGATGTTTCCCTCAGTCTCTCTCCACCTTATTATTAAAAGCAAGGTCTCTCAATGAACTTAGAGCCCACTAATTCAGACAGTTTGATCAGCAAGCCACAGGAATGTATCTGTTTCTTTCCTCCCAGCACTGAGCTTGCAGGAATGGGTCTCCATCCCCAACTTTGTGCTTGGGCTCTGGGAATCTAAACTCAGGCCTTCTCCTTCATTCTTTGACATCATGCATTTTGCTGACTTATCCATTTCTCAAGCTGCAAAGCCTTTTTATTTCAACCATCCCTCTGGTCACCTCCATGGGTGCTTGTCACTCAAGTTGAGAAACAGAAACATGGGGTGAGATGGAAGAAGGGCTTTACTTCAGGAATTTAAACACCCCTGGTCTCCCTGCCTCCCCTCCCCCATTGTGGAAGCTGTCTAAAGTGTCAAGGTGAGTTGGTCGGCTAATGACGCATCTGTAGGCAACAAGAAAGGAAGGATGGAAGTGAAGAAGTGGGCAAGAACAAACAGAAGTGACCGGTGTTCAACTGGACCATGAGAAGATGAACTGGATCCAGCCTGACCTGTCACCAACTCTAGCCTCCAGCCTCGGGGAGAGAGGGACCATGCTGTCATTCATAGAGCTCTTGACAGGCTTGGCTCAGGAAGCTGAGAGGCTGAGTGAGAGGACTGGGTAGCGGGGAGAAATTGGCAAGCCAGTGTTAGCCCCAGGAATGCGAGCAGAGGAAAAGGCCACCAATGGAAGCCAGAGAATCTGTACACGACCTACTAACAGGGTGATGAGGTGACACAGCAGCAATGGCTCACAGAAGCTGTGGTCATGACTCCGCAGGGAAGCCGCACCCTGGGCTGGCTCCTCCAGCTGCTTGTCATGTGTCGAAACCTGACTATTTTTTTCTCCCTGGTGTAAGAAATATATCTGAGTCCTGATGTCTAGGCTTTCCTGTGAGAGGGCTGTAGACCCAGTCCAGCCTCCTGCATGGGGGAGGGACTTCAAGAGCATTGGCCAAAATCAATGACAGTTGTGCCTCAACAGCATCAAGATTCACTCACAGTTCTTACGACTCACAGGCTTGTTCACTCACCGACCTCAGCTACATCAAGGAGGAAAGGGAGTTGTGAATGACTGTCCTTGCTGTGTGTTGACTCCATGGGCAAGTCTGTAGCACTGCCTGTCTGGCTTCTGGGACGTGACATGGAGTGAATGTTCAACACGCACAGTTTCTCTCATCTTGCTGTCTTGTGGAGCCATGGCCTTGGGCTCTTAGCCTGAGACTCCTCACCCTGCCTTGCTGTTCATGCTTGAGAACCACCTCCACATTGCACTGGTGCCTAAGAACTCAGAGTTTCTTCCTCTCCATCCACAGGTTGGGACACCCCAAGAACTGGGACTCTTCCTGGGGAACTGCATCCTTGGAATTATATAGAGAGCTCCTACATCTGCTTCCATCAATGATCCCTGTAGCCATCCCAACACCCTGGTGACAACTGTAAGAAATAACTGTCGGTTTTCAGTATAAGATGTACTGGGAGTTCACCAAAGAGTCTCAGAGAAACAGGAGGTGCTCGGACCCTCTTATCCCTGGCTGGTGGTAGCCAGCTTGTCTCAGAACTCAGAGAGTTGGGAAGTTGCAGGTGGCCTGCCAAGTGGCTGAGCCCACAGTCGGAAAAGGTAGGAGTCTCAAGCATGAGACGACCCATCAGATAAACCATTGAGTTCTGAGCTAGTAGAGTTGAGTACTGAGGAAGCAGGCTAGGCTAGAAGACAATAGATTGTAATCCTGTGGAGGGCCAGCCTCTGGGGAAAGGAAGCAGGGATTGCTCAAAACCAGGGACTTTATAAACATCTATTCGTGCAAATCAGCACTCAAGCCTGTTTGCCTTTTCCCTCTAATGGAGCCCTGTTCTGCACAAGAGTATTAAGAGCTGCTCTCTTAACCTGTGACAGAGATCCATGTCTCACTCCTCTAGTCGCCACCCTTGCTCTGGTGTCACCACGGATCTACATAGGGCCTGACATGGCTTTGCAGCTGTAGCTTACCACTAACCCCGTGCCAAGTGGGGCCTGCTTCAGAGTCCAGTACGTCCAACCTGTGGCAGGGTGTCTGGAGCCAAGAACAAGGGTGGCTGGACACTGAAAGGTCACTTACTTAAGGCATTATGAGGTGTGGCACTTGGGTGTGAGCTTTGCAGGTGACAGAGTTACTTTGCAGTGTCAACAGGTTGAACGTGCCCGGTCGACACCTTCATTTTCCTCTACTCTCCGCAGACCAAACCCGTCGCATCCAAGTCTGTAGAAGATGATCAGTGAGAATACAGGTCATCAATTAACACTTGAAAACGTTTGAGTTTTTATGTATTTTACTATATAAAGTGAAAGTGTGCAACTATATAGCTGGGGACATTCATGGGCTGTTTAATAATGATCATAACTAAGCTATGAAATGGATCTATGACAGCATAGTCACCTTGTGGGCATGGGAGTTGAAGGTGAGCACACTTCATCTCTCTTCTGGTGGGTCTCCATGAGTGTTCTCTTGTATAGGTGAAACTCTGTGGCCCAGGACCTCGGTGTCTCTGCATGCTCCAGCCCTAGTTGCCACACTCTGCTCTGCTCCTGTGAGTCTGACTGGTTTATATGGTCCATAGGAGGAGGCGATGCAGTGCTTATGTTGCTAAGTGTTTATTCCATTTGGCATAATTGTCCTCCAGGATCATATTTCTTATTGCAGATGACAAAATGTCCTCGTAAAATATCTATTTTATGTATGCATGTCCTTCCACTTAGCTTGTTTCCATGGATCAAATGTCGTGAACGATGTTGAATTCAACAGGAATGCAGATCGCTCTTTAAAATTGTAAAGACTTCGTTATCATTGTGTGTTTGTGTGAATGTGTGTGTGTGTGTGTGTGTGTGTGTGTGTGTGTGTGTGTGTGTGTGTGTGTGAGACCATGCAGTTGTGGAAGCCACAGGACAACTTTCAGAAGTCTGCTCTCTGCTTCCACTGTGGGTTCTTGGGATGGAACTTAAGTCATCACTGCAAGTGTGTTTATCCCAAGCCACCTCAATTGCCATAAAATCCTGATTTTAATCCCTTAGGACTGATAACTGGCTGATAGATATCTAAATACGTAAGGGTCAGCATGTCTGCTTCAGGCCTGTGTTATTGTGGATCTGATTTCTAGTCGTTTGATAAATAGGGATATGGAACATGTTCTTAAATACCCCTCAAATACTGCTGTTCATCTATTATATTTAGAAATAGACCACACTCAGATCTTTTAGCTTCTTACAGTCAACATATTCCTTTTTTTCTGGCGTGTCTGGATACCTCATGTATTTAGGCTACCAAGGCCTCACCAGTTACATGCCTCAAGCCAGTTTGCCTTGGCTCACTTTGCTGTGTTTTCTTTCTGGGCAGCAATCTTGCCTTATTTTCATGGTTGCTTCCTGTGCTTTTGTATCCTGTCCAAAAGTAATTCCCAAGATGAAGGTCAAAATTATTTTTCTTTTATGTGTTCTTTCAGGAGTTAAGGCTTCTGGCTTTATATTAGGGTATATTAGGGTTTTAAGCCATCTTGTGTTGATTTGTGTTTATGTAGTTAAAGTTCCTATTTCTGTTTCCTTTCCTCCTCTTATTCTCTCCCTCTTTCCCCTTCCTTTTTCTTTCTTCTCCCCTTCTGCTTCTTGTTACATATGAAATCGAATTATTAAAAAAATTATTTTTTGTTTTATTTTAAACACAAATATATCTTTATTTTTACATCATGTGACTTTATCTAGCACATTGTATGTATGTGTTTGGCATGTGCACACGTGTGTGTATGTTTACATACATGCGCAGAGGCCAGAGGACGGTGTTCTCCTTCGCCACTCTCTGCTTTGTTGCTTTGAGTCATAGTCTCTCCTTGAACTGGGAGCTCAAGTCTTTCAACTAGTCTGGCAGCAGCTAAGCCGTAGAAATTCCCCTGTCTCAGGCACCACTCAGTGCCGGGCTACAGGTGTGCATGGGACCATGCCTAGAATATTACGTGAAGATCTGGGGTCTCAACTCAGGTCTTCCTGCTTGCATGCTGAGTGCTGTTGCTCACTGAGCCACCTTCCCAGGCCCCAGACAGAACCAGGTAAGATGAAAATAAGGATAACCTCGCAGGCTCCTTTCTGATTCAGGGTGTCTTTTATTTCTTTGTCTCATCAAAACTCCTCTCACCCACCCTCCAAAGTGCTTTTCAAGTGGTTCATTCGCTGGGGAGGTTGTCCTGCCATCTTCTGTCCTCTTAGGTTCCTGTCTGACTTTACTATCAAGATACTACTGGATTTATAACATAAAACTGAAAGTGTTGCCTCCCTTCGAGACCTTAATAAATGCTGACAGTGGCCACTCATTAATTGTTTGGTAATATTCTGCTGAAGCACCTTCATCTGGACCTATCCATTGTTCACTGGCTTCTGATTTTTTTATTCAGTTTCCTCATTCTCTAGTGACATTTCATTCATCCCAATCTTGGAACTGAATATGCTCTATCTCACACTCTTAAAAATATATATTTCCAGTTTCCTTTGTATCCAGGCAATTTTTCTACTCCCCCTTCGATGTATTCTCTGACCCACTATTTATTTAGCAATGCATGGGGTACATTCTGCCCTGCCCTGGGGATGTCCTGTGGCGTGCTGGGCAGGTTAGGCTCTTGCCTTGGGACGAAAGGTTCTATGCATGCCTGCTCAGCCAGGTTGACTTACAGTGTTGCTCAAGCACACTCATTCTTCCTTTATTTTGTCTGGATCACCACTCCAGGGTTTATTGTTGAAGTCACCTATAGTCTTTATCTATTCATGTGTTTCCCAGAATATCTCAGAATTGGCCATTTATGAAGGGTAGAAATGTGTCTATCACACGCTGGGGGTTGAAAAGTCTAAGGTCAAAGTGGTATAAGGGCCAGTGTCTGGTGAAGTGTCATTTTCTGCTGTATTGGTAAGACCTCTTCTAGAATAAGGAAAGGGGACATTGTCCCCATTTGAAGGGCACTAATCTCATTCCCAAGGGTGTAATGGCCATATTTATTTCCTTTCCAGCATCCTTCTCTATTCATGCTGTCCCAGAGGAGATTAGCCCCAACATCAGAACTTGGGGGAATGCGGGCATTCAGACCACGGTAACCATAGATGTTCTATCACTATGTTTGTCTCCCGTCAGATCTGTTCATGTTTGTAGTGCACATTTCAGCTCACTGATTAGGGTTATACAAATGGGTTATTTTTCATTAAGCAATTGGCTACTTAATTATGATATGGTGACTGTATTTTTCACAGTCTCTGTGATTTAAGGATGGCTACATCTGCTGTTTATCACTCACATGGTGTATCCTTTTCTTTTAATTTTTAAATATTTATCCACTCACCCATCCATTAATTCTTTCATTCATTCCTGTGTGTGTGTGTGTGTGTGTGTGTGTGTGTGTGTGTGTGTGTGATATCTGTGGGCATCCATGCATAGTGTGTCTGTAGAGATGAGGGGACAACTTAGAGGTGCCCTGTTATCTGCTCCCACCAGCTGTGTTCTAGGGACCAAACTCAAACCTTCAAGCTTGACCTGCCGAACCACGCCTCAGACTTGGCGTATATTGTTATTCCTCTACAGGTACCCTCGCTGCTAAAACATGTCTCCCACGGGCCAGATTTAGTTGAATTATGTTGTTTCCATTTTTAGCCACTCCCTGTTCTTTGATTAGATAATTAAATCTACTTACCTATAAAATAATTATTAAATAAGATCTTATTTTTATTTTAAGCCAAGTTAACTTTTACCACATAAAATAACTGTTCACTTTCCCTCCTTCACTCATTTTTTTTTTTTTTTTTTTTTTTTTTTTTTGCTCCTGTTGTCACTATTTTGCGTTTTTTCATGATGTGCATGCGTTAATCAATCCTGGACCCACAACTATCTTAATTCTTTTATGCTGCTATTAAAATGATTGACATACCAACAACCCCATCTTACAGTATCCTGACTTTAATGGTATGCTTAATTCAGCAGTAACTTTTATACATCTGTTTCCTTGTCCTCGCTTAATGTCCTTTTATTTCAACCTAAACGATTTCCTTTGGTATTTCTTATAGAGCAGGTCTAGTCAGTGTCTTAGTTGTAGTTCCTATTGCTGTGAAGAGGCACCATGACCAAGGCAGCTGTTATGGAAGAAAACACTTCACTGGGAGCTTGCTTACAGTTTCAGAGGCCTAGTTCATTATAATCATGGTAGAGAACACGGCAGTGCTGGAGATATAGTTGAGAGTTCTACATCTGAAGCCACAGGCAGCAGGGAAAAGAAGCAATACTTGGCCTGGGTTGGAGTCTTGAAACCTCCAGTGACATAAGTTCTCTAACAGAGCCACACTCATGATTTTTTTCTTGTTTGACTGGGTCACTATTGAAGCTCCATTAGTTTTTTCTTTTTTTGGTTAATTTAGAAAATTCGTTGAATTTTCCAGCTCCAGAATTTCTTACACATGTCTACTCTTGTGCACATGCATGCACACATGAGCACACATATACAGGGTCGTCTCACTCCACCAATTTCTTCCACAGTGTGTCTTTCCACTATGTAGAGGCATATCCGGATTTGAGGAAAGTTGAGGTGAGGATTCATACTCAGTGGGAGCAAGAGGATGCTCAGCTGATGAATCTACAAACTGAGAGCAGATGGCAGGAGCCCTGCAGTGCAGTCCTCTGCCTACGACAGCCACCAACAGAATACATAATCAGCAGACAAACAGCCTCCAGTGGATTCAGGGAGTCACTGATGAGGGTCTGTAAAGTCTCTAAACTGTAGTCGTTTCTTCTGTTAGCTTCTCATTAACTGAATAATTTCTAATTTAATTAGGTCACATTTTATACCATGGCTGTGCATGAGGTAAAATACAACAGGGTTGGAAAGCAAAGATGCTTGAACATGCTGGCTGTAAAGAAAAGCGATAGAAGGAGGTGAGGATTGGCAAGACTCATGAGCTGCGCGCAGCTCCAGGATGGTCTCCTCATGCAAGGCTACCATCTTGAAGTCTGCATGTGCTGTGTTCTGGGTCACATTGCACAGTCTGAGCAGAAATCAATCAGCCAAATACAAATCCAGCCATAGACGCATGAGGTCAGGCTCTGATCTTTTATATGTTGGCTAAGAAAACAGCTCTACAGGGCAGTTCATTGGATGCTTTCAGGATGTAAGGCTAAAACAGACTCACCATGGGGACCTGGGAGCCCACTAAGGAAAGGAAGATTTCCCCAATTGCCAGTGATGATCTGCTGGATGTGTAGTTTAGTTGCTCATATTTTTGCTGCAACATGAGGCTTGGCTACTGAAGGAAGGAAGGGATGATTTCCAGGGCACAGTCCATTTTCCGTGAGAAGGACTGCCTCTCTGTGGCGTGAGGCAGCTGCTCGCATTGTGTCCTCTGCTAGAAAGCTGAAAGCTGAATGTTTTAGCCTAGGGCCTCAGCCCATGGTATGGTTCCACCTCAGCCAGCTTAATTTAGAAAGCCTCTCATGGACATGCCCAGAGGCTAATCTCCTAGATAACAGTAGGTCCTGCCTAGCCGACAATCAATATTAACTGTGACAGGGAGGGACAGTGTATTCTAAAACCTTACAGAGAGAGGACGGTTCAGCTGAGTCTCGTTGGCACATCACCACTGGGCGCCCAGTGTCTCCTCTGATGCCTGGGTGGCAGGGTCAGATCGTCAACTGTGCTGGTTGGTTTTTGTCAACATGACAACAAGTCCAGAGTCGAGTCAACTGGGAAGAAGGGACCTCAATTGAGGTGCTTCCTCCCTCAGCCCAGCTTGTAGGCAGGTCTGTGGCTCATTTTCTCATCTGCTAAGTGATGGAGAGGGCCCTAACTCACAGTGGGGATCCTATCCCTGGGCGGGTGGTCTTGGCTTCTATAAGAAAGGAAGCTGAGTGGAGCGAGGGAGACCAAGCCAGTAAACAGTGCTCTCTGCATCAGTGCCTGCTTCTCAGGAACTCTCATTCCTGCTTGAGTCCCCACCCTCAGTGACATGGCAGCAGCATAAGCCCAGTAAACCCTTTCCTCTACACATTGGTTTTGTGATGTTTTATTGCCAAAAACAGAGAAGCCAAGCAGAGTACCAAACATTCAGATCTGTCTTCCTTTTATAAAAGTCACGTCTATGTCCTGTTACAAATTCCACTGCTTTTATTGGCTGCATGAGATTTCACTTAATTGAATAACAGCACTGGCCACTAGCATTTTGGAATAACATCACCATCAATTAAAAGGGACACAGAGTGACAATGCCCAGCATCTTTACAAGGGCCACATATGCCCCGTACTCAGGATATGAGAGCCTGGGAGGAGGAATGATGAAACGTTGAGCCCATGGGTATCAAGGCAAAGAGAGATTCTGAGACTCCCTGCCCATCCATCTTCCTGGAGATGGCTAATAAGTAATAAGCCTTTTTCCTGGAGCTTTTCAGAAATGTTACATTTGACTCCAGGGCAGAAGGGAAGTAGCCCAGTGTCCTTGTATGACTGATGTGTGCCAGTGGTTTAGAGAAGTGATCTCTGACTGTGTGTGTGTGTGGGGAGGATGAGAATGTGTCTGGAGGCCACATTTATAATGGAGCACACTGAAGCCAGAGCAGTAGTGAGGCGTGAGGTCCAAGCTCTAATGGCAGCAAAGGAGGCAGGTCATGGGAGGCGGGGAGGTTAGATAGAATTCACTTTGGGTGAAGACCGTCACACAAACTTCTAGAAAGACAGACGCCAGCAGGCACACACTGGCACACACATGACCACATTCATATAGGTATAGACCCATACACAGACAACAAACAGGAAGACATGGACACAGGCCTACACACATGCGCCACAGACGTGCTGAGAGAGCTAAGGCCAAGCGCTCAGACCTCTGACCTCAGAGCTACATTTACACAGAACCCACACAAGAATAGCAGTCTCCCGGGGATGCTTTTAGGACAGGTTATATACCTCCTTATTTTTTTATATTTTCCGAACATTTGATGTCATCCATTTTGTGCTGACTCATAGATCCATCAATGTCACTACCAGCCATGTTTGCAGGATAGCCATACCAGCGCCATGCTAGTAAACTGGCCTTTAGGCAAAAACAGGCCCTTGTGGCTTCCTGTTCCCAATACGAGGCTGTCCCTGTCAACAAGAGTAGGGACAGAGGCACAGTTCTCTGCTGTTCCTGGCAACCTGGGGATTTCCTTTAACCTTCAATGGACTTTGATTCAAATAAAATTAGACCCTTGGCTATGCCACAGAAGGAAAAAAACACTTAAAATGTACTGCCACAAAACAAATCATAGTCCACCGATGATGATGTTGAATCAACACCACCTAAAGCAACTTGGGCTTGTTTATCTTACAACGTGTAGTCCCCCAGCCAGGGAAGTCAGGGCAGAAGCCCAGAGCAGGCAGCTGGAGGCAGGAACCTATGCCGAGCCCACGGAGGGGAGGAGCCCTGCTCATGGTCTTGCTCCTTGTGGCTTGCTCAGCCTGCTTTCTTCTACGCCTCAGGATTACCAACCCAGGGTGGTACCACCCATGATGATCTTTCCTTTTTCCACATCAATCACAAATATTAAAAATCTGTCCTTTTTTAATTAAAAAAAAAAAAAGCTTTCCACAGGCCAATCTGGTACAGACATTTTCTCAATTGGGGTTTTCTTTTCTAAAGTTACTATAGCTCGTGTTGAGTTGACATAAAACTAGACAAGATGGGCAGTTGGGGAGATGGCTCAATGGGTAAAGTGGTTGTTTCACAAGGGAGAAGACCTGAATTTGGGTCCCAGAACCCACACAGAGATGCAGGAGCTGCGTCTCAGATCCCAGCGGAATAGCTGAGTGGAGTAGCAGCGACAACAGAGTGTCCTGAAGTGCGTGTGCCAGCTAGTCTCACCTGTGCGCTTGTGAACAACCAAGAGAGTCTGCCTCCAATGCTGTGGAAGGCAGAGAATGACACCCCAGGCCCCCTTGACTTCCACACTTGTACCACAACCAAAAAGAACCCAGGGAAAGAATAAGTCACGCCTGAGAGCCTGAGTTTGTACGTCTCCATAAAATATCTAAGTTGAGCACAACAGTGGTGGTCATGCATAGGATTGGGGGCAGGGGGTGCTTTGTGAATCTCCCTGTTCAGTAGGTTTCTAACCACTGAACTCCCCTCCCCTATTCCCACTTCCCTTTTCAATCATCGAGATCACAGGGCTGCTCCGGGGATGTGTAGGATGACATTACAATCTCATAAGGCAAAACCAGGGGCCACCAGGTTTGCACAAGGGTTTCTAGGAAACTACAGCTATGAATTACTAAGCCCCTTAAGCAGCCATCCACTGTGCCAGAATCCTTGCTTCTCAGCTGGCCTCTGATTGTCTGTGCTGCATCAGTCCGCTGATGCTCTGGCCTTCACACCTGAGGTCAGCTATACTCCTGGCAGAGCTTTGGAAAGCTCACACCGGAAATGAAGGGATCTGAGATGAGGGATGCCAATTTTCATTTAAAGGATGGAGCTGCATCTGTCCCGATCCCTGTGGTATCCGTCCCACCTGAGTCGAATAGCCAATGTCCTCTCCAGTGGCTTTCCCATGGCAGAGCACCTACGTGCACCGTATCTCTCCTGTGAGTAGCTTCTGCTGCAGCCCCTTCCTGAAAGGCTTTTCCCCTTTAATAGGGAACACACACAGTGTGATAACCATCTGGCTCTTTTTCTTCTCAGTGGAGCTGAGCATGTTCAGTACTGACCTTGCCGGCCTTGCAACTTCGCTGGAAGCAATCCTCTTATTAAATCAGAAAGCAAAGACGACCCCTGATCCTCACCCCTGACCACAAGACATGCCCAAGGCTGGTGTCCTCCTGACTTTGACAGCCTGGCATTTAAATGCCAACCTCTTTCCTAAGAGCTGTGATGTGGACCGTAGGCTGAGCATAACTTTTTATACTTCATTTCCCACTTACAGGAAGGAACGAACACAAAATGTCACGAGACCGTGCCACTAGAGCTAATGGCTGGGCGAGCAGTGGGACCACTACTGTGGGCTGGGATATTAGCAGCCCTGACAAGGTCGAGAACCTTCTCAAGGTACCCCAGTGACTCCCCCGGATGTTCCCCATCATCTCTCTATAAAGCATAGAGATGTCCTGTGGCTGAAAACCTGATTGCAAGGAATCGAAAACTCATCACGGAAGTAGGAGCCATTGCAGCCAGGGTCTTCTTTCTATTGGTCGGAGCAGTGCAAGGATGAGAATATTTGCTTGGCCAGCCAGGGCTTGAACTGTAAGGTCAGGACAAAAGCCGTATGTCCACAGTAGTTTCCAGAGGGACCAGTCTGGGGGAATCCTATCATGTACGGCCAATGCATCCTCTGTTGAGGATGAGGGGCAGGATCTGCAATGCTCCCACACTTCTCCTCCAAGGAGGCCAGGCCCTAAACTACGAAGCATGTTTGGATTAAATTGGCTTTGACTGGTTTTTCTGAGGAGGATGCAATGACGTTGTGACAACTTAGGTCTGTGGTAAATGCACTAGGGGGTGGAAGGCCTTCCAAGACACCATGCCACACTTGCAGCTGCTTGGTTTTCAGAGGTGATAATTACATAAGAGGGGGGAAATGGCTGCAAAAGCTTGTTTATTCTCAAAGCTGGGGAAAAGAATGATGAGTAAGAGGTTGGGATGATAGCTCAGCTGCCAAAGATGAGCTCAATTCCAGAACCCGAGGAAAGAGCGAGTCATGGTAGTGCAGATTCACGTGTGATGCCAGTGCAGGGTGGGCTGAAGGCTGGCGGGCCAGTGGAGGTAGAGACAGGCGGGTCTTGAGGGATTGCTGGCAACCTGGCCTAAGCAAACCACTGAGTCCCAAGCCAGTGAGAGACTGGTCTCAGAAAAGAAGACGGATGCATCTTAAGGAATGATAGATGAAGCTGTTCTCTTTCCTATGTGCAGACACACAGACACACACACACACATACACAGACACACACACACAGACACACACACACAGATACACACAGGCACACACACACACAGATACACACACACACACACACACACACACACACACACACACACACACACACCAGAAAAGAAATGATTGGGTCAGAGAACAAAGGTAGGTGTGTGTATGGGGACTCCTCAGCAAAACAAATTTTCCTGAGGAGAACAACAGCATTTAGGTCCCCGGCCATTCTTCGAGAAAGCCAGCCTGGGGTGTTAACTTTCTGGCTTCTCTGGGTAGCCTGAAGAGCAGGAGGGTGGAGCTCGGAGTCAGGACCTAAGGTTGTAACATCTGCGCTGGTTGCCCTCATCACTGAAGCCATGACTAGAGTGGTGTGTGCAGAGGAGTCCATGTCCTCTTTAGTGTCACCTGTCCTTACACTTGTCATGTTTAGGTCAGAGCTTAACCAGCATCTTACGTTCAGTATCTTAATGTTTGGCTTTTGTTCACCTAGTAATCCATTTCTTAAAGCCAACTTTGCCAGTCATTCTCTGCTTTGCAAGTAGGCCTAGTAGTTTATTCCTTCTGGGGAATCTCAGCTCCCATCAAAGGAGCCACATTATAAACGCAAGTACAACAGGACTCAGAAGCCTGGGAGCCTTTGCTTCCTTGTGTAGCAGATGCAGATACTGAGCAGGTCCCAGAGTAAGATGTGCCGTTCTAGACATCATTATGCCTCCTGGCTTCTTGTGCTTAGGAATGTTATATGCTGTCACATTTAGATCGCCTCCAAGAATTCTTTTTTTTTTAATCTTTTTATTTTGTTTTTATCCTTTCAAAACTGCTTTCTTATTAGTCTTAATGAAGCGCTGGATTCTTCCTCAGTGTCTACAAAAGACAAGTGCTTGGTTTTCAAATTCCACCCAGATTGTGCCGACCAACCCACCTTTTTTTTCCCTGTTATTAAAAATACCTCCTGAAGTGACTCAAGATAATTGGCTCTTATAAGAATTCCCCAAACCTCTGTAGTATGTTGTCCCTGCTATTTCTGCCACACGACACTCTTTTTAATGTTCCATACCCGAAACTGATGGGGATAACTTTGGAATCAGGCTGTGGGTAGAATCAAGAAGAGCTATAGGAAAATCTCAGGGTATTCTAAGGAGACTATTAGATATGGGCAGTGCTGAAGAAAATGATAACTTTAGAAAATCCCTAAGCCACCTTAGAGGAAGCCTAATTTCACTGAAGAGGATGCTAGTAGACACCTACGGGTGGAGGATGCTCACAGAGAGGACCGAGTAGTACTTTTCTAGTTTTACGATAGTAGTTCAAATGGCGTCTTTGGGATCTTATAAGAATGCTGACAGCATAGCAAAACTGTGCCTTGTGTAATCACAGACAGTTGAAATGTAAGGAAAACTAGGAACGATTACTGGCCCTAGGCTGCAAAGCACATTAGGTAGGGTTTACAGCACTGAAAGTTGTATTGGTCACTTTTCTCACTGCTCTGACAATGATAAGTGCAGCTTAAGAAAGAAAGGGTTTATTTGGCTCCCAGTTTGAGGGTGTAGCAGCCCTCCATAGGAGGGAAGTCACAGTGGCAGCACCATGAGGCAGATGGTCACCTGGCATCTACAGTCAGCACAGCCAGGAAGGGGGGGTGGGCAGCAACCCAGTGATGTGGAAAGATACTCCCCCAGAGTGGTTATTCAGCAGTCTGGCTGGCTGACACCTGGGTTTCAGTCTTTTAGGACCGAGCAGAGGAACCAGGACTTCCAACCCACAGAACAATGAGACGGTGTACGTGTGTGAGCTTCAAAAAATAAATAATCTTTTGCATTTGTTTGTGTGAGTGCACATGGGCGAGAGGACAACTTGCGGGAGTCAGTTCTTTCCTTTTACCACGTGGGTCTCGGGGGACCAAAGTCAGGTTGGCGGGTTTGGCAACAAGTGCTCTCACCTGCTGCAACATCTCCCCAGCCTCAGGATATGTTACCTGTGAGGCCACTGTGGTGGTTTCTAATAGCCTCAATAGGAGTGTCTACGCTGAGATTCACAGCGGCTGCAGTACCCCAGCCTGGCCTCTTCCATTTGGGAGAAACTCTTATCCACTCCTCATCCAGATCTTCTCTCTCTCTCTCTCTCTCTCTCTCTCTCTCTCTCTCTCTCTCTCTCAAGGCCTGTACTTAGGTGAATGTTAGGCATTTTCACTGTCTTTAGAGATAGAGACAGACAGACAGACAGACACAGAGACAAAGAGGTAGAGAGACCCAGAGATATAGAAAGAGACAGTCATAAGGGAGAAAAACAGAGAGAAAGACAGGAAGAGAGAGAGGGAAGGAGGGAGAGAGAGAGGGAGGGAGAGAGGAAGAGAGGGAGGGAGGGAGGGAGAATATGCATGTTTATTATGGTGAACAAGAGGCTTGAGGTCAGTCTTTTCTGTCATTACTCAGGGTTTTCAGACAGAGTTTCTCACTGACCTGAACGTCCCAGATTCAGCGAGGCTGACCAGCTGGCAAGGCCAGGAATCCACCCCGTTGCAGCCGCCCTGAGCTAAAGTTACGAGTGTGTGCAAACACTCCTCGATTTTCATGTGGATTTGAGGTCTAAACTCAGGCTCCCTGTTTATGCTGCAGGAACTTGAGGGGTTGAGTCATTTCTCCACTCTTAGAGCCTTAGGTTTTAAATAACTATTTTATATATGTTTTTATCTTTCTTACAAATATTTAGGTAAATAGAGCTTATTCTATTGGTTTGTCTCCCACTAATTCATACCTGGTTTTGTCCAGTTTCCTGTGAACCATTCATACCTTGGTTTTCTAAGTGTGAGTTCTAGTACTTTTGTTATGGTCCTCTTGAAGCAACTAGCTCTCTTGTGAACTTTCCTGAAGCCCTGTTTTCTCTTTTCTTGATATGTTAGTGTTTCTTGGCACGTTTTCTATTGCAGTATCAATTGCTAGCTTTCCTCTCTTAGTTTGGTGTCTTATGTTTCCTCACTTGAGATTAAAAATCAGACACTATGTCTCAGCCATTGAAGAGCCTGGGTATAACGACACATTCCCCACACTGTTGTTCTGTCCTTCTGAGCAGGGCTTCATAGAAGGAGAACAGTTTCCCACATCCTGACCTGTGCTTGAGCCTCAGGATGCTGCCTGTGAGGCAGTTCAAGGCCAACCTGTGAGACTTCCCTCCCCGTGGTAACGAAACCCATCGTGGCCCATCCTGAGACCCAGATAAGCGTGGGTTCTTGGCATTCAAATGAGTACAGCTGTGTGAGCTCTGCATGGGTCGATCCTGGAAGGAACACCGGTGGCCTCTGTTCATGACCCAGCACCTGGGCTCCCAGGCTTGTCACGGGACAGGCTGGCCAGTGGGATCTGCATCTAGACCAGAAAGCAGCCGTTTTGAGTTTCAAAGGGTGAGAGGTGTAATTTGCTGAGTTTAATAATGCTGGGAGTGTGGGAGATGAACTGTACGGCCCGGAAGGCACCTTCAGACCCAGTGCTCCCTCTGCTCCCGAGAAAGGTTTATTAAAGGCTTTGCCTACAGCACAGTGTACACAGGTACCAGCCAAAGGCATCCTGCTGCCTTCCTTGCCAGTAGCTTGCCTTTCCTTGTCTACGGTGCCAGAGTAGAGTTTGCCATTCAGAACTGACCATGGATTCTCTTAAAAAATAATATCCCTGCACACACTAATTCAGTGAGTCCTCAGAAAGCTCAGCTCGGTGAGCTGCAATAAAATGTTCACTGGCTAGGAAGAAAACTCAGAAATCCCACCTAGCATGAAGCTAAAGTGTTTTTTATCCAAGGAGAATATGATCTGCTTGCAAACTTTTCACTGTTACTAAATTATGTGCTAGTCCTAACCATGCGTTTGGCAACTCGGACCTTTAATAGGCATGCAGGGAATGCAAGCAAAGCAAGATCAATGTACCTTTTCCTAGAGATACTGTGCTCTTGCCAATGAAACGCAGGGAGAAAAGAAGTTGATGGAGGAGCTGGAAGGAAGGCTCAGTAGTAAAGTGCCTGATGGGTAAGGCTGGGGGGGTTCTGAGTTCAGAGTCATAGCACCCACATAAAAGTGTAAAAGCCAGGCACCATGCAGCACAGCTGCAACTCCAGTGCTGGGGACACGGAGTCAGGAGAATCACTGGCATTCACCAGTCTTGCTGATTTGATGAGCTTGGGCCAGTGAGAGGACTGGTGTCAAGACACAAGGAAGAGAGCTACTGAGGAAGACACACAGTGCTCACCTCAGGCTGCACAAGCGCCTACCAAAAAGTAAGGAAGCACACATGCGTGAACACATGCACACACATGCACAAATGATAATGCAACACAGACGCCAGAGGACACCAGCGTTGGATCCAGAAACGCACATGATGTTTTGACACTGATGTTGGTCTTTTTAAGTCAATGGGTCTTCTTCCTAGATAAGCTTTATATCTGCTGAAAAGCTAAGCAGATAGCTCACGTGCACCCACTTCCCTCCTTGCTTCTGCTATTGGCACACTTCACATTAGTGGGGTACATGCATTAAAATTTATGAACAGATGTTGATATTTTATTATTGAATATGATCTATGACTCACATTAGGGCCCCATCTTTGTGTGTTAAAGTAATATATTTTTGACAAATGCATAATGTTATTTATCTACCATCACAGTATTGAAAAAATGGTTTTATTTCACTTATAATTTTTTTGATGACATGTGATGTTAACGAGCCTCTGATGGGTTGATGTATGAAGAATCTGCTCAAATATTTTAACTCATTTTTCCTTCGTTTGAGATTGGACCATTTTTCTTCTTACTGTTGACTTTCAGGAGTTTGCTGTAAGGGCTGGAGGATGCCGTAGCCATTAGCAGAGTAGGAAGAGTTGGTACAGAGGACTCACATTTGCTTCCCAGTACTCACTCAAGGAGGCCTGTAATTCCAGATGCAGGGGATCGAGTGACCTCCTCTGTCCCCTGTAGTGTGTGTGTGTGTGTGTGTGTGTGTGTGTGTGTGTGTGTGTGTGTGTGTGTACCTAGGATGTCTTTTCTCTTGTACCATCCATTTGTCTTTTGAGACAAGATTTCTCATCAGCCTGGCAGTCATCATCGGTTGGGCTAGACTTGCTGCCTAGTGTGTCCCAGGCGTCCTCCTCTCCAGTAGTGAGATTACAAGCATGTGCCACCACTCCTGGCTGTTTACACAGTCTCTGGGATCAGCATGTCCTCAGGCTTGTATAGCACGCACTCTACTGACATCCTCCTAGAACCAGGTCAGTTTGGCTTTTTACAGAACTCGGGATTACCAGTTTCCTTTTTCAATGAATATTGTACTTCCTGTTGTACCAAAAACCCAGCTGCAAGGTTCCTGGATTTCTCCTGTGGTACACTCTAGACGTTTTGTAGTGTGTATTTTGCATTTGGAGTATAATGTGATTTGAATTCATTTTTATTGAGAAGTGGAAATTTTGTTTGCCTGGACTGTTCTCATGTGGACTTCAGTATGTTCCAGCACCATTTGGTGAAAGGCTTTTTATTTATGTATTAAATTGTCTTTGTTTCACTAACAAATGTCACTTGATTAAGTGAGTCTATTTCTGTGCTCTCTATTTTGTTCTATCAATCTATTATTCTGTTTTTCCTTCAGTGCTGCACCGTCTTAACTACCACTGCTGCTTTAAAGCAGTCTAGAAGTCAGATGGTGAGAGAATCCCTCATATATGCATGTGAACTCCAGCGTTGGCTTCTCTAGGTAGACTATGATTTAGCATATGCAAGCCAGATAAACCCCTTACTGCCTTATGATTCTTTTGGTCATGATGTTTTATCACTGTAATAGTAGCCCTGATTAATGCATTACTTGTGTGTGTGCACACGCTCACGCCACAGTACAATTGTGAAGGTCAGAGGACAACCTTGACTGTTGGCCTTTTTCTTTCACCTGTGTGAGACAGGGTCAAATAAATGGCTGCATGGGACAGGTCAGTGTCAGGGGCTCTCCTATTTCCAGTTTCTGTCTCACCACAGAAGCAAGGGATTACGTATGTGCACAATGGGGTTACAGATGTGCACTCTGTCGTCCACCTTTATATGTGTTCTGGGATCCACACTCAGGTCCTAGTGTGGCAAGCGCTTTACCCGTGGGCGTCCCACGGCTTAGCTTTTAGTTTAGTTTCTTTTTTTTTTTTTTTTTTTGGTTTTTTGAGACAGGGTTTCTCCGTGTAGCCTTGGCTGTCCTGGACTCGCTTTGTAGACCAGGCTGGCCTCGAACTCACAGTGATCCGCCTGCCTCTGCCTCCCAAGTGCTGGGATTAAAGGCGTGCGCCACCACGCCCGGCTTTAGTTTAGTTTCATCAGTGTCTTAAGCTTTTACCAAACAAGCCTCTCACATGCTTGGTTCGAGTTCTCTCAAGATATTTCCTGAGGCTATTGTGAAATATTATCTCCCTGTTTTCTTTCTCAGTATGTATGTCATTTATGACTAGGAAGGCTATTGGGTTTTGTTGTTAATTGTGTGTCCTGCTACTTTGCTGAAAGCATTTATCAGCTTTGAAAGTTTCCTGGTAGAATTTTTAGGGCTTTTTAATGTACAAAATCATATCATATGCAAATAAAGATATTTTGACTTCTTTCTTTCCTAGTTTTTCCCCCTGTCATCCTTCAGTTCTCTTACAGCTCCAGCTAAGTCTCCAAGGACTAGAATGAATAGGTCTATAGAGTGGACAGCCTTGTCTTGTCCCTGATTTTAATGTAACTACTTTGGGTTTCTCTCTGTTTAGGGCGATGTGAGCAGTACTGTGCTGAGGTAGATCCCTGTGTCCCTGGTCTTTCTAGAGCTTTTATCATGAAAGGGCATTGGATTTTGTCAACGACCTTTTCTGCATCTAATAGAACAAAGCTTGTCATGGAGTCATTGTATTTTTTCTATTTTGTTGATTTTAGTCTGTTTGGCTATTTCTTCCTATTTATTCCTCTATGGGGGTATTTTTCCTTGTTTTTCTAGAGTTTCAAGTATGTCATTAGTTTTTTTAAATATAAAATCGTTCCTTTTTTTCTTTCATTTTGATACTTAGTTTTATAAATTTGTCTCTTAGAATTGTCTTCATGTGCCCTGTGGGTTTGGGTGTGCTGTACTCCTATTTCAAAGCATATATGCTTTCTTCAGAGATATTTCAGATGTTGTGAAGTCCAGATGTCTACTTGGCAGCTCAGAGTCTCTTATCTTCCAAAGTGCCACCTATCACACCATGTGAGCCTTCTTGCCTGCTCCTCACAGCCCCTCAGGTGCTTACGTCCCTTCCTGGTGCATGCTTTCCAGCAGAAGGCTTTTGCCTCACAGCCATTGGGACATATTGTCAGGGAATTCTGTTGACACACAAGTGCCTATTGACTTTACCACAGTGCACAGATTATGCGATCTTTAGAAAAAACAAGTTTTAGAGGAGGGTATAGCTCAGTAGTAGAGAATTTGACTGCAGAATAACAAGTTTTACTCAAATAAAGATGAAAGAAACATGGCTGAAAAAGAACTGTAGATTTGATGGTGAAGACATTAACCATGAAGAGGAAAGAAGAAATTGAGGCTGCAGTGCCTGGAACGGGTGTGGGGCTTAGGAAGCACTTTGGGGATGCTAGAATACAGTAGTTCTCTGCTGGGTGCCCATTTAGCCACAGCTGGGGAGAGGTTCTCTTGGGAAAGTGGTTGTAGCACAAGTGTGAGGGCTGAGTTGAGTTCAGTTCCCAGCACAACCACATGTTAAAAAAAAAAAGCCTGGCTTGGTTGTGCACAGGCAGTCCCAGTGCCAGGCAGGGGAGATGGAAACCAGAGACTCACTGGTACTTGCTGTGCTGCCAGTTTGCTGGGTGTTTCAAAAAA
>OU015751.1:50953360-50963543 GCA_907169655.1 Acomys percivali
AGAGAGAGTCTGATATAAAATAAAAAAACAAAAGCCAAAAACCATTCCCTTGTTTCTCATTGGAAAAAAATAGATCAGCAAATGTTGAGTACCAGGACTTTGGTAGCTACTTTAACTCTCAGCCTCCTGTAGGTGGTCTTAGGGCTGTGGCTACACTCTGGCCAATGAGGTGTGAGAGTGAGAAGAAACCTACACTGAAACTTCTGGTAAATTGTTATTTTCTAATAAAAAAAGAAGAGACATTTTCTCCTCTGCATTTACAACCTGGATGTCTGGGACTCTGGGATAAAAATGTACCTGGAACTGTGGCATCCATGTGCAGGTGGGAAGTGGTGAACAGGTGGTGTCCATGTGGAGGTAGGAAGTGGTGAACACGTGGCATCCATGTGGAGGTGAGAAGTGATGAACACATGGCATCCACATGGAGGTGGGAAGTGGTGAACACATGGCATCCAAGTGGGGATCAGGAGTGACTGTTCAGAGGTATCCATGTGGAAGTAGGAAGTGATGAAGATGTGGCATCCACATGGAGGTGGGAAATGGTGAACACATGGCATCCATGTGGGGATCAGGAGTGACTGTTCAGAGGCATCCATGTGGAGGTAGGAAGTGGTGAACATGTGGCATCCACGTGGAGGTAGGAAGTGGCTCTTCGCGGGCAGCCATGTGGGGTGGAAAGTGACTAAAATGAGCTCAGAAAGCCAGGAGACCTGAAGGAACCTGTGCCCTCCGTACATGGCTCACAACACAAGTGCCTAAGAAAGAGATGCAGGAAATCCCTGAAACTGACGACAAGTTCAGCTTCAGTTTCTTGGTCCTGAACACATTGCAGCTCATCATCACCCAAATCTCTTCCCTGGCTTTTGCCTCGGCATTTCTGGCTCATCCTAAGAAGAATGAACAGAGAGAAGGACTTTGAGAGGGGAGCCAGAAAATGAACTAAAATATTATTAGCTTTGAACCTTGAGGAAAAAGAAAAGTTGATGTTGGAATAATTTAGGCAAATCTCATTTTCCATGAATACTTTATGAAAAAAATAGAAGTTTCTATATTGACAGAATTGATTTTTTTTGTTTTTGTTTTGTAACTTACTTACACTTGAAACATGCAGATAGATTGAATTATGAGGTGCAGTCCAGGTATACCAAGTGATAAAGCAAGGTGCCATGGCCCAGTCGGACTACAATTTCAAGTAGGCTCAGAAGCATGGCCCACCCCTGTTGGCCAGGTGCAGAGCATGCATTTTCACACTGAAGCAGCTGCAGGCCGTGATTTCTCTCCATCAAGCTTAACCAAAGTTCTTTCCTGCGGGAAGAACATAAGGCTGACAATGCACTCACTCTCTCCAGCTCTGGCCAATCAGAATGGAGCGTGCACCACCTAAGCAGAGTGACCAAGCAGCCAGCAGTAGTTGGAAGGAGAGCATAGTTATCTCAGAGCATGGGCCAAGAAACAGAGCAAGAATCCCTGAAATCGCAGGGGAAAGAAGCCCAAATCAAATAGGCATGCAAACAATGCTAAAAACACCAACACTCAGAGAACCGACGAATCATTGCTATTACTTTATATTTACAGAACAATTGTTCTTGAATTATATTTGTCAAAACAGAATGGGATTCTACTAGTTTTCAGAGAAACATACATACAATGTAAGGACAAAGAACGGCTAATAGGAAACTCATGGGGAAACAGCCTCAAATAAAGTCTTAATAAAAACCAGCATAGTAGGGGCAGAAAAGATGCTTCAGCAGATAGGAGAGCTTATGACTCAGGCTCACCACTCCTCCAGCATCCACGTGAGAGACTCACAACTACGTATGACTCCAGCTGCAGAGGAATCGAGTGCTTCCGGCTTCCTCAGGCACACTTTTACACTTATATGTGCACACAGAATTAAAATAAAACAAAAAAAAATGAAGGACAAGTTTTTAAAAAATAGAATCATGGCTATATAAATAGCAAAATGTGGTAAGGGGAATGTGCCATGGTGGCTAAAGAAGTTTTCTGGAGGGAAGGGAGGGAGAGGAGAGGAGAGGAGAGGAGAGGAGAGGAGGAGAGAGAGAGAGAGAGAGAGAGAGAGAGAGAGAGAGAGAGATTCAGGAAGACAAGAAATCTGAACTTCCTGTCATTAAATGACATAATCTTCAAATAGCTGAAACAAACATTAGTGGGCTCACAGGGAGTAAATTACAAATCCAAAATTGTAAGGGAAATTTCCGACAAAGACACCTGAGTAATTAAGTTGCTTCAAAGAAAACAGATAATAAATTTATAGAAATTGTTAACAACTTCTCTGTGGTATAAATGACATGCAGAAAGTTTTACATTTGGTGTTTATAGTTTCTTGGGTTTGGTATTGTACACACACACACACACACACACACACACACACACACACACACGATGCTGTCATATCAAGGTACACACATCCATCACTTCCAAAATCAACCCATGTTCCTTTTTGTGTACATGGTAAAAAAAAAAAAGCCTCATGTGAAACCAAGTGTCCTAACAAGTTGTACGTATGTGCAGTCGCCTCTTCTTGTCTATGGACAGCTGTGACTGTTGATACTGAGTGTCAGCTTCATCTCTGGGCATGCCTGTGAGGGATTATCTTGATTACAGTCACTGAGATGGGAAAGTCCACTCTCGTGGTGGGCGGCGCCATCCCATGGGCTGGGTTCCTCGACTGAATAAGAAGGAGGAAGTGAGCTGAGAGCTGCTTTCACTCCTCGGTTTCTTGACTGAAGATACAGTGTGGCCAGCTCTCTTACATTCTCCCTTCCTGCTGGGCTTCACCCTCTAATACTATGCCAAAATACACTCCTCCTTTAAGTTGCTTTGTCAGAAAATTTGACACAGCTGTCAGGAAAGGAAGTGACCCAAACTGCCCACCTGCTCCCCTCATGTAACTAAGACTGTGTACCCCCTGAGCAAGCACCCACTTCCCCCTTTGGGGCCCTCAAACCTTGGTGACTACTTTTCTGTGATCTGCCCCTGTGAATTTGAGCAGTTCAGATCCCAGATATAAGTTGGAATACTGCACTATTTGTCCTGCAACTGAATTACTTCAATTAACATGGTATCTTGCAGTTTTGCCCCTGTTGCAAAAAAACAACAGAATTTCTTTCCCCCAAGATAATAGAAACACCAAGCATCCACTGATATACAAATGCACAGAAGAAAGTGTGAATTATATTTACAATGTAATATTATTCAGTCTTTAAGCAAATGGGGTCAGTGAGGTAGTGAATCGTGTAAAGGCTCCTGCTGACAAGCCTGAGGACCCAGATTCCATCCCTGGGACCCACTCAGTGGAAGGAGAGATCCAACACCTCTGACCTCTATAGATGCACACTACACCATAGTGCATGCGTGCACACACACACACACACACACACACACACACACTAACATTTTCAAAATATAAGCAAATATATAATTATTTTAATGTGCATTACTAGTATAATTTTTAAAATCTTTCCTTAACCTAAGAAAGCACCTTATTTTCTAGTAAATTTTTCATACATTAGCTTTACATGTAGCTTTACATGTTGGTAACAAAGTCCTCATAAACAGTAAAGAATTGCTAACCAAAACCCTTTTTTCTTTTTCTAAATGTAAAATTGCAAAGTGAGTCAACTTTTTAAGTGTCTTTAGATTCCTGGGTGAAATAACATGCTGAAAGCTGCCTCCATGGAAGAGTCAGAATGAGAAAGTGACTCTGCTCCAAAGAGAGACAGAAAAGAGATGGGCTGCTGAATGATGTGAGATTTCCTAGTGATGCTGAGAGAGGTGTGCGAGACACAAGATGTGTGACCTGCAATCTGAACCCACCACAGGAACCGGAAACATCAGGGGACCAAGATTTGTCCAAAAGATCACAGCTCCTCAACCCCAGAACTCAAAGATACTGAAGCAGGAGGCATGCTGGGTGAAGATTTCAAAAGTTTATCAGTGGAAACCATCGCTGTCCAGAAATAGGACCCAGGGAAGCAGGTACGATCAGCACGGGACTTGGCGAGGAAAGGCAGCAAATGAGTGAGAAAATAAGCAATAGGCATAAAAATGTCTGGGTGTGTGCTGAGAGGAGACTGCTCCCTTCACAGAGTGGAGGAATGAAGGGGGTGGAGCGGAGGAAGAAAAGGGGCGGAGCGGAGGAATGAAGGGGGAGGGGCAGAGTGGAGGAAGAAAAAGGGCGGAGTGGAGGAATGAAGGGGGGCTGAGCTAGGGAAAATACCAGTATCTTTATCAAGGACAGGACCCTGTTAGCTGACCTAAATCCTCCCGCAGGCTCCACTTCTTGAAGGAACACCTGGGCTGTGGTTCGAGACTTAACACACAGATGCTCTTGGTTACTTGCAGGACGGTAATAGAGGTAATTAGGTATACCCTAAATGATCATCAACGTTAAGAGGTGTAAATAAGACTGGCAGGATGGCTTATCAGGTGGAGAACCCTGTCACCTGAGCACCTGAGTTTGCTCTCTAGGACTCACTTGATAAACAGAGAGAACTGAGACCCACATGCTGTCTTCTGACCCCTACAGGCACTGTGGCTCATGTGTAACTCCATGCATGCACACATACATAAATCAATATAGTAGACAGATTTTTTTTAAAGCGTAAATAAACCAAGGTGTAATTATTCAATAAAAAGTTATTTAGGTGAAAGTTTATTGACTAGAGCTGCTGGGTTGAACGATGGACAAATGCCAAGTTTTAAAGATTTCTACCAAGTACATCTATGAATGTCCTTAAATTACAAAGGTTTTCTGAAAGAAAAAAAAACAAAAAACAAAAACAAAGGTTTTCTGTTTGGTGAATGTGGAATGTTTTGTAATAACGTTTACTATGTTGACTATGTTGATGCTGTAAATTAGTCCTCTCTCTCTCTCTCTCTCTCTCTCTCTCTCTCTCTCTCTCTCTCTCTCTTTCTCTCTCTCTCTCTCTCTCTCTCTCTCTCTCTCTCTCTCTCTCTCTCTCTCTCTCTCACACACACACACACACACACACACACACACACACACACACACACCAGGCCAGGAATGAGCCTAGTGCCTCACCCATGTTAGGCCAATGCTCTCTCACTGAGCTGGATTTTCAGCTTAAAGAAAGAAAGCCAGAAAGTTGTCAGCATTTGGCAATAAACTGTGCACGTGTTCCCAATTCTGGGATGAGACTCGAATGACCTTGTAGGCCTTTGTGGGCCTTCACATTGCTCAGTTCTTTAAAACCTGAAGCTAATAGACAAAATATTTAAACTTCCCAGAGCTGGCAGCGTTCATCATATGATTCTTCTGCACAGAAATCTCATGTGTATACAATATTTCATAGTAAAAATGAGACAATAGCTAAAAGAGGAAGATGAGTGCAAGCTGAATTCTCCAGTGGGCCACAGCCAAAGTCTGGGTCTTGGGGCTCGACTGTTGACAGTAAGGTTGGTACCCAGTGCCTTTGTCATCTACACTCAAATGGATGGATTGTGACATCGACATTCGACATAAAATATTATTGTATTAATAAGAGCTGCTGAGGTCAACAAGAGATGTCAATATCATCACACTTCAAGTTGATGACCCATTCTTTGTTATTTATTGTGTGTATATGCGTCTTAGTCACTATTCTATTGCTGTGAAAAGACACCATGACCCTGGCAACTCTTAGAAAATAAAGCATTTAAGTGGGGCTTACTTTTAGTTTCAAAGGTTTAATCCATTATCATTATGGCAAAGAGCATGGTGGCAGGCAGGCAGACATGGTGCTAAAGAATTAAGTAGCAGAGAGCTCTACATCTGGATCCACAGGCAGCAGGAAGAGAGAGCCACTCTGTCTGCCTCCTGTTTTTGAAATCTCAAACCCCACTCTCAGTAACAGACTTCCTCCAACAAGGCCACGCCTCATAGTCCTTCTCAAGTCGTGCCGCTCTTGATGGCTAAACATTCAAATATATGAGCCCATGGGAGTCCTTTTTATTCAAACAAGCACAGTGTTGGGGGGGCGGGTATGCACGCTATTGTGCATATGTAGAGGTCAGGAGAGAGCCTGTGGGAGTCAGATCTCTCCTTTCACCGTGTAGGTCCTGGGTGCTAATCTCAGGTCATCAGACTTGGCAGTGAGTGCCTTCACCTGCTGAGCAAATCCCCCATTCTGCACCCCTTGGATGAAACATTTCTGTTTATGGAACATGTTCATGTACTATGTCACAGGCTCCTAACCGTGCCGCTTACCCTTTCAGGGTGATGTGCCTTGTTCCTATTCGCTCTGGACAATTCTCTCAGAGAGTTAGAAGAAGCCATGACAAGGGACACTGAATGCCGTCTGATAGTGGTAGGGATGGGAGTAAGAGGTCTCCTTCACAGAGTCCCAGATGGGATCAACCCACTCAGTCCCTCCCTCCTTGGAACAGGACCTGCACTCAGCAGCCCAAGTCATAAAGAAAAGAGCAAACCATGAAGGGAGACTCTCTGATGCACACGTATCTGGTTCTCCCTCAGAGAGAGGCTGCAGGAAACTCACCTGTAACTGTGGCTGGAGGGTAGGTGGAGAGCTCCCTCTAAGAGACTCTCATGGATCTTTTGTGAGGATGAGAAAGATGGTGAATGCAGGTCCTTGGGAGGTGACTGTCACACGCAGGGGTTTGGTAATGACCTCAGTTGTGTTGCTTATATTCTCGAAATCTTGATCTCACAGCTATACTTGTTATCTGCTGCAGCCAGCTGCATCCTTTCCCTCTTTGGCTTCTTTCAATAACAGAAGATAGAAACCGCTTCCCGCACAATACAGGTGATGATGATGAGTGACAGTCATGATTGCGATCCAAGTCAGCACACCTCCAGTGAACAAGCTCCTGACGACACCGCGGCTGTGACGGCCAGGAAGAAAGGGGCCAAGGTTGTTGGGTGGAGATGCTGTTCCTGTGGCCTGTGGCAGTCTTGTCTTGCGGTGGGTTGTTGGTGAGGTGTTTAGAAAGCAGGAGCTGTGGTACTGTGGGTAGACTTCACGTGTAGGGAATGAGTGGAGTACTGAGTGATTTTGGCTGTTGGCATGAGCACAGCCATGTGTCTCACGTCCTGTGGGAGGGAGGAAGACTTTACCAGGTGAACCTCAGAGGGATGGCAAAGCCTTTTTTCCATCCAAGTGTGAATGTTGACAATGTGTGGGAAAAAAAGTCCAAGGTAGCTTTCTCCTCCTGAAGCTTCCATCTTGAAGACTGCTCCCCTGCATAGAGGGCTCCTACTGAGGCTAGCCACACCCGCCTCTGTGGGTATATAATACCCCTGCTTCCTGTTTAGGTATGTAAAAAACAACCCTTCTTTTTTTTCCACTCATATCCCACCCCCTGAGGTTACAATAAACACACCGAACTTCTTGTTAGGGAGGGAGGATTAAGAGGGAGGAGCTAGTAGTGGGGGTGGCTTCTTCATCTGAGAGCCCAGACCATCTGATTCCAGTGTTTCTATGTCTGTGTGTCTTTCTTCATTTTTCACTACCCCAGTTATCTCAATCCCTGGAGCCTTGCAGTGTGTAGCTTGCTTGTACATACTGTGTCGAGGTCTGTCCATGTGACCAGGTCCTAGTGGGATGGGCTTGGTCACTGCGGATGGGAGTGACACTATGAACAACCTATTCTGTTCCCTGTGAAAGCAGCAATGGAGAGGAAAAGAAGAGAACAGACACTAACCAACACAGCCCCACGAGGCTCCCCATTTCTGTTCTGGCCTTTGTGGAGATGAGTCAGCCCTGGAGATGATCTCAGAGTGGGACTGCCATGGTCCTCTTAGCAAGAGTCAGTTTCCAGTGAAGTTACCATGTGCCATAGCCCAAAATAATTTATCACACAAGAGTCTGCTTAATGAGCACGGGCATTTGCTTTGGAGCATAATGAAAATAAATCTCAGTGCAGTGTTTCTGGCTGATTTCCCCAGCTAGAGTCTGTCACATTAGTGTGACTTTCTGGCTTATAAAGTTTGCACTTGGCACACTTGAATTCCATAAAAAGTCATTTTCTGAGGCTGGTAAAATGGCTCAGTGGATTAAACATTTGTCATGAGAGCATGCAGATCAGAGCGTTGGATGCCCAGACCCCGCATAAAAGCCAGGCAGGTGTGGCCACCACCTGCGATCCCAGAACTCAGGAGGCAGTGCTGGGACCCTGGAGGCAGGCTGGCTGACTGCACTAGCTTGAATTGATGAGCTCTGCGCTCGGCAGGAGACGCTGCATCAAGGAATGAAGTGGGGAGCAATCAAGGAAGGATGCCTGATGTCATCCTCTGGCGTCTATGAACACGTGCACACACCCCTGCACACAGGTGCTCCAACACATGCAAACATGCACAAACACACACAAAAAGAAATCATTTCCCCCTCTTCTGTGTTAAAGTCAAAATATTGCTAGGCCATGTTCATCTTCTGTATCCTGAGTCAGAACACTCACGCATCTGTGGCACCACCATGTTTACTCAGCCAGCCAAGGGGGACTGGAAGTGAGATGCTAGTCTTACCACCCCTAAGCAGGGTGCAAAGTGCTCAGGAAGTAATTTTGGTGTAGGGTCCATCCAGCTCCCATGAACGTGTGAGGCAGGAGGAAGATGCCTCTTGCATCACATCTGTTTGACATGACAGTTAATTACTGCACAGAACACACAAATGGAAAAGGCCACATCCTTTCACCTTCATACAAACCTCTACGTGTCAAACATAAAAAGCTGGGGTTCTCAGAAGAGGTAGAAAGGGCTACATATATATATATATATATATATATATATATATATATATATATATTTCTATACATTTTAACAGGGGCGAGGGCATGCTTTGTGATTGCTGACTCAATTTGCCAACTTTTGGTACAAAACCTTTCTAACAGAAAGCCTGAAAGAATACAAAAGGACTGGGCAGGGGAACCCTACGCACTTCATGCCTGAATCCACAGTGAGTGCTGTGCTATTCTGAGCCATTGTTGTCCATCCATCTTCTACCTTAGTTATTTATTTTTATTTTTATTTTTTACTTCTTGCAGAAGAAGCTTGGCACATGCCATTCCTGGCCCTTCTTCCCACCCATAATGGCATGACTGTTCATGATCACAGCTGATGGATCCTGGGAGGGGGAATGAGGCAGGAATAGAAGGGAACCAAGGCAAGAATGGCCAGGGTGTGGAGACTTCAGGCGGTGATGAGTGCACGAGAAACAGACTTCTCAGGCGGCAGACTTCAGTGAGACAACTCATTTCATCAGAAAGGGAGGAACAAAAGCTATTTAAACCTTTGGGAGTGAGTAGAGGCTTTCGGGGTGAGTGTACATCACTGACATGGGCAAGGTGCTGGGAATGCCTTATTTGAATGAAGAGGAATTCCAGGTGCTTGCCAGACATGACCTTATGAGGGAGAGGAAGTTTAACCTATCACCCGGCCACCAGGCTACATGACTACCTCAAGAGTGACAGAGGTGGGGGCATGTAAAGCTATGTGCGCCAGGACATGCAGGCCCAGAACAGGGAGGAATGTCCTACTCCTATAGGCCTCAAGATGATCCCACTCTTCCTTCAAGCCAGCTCCTGGTAGCACAACTCCCAGGCCCCACAGGCATGCAGACACCTCAGCAAGTGCTTAGCCTAACTCTTTACATATGTAGTTGTTCTTTATATAGTAAAGTTTGCACAAAGGGATGGTGCACAGACCTAAAAGAACCACTGCACTCATCTGGGATTATGGGATACATTCCTCTGTGTACTCTGTGTCTGTGTATCAGCAGGCTTCATCAAGACTCAGACTGTTCTGAGTCCCCTCAGGTAGAACACCCTGCCTTCCACCTCAAGCCCACAGAAGAAATGGAAATGGTCTGTGGGCCCTGGGAGGTTCTAGGTAAGAATTGCACACAGCTTGGGAGATGGCTGAGTTTGTGATGTGCTAGACATCCAGGCATGAGGATTTGAGCTTGGTCCCGGAACCCATGTAGAAACTGCAAATGGTGGCATCTGTGTATAATCCCAGCAGTGGGTTTGCTAGCAAGCCAGCCAAGATTGTTCTACAATTCTTGGGTCAATGAGAGATCTTGTCTCAAAAGGCAAAGTGAATGGCTCTGAGGAATGACACCTGAGGTGGTTTAACAGACCATAACATGTACACACACACACACACACACACACACACACACACACACACACACACACACACACACAC
>OU015751.1:50977269-50990292 GCA_907169655.1 Acomys percivali
GAGGGAGGGAGGGAGGGAGAGACAGAGACAGAGACAGAGACAGAGACAGATCGGAGCCAGTGTGCCAGGGCAAGACAAGGTATCTAGAAGTTTTCTTCACCTGTTTGTAAGAGGGCAAGACCCAACAAGGGTGAGTATAGCTTGTGTCCAGCTGAAATGTCAAGATCCCCTATCTGTTTGTAGGGGGTCACTCATGATCCGGTCTATGGACTGTTGGTATTCCCTTATAGAAGAAGGGGGGAGAAGGACATCGGGTTCTCACCTAAGTGTCAAGGCACTCCTCTCAGCCTGGGAAACAACCCAGGAATGCCATCAGAAGTCTCATAGTCACCCGTTAGAAGCCCACAGATGCAGGAACCTCCTCAATAACAATTGCAGAAGCCAAACATTGTCAGCCTGTGATGCTCCCCTCAGGATGCAGGGAGATGAGGCTCATCTCACTGATAGTCACGTGCCCACTGTCTCTAGCTGGACAAAACACCATTGCCAGCACTGTGCTCCAATGTCTGGGAACACTCCCATAGCAAAGTGAGGGGCCGCTGAGCACAAGAAGAATGGCTCTGGCTGTGTCAGGTCCCCTTCCCGAGGAGAACCCGTCGTCCCACTGCACTGATACTTCTCCACTGCTTACCCTGCTATGGCTGCTATCCACCAGCAGAGTGGGGACCAGAGGACTGATAAGCCATGATGAATTGCTTATCCAGGGAAACGATATGAAACATGACTGTGAAGGCTGACTGCTGGGCATGAGCGTCTAATTAGAAATTTGGGAGGCTAAAGATCTGATAAATACACTGTGATTCAAAAACATACTTCATGTTTTTGATAAGTATAACATTGTAATAAACTATCTGTGCAAACTTATAAAGAAATTAAATGAGACTAACAATTAATACTGAAAACAAGATATTTCTTCCAGATCACAACAGTACCATTGTTTGTTTTCGTTTTTTTGCTTGTTTGGGTTTTGTTTTGGTTTTGTTTGTTTGTTTTGTTTGTTTGGTTGGTTGTTTTTTTTGTTTGTTTGTTTTTGTTTTTTTTTTTTTTGGAGACAGGGTTTCTCTGTGCAGCATTGGCTGTCCTAGGCTCACTTTGTAGACCAGGCTGGACTCACAACAATCCAGCTGCCTCTACCTCTCTGAGTACTGGGATTATAGGCATGCACCACCATGACTGGCTTCACTGTTTGTTTTCTTTTTTTTTTTTCCTTTTTAAAAAATATTTTATTAATTTATTCATATTATATCTCAATTGTTAGCCCATCCTTTGTATCCTCCCATTCCTCCCTCCCTCCTGCTTTCCCACTACTCCTCTCTCCTATGTCTGTGACTGAGGGGGACCTCCTCCCCCTGTATATGTTCATAGGGTATCAAGTCTCTTCTTGGTAGACTGCTATCCTTCCTCTGAGCTCCACCAGGCCTCCCCATCAAGGGGACATGCTCAAAAATGGGGCACCAGAGTTCGCATGAAAGTCAGACCCCACTCTCCACTCAACGGTGGAGAATGTCCTGTCCACCGGCTAGATCTGGGTAGGGGTTCGAAGTTTACTGCATATATTGTCCTTGGCTATTGCCATAGTTTGAGCGGGACCCCTGGACACAGATCCTTGTGTTATAATGTTCTTCTCTTAGGTTTCTAGGACCCTCTGGATCCTTCTATTTCCCTGTTCTCCCATGCTTCTCTCACCTAAAGTCCCAATAGAATGTCCTCCCCTCTGACTGACTTAACTCATAAGTGAAGACTTCCGTGGGACATGCCCTTTGGGCTAGTGTCTCGATATAAGTTATTATATACCATTTGACTCTTTTTGCTTCTGGGTGAACTCACTCATTATGATAATTTCTAGTTCAATCCATTTGTCCACAAATTTTGGGAATTCTTTGTTTTTAATAGCTGAGTAGTATTCCATAGTGTAAATGCACCACAGTTTCTTTATCCATTCTTCTACTGAGGGACACTTAGGCTGTTTCCAGGTTCTGGCTATTATGAATAAGACAGCTATGAATATGGTTGAGCATATGTCCCTGTTGTATGGTGGAGCATTTTCTGGGTATATTCCAAGGAGTGGAATAGCTGGGTCTTGAGGAAGCCCTATTCCCAGTTTTCTGAGAAAGCACCAGATAGATTTCCAAAGTGGTTGTACTAGTTTGCATTCCCACCAGCAATGAAGGAGTGCTCCTCTTTCTCCATATCCTCGCTAGCATGTGGTGCCACTTGAATTTTTTATCTTAGCCATTCTGATGGGTGTAAGATGGAATCTCAGTGTCGTTTTTGATTTGCATTTCTCTGATGACTAAGGAGGTTGAGCATTTCTTTTTAAGTGTTTCTCAGCTGTTTGATATTCCTCTGTTGAGAATTCTCTGTTTAGTTCTGAGCCCCATTCCTCAATTGGGTTATTTGGTTTGGTGGTGTTTAATTTCTTGAGCTCTTTATATATTTTGGATATTAGATCTTTGTCAGATGAAGGGTTGGTGAAGATCTTTTTCCAGTCCGTAGGCTGTTGCTTTGTTCTGTTGACAGTGTCTCCTGCCTTAACGAAGCTTCTCAGCTTCATGAGGTCCCATTTATTAATTGTTGACCTTAAGGCCTGGGCTGTTGGTGTTCTGTTCAGGAAGTTGTCTCCTGTGCCAATGTGTTCCAGGCTCTTCCCCACTTTTTCCTCTAACTGATTTAATGTCTCTGGTTTTATGTTGAGATCTTTGATCCACTTGGACTTTAGTTTTGTACATAGTGGCAAATATAGGTCTAATTGCGTTTTTCTACATGTAGACATCCAGTTGGACCATTGTTTATTTTCTAAAATGCCTGACTAGATTGTCATTTTCCAACATTACCATAAACGATTTAAACTCTGCTCTAAAGACAGATTTTCATACTGTAATAACAACGCCCAAACCTCGATGATGTATGCCATGAAAGAGAGGAACATATCACAGGTGTCTTATGGGTAAAACTGAGCAGTGTGTTAGTACAAAAGCACAAATGAACACAAGCCATGTCATGTTCAAGTCACCCCATGAAGGTTTGCTTAATACCTAGATATTTGATAAAGCACAAAGACAACCTAGTCCTTCTAAGAAAAATGGGAGCCTTGGGGTGTCTTTAACAGGCTTTGGGTCTATAGACTAAAGTGTGGAGTCATGGTCCGATATCAACGTGTAGGCACTAGATGACGTCAGGTTGATGGCAATCCATATGGCATGAGCACCAGGCGGCATACATGCATATGGTCAACGTCTGTGCCTGCAGCAGCAATCTCCATTGACCCCCCCCCCCAAGGAGATAGAAGAATTTTGCTAAGGAATATTGCAGGCCTATTTAGTCACCCTATTCATATCCCAGGTGTACTAAAAGTCTGCATCTGTTGCACTGTTTAAAGAGGCTTGTCCAGAAAACACCCAGAAAGCAAAATGAGCCTGGGTCTTTTCTCAGATTTCCATGCTCCATTACAGAAACTGAGGAAGTCCCTGAGTCAGATGAAAAGGAGATTAGACTTGGCAAACAAAAGGCCGAGAATGAGGTTTGCTTCCTCTCTGGGGCTCCTGCCCCCCCCCACCTGCTTCCTGTCCTGCAAACCCCTCTTCCCTTCCTCCTTTCTCCTTTCTTCTCCTCCCTCCTCCTCTCCTTCACCCCCTTCCTTCTCCTCTTTCTTTTTGTTCTCATTTTTTTCCTCTTATTCTTCCTTAGTTAAAATACACACATGTGTACAGAAAGTTTTCTGTCTTGCCTTGGTCCCTGCAACACTGATGTTTATATATATATATATTTTTCAATTCAAAATTATCTCTATACTTTTCTACATCTGATTATAATTCTATAACAACAATAGCAACAAACGCACCTAGCACTTAAAAACAGCATAGTTTATATGCCAGTTGGGACTCTTGAATGCTGAGAAGGCACTCGATGAATGGGTTGAAGCTGTAAGCAGATGTTCCCTATAAGTATCAGGAACTCCCTGGTGCCACCAAGCCCAGCTGTCCCTTTAGTTCACCGATGGCCTCTGTGACCCCTCATCATATATCATGTTGGCCCCTGTGGTCTGTGAAGCTGCACTCTCCTCCCTGCCTTCTGTCACCTGCACAGGAGGCATAGCTGCGGCTGCAGCCCCTTCTGCATTCAGGGCCGCTCTAACTCGTGTCCCTTGCAATTCTGTATGTTCAAAGTAGACAAGCAGACTTCTAGAAGGCTTTGTCCTTCTGTTATTTCTATAAGTGAGAATGCAATAGGAGTGCCAAATATTCTTTCTAGCACAATAAACAAGCCCTAGCATGTGCCCTCTAAACACCCCGAATTTGATTTATCCCTTTTCTAGCATGATCTCTCACAGCTCCAGTAACAGATCATACAGAGGCAGGGAAGAGGGTTTTTTTGTTTGTTTGTTTGTTTGCTTGTTTGTTTGTTTGTCTTTGATGTTCAAGGATATTTCCACCCTTCCTCCTGTCCTGCAGCCTGAACTCCTGACTCCCTCTCACTCCTTTCACCAACTTGCCTGGGAATGGATCCCGCAACACAGGAGACACAAGTGTCAGACTTTGAACCCTGCCGAGGTCCAAAAAGGTAGCTCATTTCATCAGCCGCCCCTGCCTCATGTACTCCTAACGAGAACGTAGAACCCGTAGGGAAGGGAGGGCTGGAAGCATCTGGATCTCGTCATCCTTTGAAGTAAGTTTGTGTTTGTGGTTATGGTTGTCTTGTCTGTCTTGTCTTTTCTCGTGTGTGTGTGTGTGTGTGTGTGTGTGTGTGTGTGTGTGTACACGCGCGAGCGCGCGGGAGGGGGGAAGGGGGAGGAGTGCATGCTCATGCATATGAGCACAGGCATGGACATGTTAGAAGACACTTGTGTAGAGGTCAGAGAACAACATTTAATATTTTTTTTGTCATGGTAAGGATAGGCTCCTGCAGCCCAAGTATAATGAGGGTGCAAAGGCAGTTAGTAGGTGCTATCAAAGAGGGGTTCACAAGGCCCCCACCTCCTTGATGATATCTAAGGAGTGAATAGTTTCCAAAGAGAGATGTTTTCTTCAGTGCTATAGTCACGTGTCAGATATCTGGGCTTCTATAAATGCCCCCCCCATTCACATTCTTGTAAGTAACAGCAATTAATCCCATTATTTCACCTGAATCAGAAGAAGTCCTTTCCTCTGGTTTGTCCTTGGTACCCTGTCTGGGATGAAGAGACACATTTGAGTGTCTCTCCAAGAAATGTTCAGACAACAAAGGCTGAAGGCCAAATATTTTAAGTATGTGTTCTCAAGGATATATAACTATTATAAGTAAATTCAAGACCTGAATTGGAATTTATTCCGTGAATACAGACTCCACAAACCTCTACAAATTGCTTTAAAAGGTGAATTTCCAGTGTGCACCAACCCCTCAAGGATATCCTGCAAGCCAATAATAGTTAGCTTAAAGCTGCATGTGAGCTGCTCCCTCCACAATGCTCCACAATGCCATACATGAGGGAAGGTTCTGAGCCGCTGACATAGCAGCAGAAAGAAGAGGGACACGGACGATCTCTCCACCAGCGCTGTCTCTTCATCTGGATCTTCTCTCTGGATAACAGCACAGGCTAGGTGCCCCCTAGTAGACCCTGGGGTCCCCCTGTGTGAAGTGCATTGGAAACTGCAGGAAATAAAAGCTTAACTCCCAAAACCAGGAGAAGAAATAACTGAAGAGAACAGAAGAGAGAGCCAGGGCACTCCCTGGGCAATGACTGCTTTTGCCAGTGACCCCCAAACCATAGACAACAAAAGCGACAGCAGACAAATTGCGATGATAATAGACTGAAAGGCTGTGCTGATCAGAGGAAACAATCAACAGAGGAAATGGACAACCTACAGATTAGGAAGCCGATTTCTCCATGCTGCCTAAGTCAAGATGTCAATATGCAAATATACAGAGACCTCCCAACTCAGTAATGAGAAGATAAACAGCTTAAAGTGGGCAAACCATCTGCCTGGGGAGTTCTCAAACCAAAGGCTTACAAACAGCTGACAAAACTACCCGGCATGTTCAGCATCTGTAACCATCAGGAGAAGTAAAAAAAAAAAAAAAAAAAAAAAACAACCTCCTACAGTGTGTCACATCACACCTCTTAGATTGGCCATTAACGAGAATATGCAAAATAGGTGTTGAGAGAGTATGGAGAGAAAGGAGTCTCTGCATTCTGTAGATTGAAATGTCAGTATAATCCTGTGGAAAACAGTATGTAAATTTCTCAAGAAACTAACAATAGAACCATGTATAATCCAGTGGACCCACAACTAGTTATGTATCCCAAGGCACCTACTCTTGCATACACATTACAGCAGTCCTCATGGTAGCCAGGATATAGGAGGGGTCTAAGTTTCCACCAGTGGATAAGTAGATGGAGACATTCTACAGAAGTTGAATAAGTAACTAAAAAATGGTTTCTCCAAATAATAGACTACTACTAAACAATCAAAAAGGACAAAGTATTGACTCATAAGAAGTGTATATTCCTAACAGCTACATTTTATAATTGACGGAAGCTAGATCCAAAGACGATTACTTTAATGACTACATTTTTATGGCTTTATGTGAGACACAAAATCGTAAGGATGAAAAGTAGACACATGGTCTCTAAAGATCAGAGGAGAGAAGGGAGGTTGACCACAAAGGGACTTCCCAAGGACAGTTTAAAGATAAAGAGTTGTCCTCTATATCTGTGGAAATTTACTCATGGTAGTATATATTTGTCAAACCTCAAGCTACAAAATGAGAAATAAACCTGATCCTATTTGCAGACAATGCAGTCACTTCTATGATATAGAAAATCATTAAGATTCATCAGGGGAGAAGACTGGTAGGCACAATAAATGAGTCAAGCAAATTCTTGTGATACAAAACTCACACAAATAGCAACTGCTTTTTAACCAGACAGTGCCTGGCTTCGGCTGGATCTGACTTTCAGTTGAGCTTTATGATGCTGTGGGCATGTATCCATATAGGCATGATGGTGTAGATGTGTCCCCAGGCCACAGTGGAGTGAATGTGGATCCACCCAACAGCAGTGTGAGCATGTACCCATTACAACCATCCTGATTTCATTTTTAGGACCAGCTTCCAAGAATTTCATATGACGTGTGACACTTAGTGGGTAGAAGGGCAGCAGGTAAAAATCCATGTACAGATTGGTAGACTCCTTTAGAAATAAACTAGGTACTTGGAGAGCAGCAATCCTACAAGGGAACGATGGACAGAAAACACTTGGTTTAGTAGCAAAGAAAGAAAGAAAAGTCTGGCTCCAGAGTCAGAGCTGGAAGGCTCAGCCCCATTGGGAGCACTTTCATTCCAGAGTGAATGACTATGTCTGAAGAGGGCTAAAACCACTGCCTTAGGCAAAGATCGAGCCAGAGAAGAAAGAGCTGGAACGCAAGCTGGCAGCTGTATTGGTGATGTGCTGATAGAGGGAGGGGTGGTACAGAGACACTCAACTACTCTTTCCTTCATTCCTCCCTCCCTCCCTTCCTCCTTTCCTCTTCCTCTTTCTTCTTTCCTTTCTTTCCCTTTTTTCTTTCTTATTTATTTGCTTCTTGTTTCTTATTTATTTCTTCTTTTCTTTTTGTTGTCTATGTAGGAATGTGTGTGTATACACATATGGTTTTTGTGTCTGTGTGTATGTTTACATGTACAAGCACGTGACAGTCAAAGAACAACCTCATGTGTTACTTGTCCTCAGGCTTTGTGCATATTCTTTGACAAGGCCTTTCTCACTGACCTGGAACTTTCCAAGTCTAGGCTAGCTGACCAGTGAGCCACAGAGTTCTGGCTTCTCTGTCTCCCCAGTAGTAAGTTTACAAGCATGCATCTTGTGTGTGTGTGTGTGTGTGTGTGTGTGTGTGTAGGTGCACATGTACTATAGCATTAATTCAATCCTTATCAAAGTTCCAATGGCATTATTCACAGAAATATAAAAAAGAAGTTCTACAATTATATAGAAACACAAAAACACTGAATGATCAGAGCACTCTTGTGGGAAAAACAATATTGGCCCAGTCACTTGTCAGCCTGCCAGCTGACCCACCACAGCTCTTCATAGAGTTCAATGTACAACACTAGTCAGGCCTCCCAGATTCATTCTGCTACCCTGCATGCCTGTCACCTGCCATACCCATTGTGCTGCCCAGAACCCCATGGAATCCAACCTGAACCTACAGGTAGGTCCCCAGATCCAACACCCAGATCCAACCCATCACTCTCTCTACTAACATGTCCTGGAACCTCACAGTTTCCTGCATCACTGACACCAGATGAAGATCCCCAGGCTAGCCTTCGCCTCACCCATCTTCACATGAGGATAATATAGGGTCCTGTATCACTGACACCAGATGAAGATTCTTTAGGCTAGCCTTCGCCTCACCCATCTTCACATGAGGATGATATAGGGTCCTATTCCCAGCCCCCATGGAGCATGGCCCAGCCATTGTGACCTTAGCCTCTGCCACACAAGGACCACCTGAAGAACCCCGTGAGGTTCTGCTAACCTTTAAACACTGGTAGAGAGATGCTTCTAAGGCCAAAGAAGGATTACAGTTAGGTTCACTAGTTGCATCTATCCCTAGCAGAGCTGGGGCCACTTCTGACATCCTTATTGACACAGCAGCACTGAGTGGCCTGAAGACTGAACACAAAGCATCATCCAGCTGGCCCTCCCCCTGACAGGTCAGAACAACAACAACAACAGCAACCGTCCAAACCCCTGCTCAACAAAGACGGGACCAGAAATCCACATCAAGAAACACTAAATGGCCTAGGGATACCTAAATCCCAGCATAAAAACACAAGCAAATGAATAATGTGTTTTCTCCAGAAATTACCACTCCCATTGTCATGTCTGCTGAGAACAGCAGCTTAGGTATTGCATAAGCCAATGATTTCAAAAACAGCAATTATAAATAGATTCAAGAAACTCAATGAGGATATGAACAAAGATGAGCCTGAACAAGGCTGCAAAAAATGCAAATTGGAGTAGTTTAAAGGCGATGTCCCTCATAGTCTTGGGCATTTGAATACTTGGTTCCCCATTACCGACACTGTTTAAGCAGGCTTGGGAGCTGTGACCTTGCTGGAGGTGGTATGGCATTGGAGGAGGGCTTTGAGATTCCAAAGCATCATATCATTTTCAGTTTATTCTCTTTGCTTCCTGCTTCCGGCTTGAGATGTGAGCCCTCAGCCTTCAGCTTCCAGCTCCAGCTGCCATACCTCCACTCAGTCCTCATGGACTAGTATCCCTTAAGAACCATAAGCCTAAGTAAATTCTTCCATATGTTCTCTTGGCTATGTTGTTCTATCACAGCAATAGAAAAGTAACTAATAAACTGTTGAGTAAAGCCAAAATATAAGAATGGAATTTAATAGAAAGAATCACTGAAGAAAAGCCAAAATAAAACAAAGCTCTATATTAAAAAAGAAAAAGAAAAAGAAAAAACCAACTCAGGAAGTCAAGCAAATTGCTCAAAGGAGAATCTCTCTAATAAACTCCATCACATGGGAGAAAGAAAGGGCTTGAGGGTAAGGTAGACCAGATGGACCACTCAATCAAATAAAATGTAAGAAAAAGAAAAAGAAAAGAAAAAAGAAATGTTCAGTCTAAATAGCCCTAAGAACAGAACATGTAGGAAATCTGGGATATAAGGTGGAAAATCTTAAATATCATATGGAAATATAGAAAACAAGCAAGGCAAAACAATCCTGAAGAATAACAGAACAGTTGGAGATATTACTATCTCTGATTTGTTTTTTTTTAAGTTATACTATAATGTTATAGTAATTAGGAACAGCATGATCCTGCCAAAAAAAATACACATACTTATCAATGTAATAGAATTAAGAACTCAGATATTAATCCATCAACTCACAGACACTTAGTCTTTGACAAAGGAGTCAAAAAATAAAGGGAGAAATGATAACATCTTCAACAAATAATGCTGGTCAAACTGAATAGCTGCATGAAGAAGAATGAAGCTTGATCCCTGTTTCCCGCCCTGAACAAAACTCAATTCTGAATGCGTCAGTGATCTTAACATAAGGCTTGATACCCTATATCTGATATAGGAGTAAGGAGGAAATACACATGGGAAAGGATTTTCTAAACAGGAAAATTTTTAGAACTTTTTTAAGATTAACAATTAATAAATGGGACCTCATGACACTGAAAAGAGTCTGTACATTAGCATACCATCATTCAAATAAAGAGGCAGCCTAAATATAAAAACATATTTATAAGCTACATATCTGATAAAGGATGAGTCTGAAGAATATAAAAAGAAATTAAAAAAACAAACAAGAAGAAAACAAAGAAACCATTAAAATACAGCACTGAAGTAAACTGTTGAGTTCTTCTCAAAAGGTACAATACAAATGGCTGAGACACATTTTGTTTTAACTATCCAATTTTCTTAGCCATCAGGGCAATGTAAGCTAAGTCTATGTTGAGATTTCTGCTTATACCAGTCAATCAAACTGGCCAAGATAAAAAATAAATGACAGCAAATGTTACTGTGGTTGGGGGAAAAGGTGTATTCTTATTTACTACTGGTAGGAGTGCAAACTGGTACAGCCAGTTTGGAAATCAAAAAGAGAGAAATAGAACTACCATATTATTCAATTTTGTTATTCTTAGGCATATACCCAAATAAATTACTATCTTACTCCTGAGATAATGCCTATTAAATATTGATTACAGCTATAGTCACAATAGTCAGGAAGTGTAAATCAATGGATGAATGAGTAATGAAAATGTGGTACACTTATACAATGGAATATTATTCAGCTGTTTAAAATAAAATTATTAAATTTGCAGGTAAAGTGATGGAAGTGGAATTAATCATTCTGAGCAATGTAATCAGATCCGGAAAGGTAAACATTTTATGTATCTTTAGCTGGTAAGCAGCTGTTCTCTTTTAATCTTTAAATATGTCTGTTGCCAGTGCTCTTGGCAGAATTTGATGCTAAAACACAATTGCTGAAGACACCATATACTTCAATCACAGAACACGGGGCAGTCAAGCTGGGACCAACCTGAAAGCCTCATTCTTTGTTTTGTTTTGTTTTGATTTGATTTTTTTTTTTGAGACAGGGTTTCTCTGTGTAGCCTTGGATATTCTGGACTCACTTTGTAGACCAGGCTGGCCTTGAACTCACAGAGATCCCCCTGCCTCTGTCTCCTGAGTGCTGGGATTACAGGTGTGCACCACTGCGCCCAGCTGAAAGCTTCATTCTTATGAGCTAGCTTAGATAGTGGTGAAAGGGGCTGTGCACATCACTAGGGGAGAAAAGTAACCATCAATCACACCTTTAAGCTGTGAATTCCATGAGCTGCAATAATTATTGGTCTAATACGTCATGGTCATGACTGCAATGGTGGCATGAATGTTATGGAAGTTCCAACCACCTTCTGATTGTATCTAAATCTTTTTTCATGGTATGGAATCCATACTGGCACTATTAACATGCCTAAGAGAGTGTGGGCAAATAGGTCATAGATCTTAGGAACAACGCAATACTATTAATCTATTAAATGAACATAATATTAATACATCTTTATATCTCAGCGCTCATGAGAGATCTGTCTTCTCAACTGGTCAGCTTGCAGAGAATAAGAGAGATGGTGGAGTGATGGGCTCTACAAAGCACACCTGTCACCCCCTCCTCCCCAAAGCTCAGGGATCTTCCCAGAAGAGTGGGTGGGGAAAATTTAAGAGCCAACATGGTAGATAACTTCAATGAAATTATTTCCTGGACACATGAACTCAAGACCTGCAAAAGCTCAAGCCAGACAAAGTCACAGCATGGAGGGCGGGGGAGTCAGGCACAAAACCCAATCGTTAGATGAGGAGTGCTTGTCGGTTGATAGGTTCTGGGGAATGTGTGCCAGTTTTCTTTAATGATATGACCCATGGTAAGGAGACCATGTTTCAGGGCGGGCTCCATTCCCAAGAGTAGTTGGGCAACACAAATTGGACATGATGGATATTTTTTAAAAAGTAATAATTAGAAGAGTCAAAAATACTCAGAGTTGAGTAAATAAGGAAGGGAGGGTGGATCTGGGAGGAGTTGGTAGAGTGATTGTGATCAAAATGCATCATATAAAACTTTAAATGAATTAACAAAATATTATTTGAAAAAAAGAACAGTATTAGAGGTATCAAAAAATGATTTCAAATAACATTGTTATTATCAGAGCCATGACAGTACAAACATCATGGTACTGACACAAAAATAGATGTGTAAAGTTGATGGAATGGAATAAAGAACCCAGAAATATATCCACACAGCTATACTCAACTGATTTTTGACACTGATGCCAAAAACAAATGTTAGGTAAAAGACAGCCTTTCCTGCAAACTGTATTGTGAAAACTGAATAGCTACAAGTAGAGAGGTGATGGCATGTCCTTATTTTTCATCCTGTAGAAAAACCAATTCAAAAACGGATAAAAGATCCTAAGATAAGACCCGAAATCTGAAACTGCTAGAAGAAAATACAAGGAAAACTATCAAGACATAAGAAGAAGCAGGGGCTGCTGAGATGTCTCAATAGGTAAAGGCATTTGATACCTAACCCTGAGGAGGTGTTTGACCCCCCAGTACCCCACACAAAGGCAGAAATAGAGAGCAGATACCACAGAGTTGTCCTTTGGCCTCCACAACAGTAGTAGTTGCAACAGTAATGACATAGAAATAGGCAGCGACATTCTAAAAAGGACTCCAGTCTTTTTTCTGAGACAGTCTCTCAGTGGCCCAGAACTCCTCAAGGAGGCTAGACTAACTATGGAGGGCAATGGCAGGAGCTGCCTGTCTCTGTCCCCACCACACCCCCGCCTGGCATGGCAATGTCAGGTGTGAGACAACACACCCAGCTTCTCTGAGGTGAGTTCTGAGGGTAGAATTCAGGTGCTCATTCCTGCCAGACAAGTGCTTTACCAGCTGAGCCCAGCACCTTCTTCTGTTTTTACTGCCTTACACAGACTGTTAACTGAATACAAATGAGAAATGG
>OU015751.1:50990302-51002650 GCA_907169655.1 Acomys percivali
GTGTGTGTGTGTGTGTGTGTGTGTGTGTGTGTGTGTGTGTTCTTGTGTGTGCATAATGTGCCTTATTCTCTATCTCAAAACTTCCTCCCCCAAATCTTGATAGTAAAGAAATTAAATGATAGGTTTTTCTCTCTTTCAGAAATTTTCATTTTGTATAAGATTAACTTTCAGATAAACTTAATGTAAACGCACCGCTTTATCCAGTTTATTTAAATAAAACATTATCCAGGAAGGATCCTCATGTGTCCCCAAGGCTCAGGCCCTGGTGAGTCCATTGCCTGGCATTTTGGGGAGCCCAGGCCCAGAGGACTACACAGGTCTCCTTCTTCTCCCCATCCATACAAGTATAAAGTGTCAGCTGTGAGCCAATGAATTTTGTCGTCTGAGTCCTATCTTCCTCCTCTTCCTCCTCCTCTTCCTGCTGGGATTGATTTAGAACCACCATGTATTCAGATGTTAATTGCTCGCCCCCACCCAAACTATTTACTGTTCTACATGCAATCCCTCACATAACCAAAGTGACATTTGCAGAAACTCAGCCCTCAGATTATCCCTGACTGGCCAATGAAGGGCTGGCACAGGCTGAGTGGGAGAGAGGGCATGGAGCAAAGGTCCAAGGGCTTGAGAGGGGAGAGAGGCAGGAGGGAGGGAAAAGGAGGGAGTCCAGAGAAGATAAGTATCGGGGACTTTGGATGGTGGATGATGAGTAGATAATAGGGTAGTAGCTTAGACTATGCTTATCTCTGTGCTCAGCCTTCGAACAAATCATCGTCTATATGCGTGGTTCTCTGGGGAAATTGCTGCTATAGTAATAACTAAACTTTGTTAATAACATGAATGAATATTAATATTTATGAACATTCTTCTTCCTCTTATTCTATAATCAGTGTCAGCGTGTGTGTGTGTGTGTGTGTGTGTGTGTGTGTGTGTGTGTGTGTAGAGTCACTTCTACCTTGTTTGAGATGGGGTTTCTTTGTTACTCTGCTATGTGAGTAAACAAACTGGCCCTTAAGCGTCCAGCAGTTCTTCTGTGTCTGCCCCCCATCTTTCCATGGGAACCGGGACTGCAGCTGCGCACTACCATGTCCGGCCTTCTGTAGGTCCCAAGACTCTAAGCTCATGACCTCATGAGGTGGGAACACTTCACTAGTTCAGCCGCCTCCCCAGCCCCTCTTCTTTTTCCTGCTTCGGGGTTTAATGAGTTTCATTGGGAATTCATTGAGAATTTTGATAAGGAAGAGGGGAAAAATGAGTATGTAAATAGAATTGATAAATCATTTAATGATAAATAAAATTAAATGCAAAACAAATCTGGCATATTAAAGAGACCTACAAATGTTCAAACACTGCACATTAAATCTAGGACTGTTGGGTAGGGAGGGTAGTGGGGTAGGGTAGCCGAATGGCTAAGGTCAGAGAGTTTGTGCCTGGAGGAGAGGTCCAGGCTGGCCAGGGAAAGCAAGGCTAGAGCACACAGCTCTGGCAGCATCAACTTGATGCTGTGAGACACTTCTCTCCTGATTGGTCTCCTCCCACTGCTGGTCAGGATGAAGAGGTAATACTGCAGCTTCAAGCATTTTGTGGCTGACAGAACAGCTGCCAAGACCCAGGAGACCCAGGAGACCCAGGAGACCCAGGAGACCCAGGAGACCCAGGAGCAAGCCGAGTCATCACACCCAGCAGCATCAGAACCTAACCATCGTCTTCTTCCCTTGCCTTCAGCTAACCATCGCAGCACTCAGCCCAGCCCAGGCTCAAGCACAGAGAGAGCACGTTGGCAAACGCATCCACTTCACACAGCATCCATCCCTTCCAAAGCCTCGGAAGATCCACCTTTCATGCTGGTGAGATGTGTCAGTGGGTAAGGCACTCGCTGTGTAAGCATGAGAGCTTGAATTTGGATCTCCAGGGTCTTTGTAAAAGGTGGGTATAGCAGTGCACGGCTATAATCCCAGCCCAGAGGAAATGGGGACCGGGGCTCCTTGGCCAGCTTCTTCACAAGATTCAGAGAGAAGCTATGTCTCAAAAAATAAGATAGGGAGCTTTAGAGGGAGGCATTCCAGCTTCCACACATGAATGCTCGAGTGAAAACTCACCAGCATCTGCACATGCGCATACACCCTCACGCAAATGCTCATAAGCCCTCTCGCACATGCACATAGAGTACATAATCACACCAGAAAACAAAAACAAATACAAAACCTACTGCCCTGCAAGGTTCAGCTTGACGGTGCATAGTGAGCTAGCTGGAGTTCTCTGGACTGAGCCAGGGGCCAGCTGCAGACCCACTTGATGCTCGCGCAGGGCCTCATGGCCCCATCACAAGATGATATCAGGTATTATAGATGCTGGTAACCTACTGCCCTGTCTTTTCATTGCTATGAGTCAACTCACTGAGGGAGGGTGAGGCTGATGTCTCTTCCCAGCTTCCGTCATCGGGCATAGGCCAGGCTGCAGGAAATGGCAGCCGAGGGAATCAAAGCCACAGGTCAGAGATCACTGTCTGTTGGCTCACCGATGTGCGGTATTTGCTAAATGAAAGACCGACTGCAGGGAAAATCAATACTCATTGTGGTGAGAACTAAAAAGAGCAAGAAAGGGAAGCTGATGGGAAACCATGCCCTTTCATCTCTGACCGTGTAAACACATCCTTCTGTAGAGCCTCTGCCGACTGGAGCCCTGTTCCCAGAAGCCACCACCTGCAGCCCATCCGAACCCCTCCATTCTACCGACTCCAAAGAAGCTAACACAATTGCACTCCACTCCCTTACTTCCCCAAACCAACAGATGAGCGGTTGTCATGTTAGGTAGGAAAGGATCCTATCCTTGCTGGGAACGCGCCCTCCCAGAGAGCTCAGCCCTAAACGCAGAGAGCTAAACACAGGTCAGAGATTAGCCCCAGCTGATCACTGACACCTTGAGCAGTTCACACACTGACCAGGCTCATCACTCTTGTAGACACCCAGCATCCAGGAATGTCTCTGGGACTTTCAAAACACCGGCCTCCTGCTGGAGACAAAAACTATAGTGCCTTTCAGTGTAATCTGATGGTCAGGTGACCTTGGGCCCACATTCTTAAGTCACAGCACCTCCCCCACCTACACAGGTCCCCACACGGAACCTTAAAAGAGCATGCTTGGTTTCCCTGGGGGTGAGTCGAAGCTTTATGTCAGCCTCACCCTCTCCCTGCTGTTCACCCTAATAAACCCTTTGCCTGAAGCCTAATAAAACTATAAAACTACGTGGTTCTCTGAACCTGACACTAGTCTTTTGCAGAACACCTACACTCTAGACACAGCACAACTGCCAAAATACTCTGAGCTTAGCAGCTGATCTTTAAACTCTGTACGACCTTCTCTGTGACGTTAAGTTTCACGATTTAGGAAAGAAGCCATACAGTATAGTGGTGGATTGTGCGCGATCATTTACCACCCCCCCCCCCCCCCCCCCCCATGTCATGAGGCTGCTGCGGCCCTCAACAGTTCTGGCCTGGAGAGGCTGGTCACTGAATTAGTTTACTTTTTATGTTGTTATGACACAAATGCCTTGGCAAAGAAACTTAAATTAGAAAGGGTGTGGTTTTGCTCATGGTTCAAGGGGATCATTCAAAAAGGCATGCTGGCAGGTAGAAGAGGCCAGCTGATCTCATTATGTCTTCTGGAAAGAAAAGGAGAATGAACAGGAAGTAGGGCCATGCTACAGAGCAAGGCCTTCCCCTGGTGATTCACCTACTCCAGCATGGTACCATCCCTCTGCTGGTTTCTTGTTGTCACCTTGACAGAAATTAGAGACCCCTGGGAAGAGAGACCTTCAATAGAGGTGCTGCCTTTATCAGACAAGCTGTGGGCAAGTCTGTGGGACATGTTCTTGACTAAGGATTGGTGGGGGAGAGCCCAACTCACTGTGGGTAGTGGTACCCCCGGGCTGGTGGTGCTGGGTGCTGTAAGATAGCAAGCAGGTCAAGTAAACCGCAGGGAAGAAGCCACAGTGACCCACTAGGGCTGCAGCTTATATAGGGCATTTTTAACATTAGTGATTGATGGAGGAAGGTCCAGCCTACTGTGGTGCCTTCCCTGGGCAGGTGGTACTGAATGGAATAAGAAAGAAGCTTTAAAAGGTCATGAGGAACCAGGCAGCAAGCAGCCCCCCTCCATGGTCTCTGCGTCAGTTTCTGCCTCGCGGCTTTGCCTTGAGTCCTTCTCCTGCCATCCCTCAATGATGAGCTGTGATGTGGAAGTCTTAAGTCAAATAAACCGGTCCCTCCCCGCATTCCTTTTGGTTGGCATGTTTTATCCCAGCAAGAGAAAATAACCATAACCATATCCTAAATGTTCCCTAGCTTTAACCAACCTGCTAGAAAGAGTCAAACACACAAGTCCATAGGGACATTTTACATTCAAATCTCAGAAGCCCCCAATGGCCTTTCTTCCCTGAAGGACTGGCCTGCCTGCCAGTGTACTAATCCTGGGTAATGGCCGTTTGGGAGAATGAGCTCCACCGTGGATGGTAACAGAAGCGCCTGCCCTGGAACCCAGCAAAGATGCTATGGGAGCTCAGGCCCAGTTCCAGAGACGCTCACTCACTCACCTCCCGTCATGGACCCTTACAGTGAGCCAGAGAAGTGTCAGGTTTTTCCTGGACTCAGAACTCTGATAAGTACAATTCTGAAGAGGGGGGAAAAAAAAGGTTGAAGAGGATAAGCATCCAGAAATGCCTGGGCACTAATCCTAGATCCCACAAAGATGGTCATTTGTAGGTCAAAAAGATTGTGTAGAACTGTTTGTGGTCATGGGTTGTAAGATGGAAAAATGGTCCCAGTCACCCGAGAAGTCTCGATTAATCACAGGGGTCCTTAAGGGGAAGAACCTCCCTTTTGGTTTTTTTGGGGGGAGTTCCCCATAAGGCAGGGTTTCTCTGTAGCCTTGGCTGTCCTGGAGTTACTTTATAGACTAGGCTGGCTGCAAATTCACAGCGATCCGCCTGCCTCTGCCTCCTGAGTGCTGGGATTACAGGCATGTGCCATCACACCTGGTTTAAAACCATTTCTTGTTTTTGTTTTTTTGTTTTTTGGTTTTTTTTTTTTTTGTTTTTTTGAGACAGGGTTTCTCTGTGTAGCCTTGGCTGTCCTGGACCCGCTTTGTAGACTAGGCTGGCCTCGAACTCACAGCGATCCACCTGCCTCTGCCTCCCGAGTGCTGGGATTATAGGCGTGCACCACCACGCCCAGCCATAAGACCGTTTCTTAACTGTAGTCATATGGATGCAATGTGGCAGTGACCAAACCTTCACTTTGAGAGTTGGGGTGGGGGTAGGGCTTGTGATAGCCTCAATGTAATTTGATGGGGTTCAGTGTCACCATGGAGACAAACCTCTGGGCATGTCTCATGAGGGAGTTTCTTGATTGAATTAAATGAGGTAGAAAGATCCCTATCACTGGGCAGTGTTATTTCATGGACTGGAGTCCTAGACTGAATAAAAATAAGAGAGCAAGCTGGTCACCAATATTCCTCTCTGTGCTTGGTGACTATGGGTGAGGTGGGACTTACTGCTTGACACTCCTGCTACCATACCCATCTTAAGTTGTTTTGACAGGCACTTTGTTGCAACAATTAGAAAAGTTACCAAGGCAACTCTCCAGTCATGTGACACTCTGCTTGGAGCAGCTGAAATAGCTTTCATCTGAGCAGAGCTCACTTTTACAACCTCAAGGGACTGACTTGTACCAGGACCCAGCCTGAGGAGTCTGTTCCTCCCAGCCCAGTGCCTCCAGGTAGGAAGGTAGCCCTGCGGACACCTTCACCTCAGCCCTGTGGACACCTCCACCCCAGTCTGCTTAACAGGCATTGGATTTGTGGATGCCAAACTATAAGACAAGTTGTGGTTCCTTTAAGTCATTCTGAAAGTAATAGTCTGTTAAAGCAGAGGTCACAGAACCAACTAAGTGATAAATGTTAAAGGTCAGGATTAACAAGGCCCAGGCAGGAGCAGGGTGATCTGCTATAAGCAATCATGGGCTTTTGAACCATCGGCTGGGAGTTGCACTTCAGAGTCTCTGTATTGATGCCAAATTCAGAGAAAGGGCTGTGGGTGCTGTCTGGAAAGGCAGCCCTGCTGAAACGTCTACCTTACTCCCGCCCTAGGAAGACTCTGTTCTTTGAACAACTGGGCACAGTGACACATGCCTATAATCCCAGCATTTGGGAGGTGGTGGTAATTCAAAGTCATCGTTGGCTACATAGCAAGTTTGAGGCCACCCTGGATTCCATAAAACTCCATCTCAAAGACAAACAAACAAACAAAAGAATTACAGGAGCCAGCAGAGATCAGATCCAAGTACTGAGGTGAGGCCAGACAATAGGTGCTGTTTCTGTTTGTTTTTTTTGTTTGTTTGATTATTTGTTTGTGTGTTTTGTTTTTGAAACTGAGTCTCACTACATAGCTCTGGCTACCCTCATTATGAACTTGCTACGTTTACCAGGCTGGCCTCAAACTCTTGGAGATCTGTCTGCCTCTGCCAGTGCCTCTGCTCCTGGCCCTCCAGAATTAAAGGTGTGCACCACCACACCTTCTTCAAGGTGCTAATTTTTAAGGCACCAGTTCCCAGCACTGGCTACAAATTGCAAACAGCTGGGGAATTCAAAAAGTAAAGATGTGGAGGAGGCTGGTGTTATGCTTCCAAGAGCCTGTGACTGGTTGTTTAGCCTGTGGGTCACTCATAGACATGAATTTTAGTAGCCACGGTAGGTCCATCTTGTTTCAGTGATGTCTGATTCATGGGCTCTAGAGTGTATGGAGGCCAGTGAGGGGACCCTGAAAAGGATGTAGAAGTTGAAGAGATATCTCAGTGCAGAGGACAGTAGTTTGGGAGGAGTGGAGTAGGGAAAGGGCAGTTGTGAAGAAGTGGCAAGCCATCCTGCACGTTGGCACACCTGCCTGATGCCAACATCAGAAGCAGACATCCTGATTTGTCCCCTCAGCTTCCCTTTCACAGCCCCCTCTTTCCTGCAGGGCCCCACTCTACTGGCCAGGCTTTGCTGCTGCCATTCCATGTGGCATCCTAGTCTGAGCTTGACCTCCCACCTGACCTTGACCTTGTGCCCACTGTATTCACCCTTGGGCGCTGGAAAGCTGCAGCCTCCCTTTGGAAGCCGTTAGGAATGGCTTTCACGATACTTTTCTTTCTTTTTTTTTTTTTTTTTGAGAACCACAGATTTTGGGCCTCTAGCAAGTACAAATTATTTAGAAAAACTGCTAAAATAGACAAAGTTCCCAGTTACCTGCTTGGGGAGGGACAAGATTGCCCCTCCTAAGTCCTGCATCAATTTAGAGGCATGCAAATCCATCAGCTTCGCACATCTGTCCTCTAGTGCCCTGTGCAGCCTTTTCAGCAGAGGTGTGACACTGGATGTGGGCTTGGAGATTAAAGTCCCTCCGACACTTCCAGTTCACTCTGCTTCATGCTGTCAATTGAGGCTGTGGGCTCTCAGCTCTTTGCTCTGACTACCATGCCTGCTGCAGTCTGCCATACTTCCTTGCTATAGTGTTTTTTTTTTTTTTAAGGATGTATTTATTTATTATGTATACAGTGTGTTGCCTGCATGTACACCTGTAGGCCAGGAGAGGGCACCAGATCTCACAATAGATAGTTGTGAGTCACCCTGTGGTTGCTGGGAATTGAACTCAGGACCTCTGGAAGAGCAGCCAGTGCACTTAACCTCTGAGCCATCTCTCCAGCCCCTAATATAATGGATTCTTAACCTTCCAAAACTGTAAGCCCAAATAAACTCTTATGTAAATTGCCTTGGTCATGGCGGTTTATCACAGCAACTTAAAACCTTATATACCTGGGAGTGTCTGAGAAGCGAACCTGCACACTGGCATGTCACTCTATACCTGTGACACAGGGCCACCACCAGTGGACCAGACAAACTTGGGACTTGTACTGAGGAATTGAAAAACACAAGTTTCCAGTTACCACAGTGAATTTCCAGACAGGAAAATTAAAATATAAAGTAAGACCATCTCCAAAACCATCAGTCTGAGAAAACACAAATGAGGGCTCAGGCTAAACGCTGAACTATTGGGTTAAAAATCATCTTAACATCTAATTTTCAACATAAGGAAATTCCACATTCACAGAGAATTTGGATTTCAGCAAGCTGAAAATCATAGGCACCTGATGGTTCCCCAGCACAAGATGCTTCCCAGGCCTCCACTTCTGGGACCCCTGTGCGCAGCAGCCCCTGGCCCACCTTTGTCCCCATATACACAGCACTGCTTTCTTTGAGTAGCAAAGCGGTGTGTAGCTCAGTTTCCCGGCCTCAGCTGCCTTCCCTGGGCTCTGCAGCCTCCACCAGAACCTGTGGCAGAAGGGTCAGAGAGAATGGTGCACTTGGAAAGAGTGAGGGCTCCCTGGATGGGTAGACAGTGCTGCTTTCTGAAGACATGATTTATAAAACAGAGACAGCTCGGGCTTCGTTTCTGAGGGGCTGAGTGAACAGAGGCTGGTCACTGAGGCTGTGTAGGAAGGTAGTGCCAGGTGTCAGTACCCTGCGAGAGACCTGACCAGGGAGGAGAGCAACAGACATCACTCTGGTCGGAGTTGACTCTCTGTGTAGCTCATAGCTCACCGTTATCCACAGATGGTAAAGGGGCTCTAAGCAAATCATTGACTCCGCATAGACTTGAGGTGCCTGAAGCCAAATTGTATTTCCAACAGGGATGCCCTTTCATTAGCTGGAATATTTTAATCAATTGTTTGAAAGTGTAGGAACAACCTCTCACAAGCATGCATTTGTTAGCTACGACACCAGGAACTCACTGCTTGACCTTGAAGTTTTGTTTCCCTGGCTGTTTGTTGAAATTACAGTTTGATCATTACTGCCCTAGGTGGTTTTCCGGTTGTCCAAAGACACACGTATGGCAGCCATAAGACAACTGTCAGTTGACCGATCCCCAACTTTAAACAAGCTTTGAGTTATTTATTCATTTATTTCAATTTATGTGTATATGTGTGTGTACCACATGCATGCAGGTATCTTTGGGGGCCAGATGAAGGCATCAGATCTTGAAGTTACAAACAGTTGTATTCACAGCATATATAAACAGAGGAGATAATGGCTGAAAATTCTAATAAATACATACATTTTATATACCTAGATGTTTTCTGGAAGCTTATATTTGAAATTCCTATGTTTATTGGTCACTAAGTGATAAGCATTTTCCCAGGGGAAATGGTGCTTATTGAAATATTTTAAAAATAAATTTAAATTATTTTTAATTTAAATAATTTTAATTTAACTCACAGGGGGCAGACACCTGTGATCCTACACCAGGAAGGCAGAGGCAGGTTGATCTCTTTGAGTCTGAGGCCAGACTAGTCTACAACAAGTAGACTCATGGACAACCAAGGCTACACAGAGAAACCCCTTCTCGAAAAACCAAATGATGATGGTGATGATGATGATGATGATGATGATGATGATATTGGAGATATGGTTATAAAGGGCAGTGGATAATGATCCTGTAGCAAGCAACAGCCCAAGAACCCTGAAATGGACAGCTAAATAGTGGGAGCCCTGTGGGGGATTAAGAGGTCCCTAAATACACCAAGGAGTGGATAAGGTGCATGTAAGGCTGCTCATATGCCTAAGAAACACTAAAAAACACCTAAGGTCTTACCTTCGGGAGACCCTTGATCGCTGTGTAAAGTTAGTGAAGGGTAAGACAGATCTCTCAGCTTCAAGTGCGTAGTTCAGCTGAGCATGGTGGCACACTCCTGTAATCCCAGGACTGAGGGGTGCCGATGTAGTAATTGTTATCTCTAGTGTTCTCTGGCCAGATAACCTAGTCAAAACATAGTGTTCTGTTTTCATAAAAACAAAACAAAACAAAATAAAACAAAAAAAAACCCAGAGCAATAAAAAAAATGAGCAATAGAGAAAGACACCCAAAGTGGACCACTGGTCTCTACACACACTTGCACAAGTGAGAATACACTCCCACACATATGCATGCATGCACACAAAACACACACACACACCCCACCACCAACAACAACAACAGCAACAATAACAAAAACAAAAATAGAAACTGAGTTCAACATGATTTTAGGCAATAAAAACTTAGATGTAGTTCAGTAACTATCAATGGGTAACCTGAAATTTAAAAAAAAAGAAATAATTTGATAGCAAGAACTGTAAAAGCATACTTTGTATAAATTTAGCCAAAGAAATGCAATTGTTACACATTAAAGAGAACAGAATAATGAAGGACAAAACTAAACAACGGCTTCGTGAGTGTAATGACGCCTGCTTGTAAGAATAATACGATTTAACACTGCTAGAATGGCTCTATTGTTCAAATTCATCTGCTGATGCAGTAGAATAACTTCTAAACCTTTACTGTTTGTGGGCTGGAGAAAATGGTTCAACAGGTAATAACAAATACTGCTCTTGTAGAGAGCTCAAGTCTTGTTCCCAGCACCCACACCAGGCCGCTCTGCCCATGTATGTAACTCTAAATCCAGGGGATCTGATGCCCCTTTCTGGTGTCTGTAGGCAACTGCACTCACATCCACATACCACCCCCATGCACACACACACACACACACACAATTAAAAATAAAAACAATTTTTAAAAAAATTCTAAGGGTCTTTTTTATTCTTGAAAAAATTGATAAATTAGTGCCAAATTTAGTGGAGATATCCAAAGGACACAAAAATCAATCATATGTCTAGGTACAGCTGATTTGGGGAATGAGAACAAGATCAGTCACCAGGGACAGTGATAGCCTTTCTACCAATAACAACAAAAAAAGAATAACTAGTTATCTGTCCGGAGCCAACCCAGGGCCATTCAAGGCCAAAAGAGTCTACAGGCTATGGAAAAATACTGATGCCCATTCCAAAGCTAAACTTCTTCCTTTCAGCTTCTGCATAACTTCCTCCTTTCAGCCCCTTCATAACTTCCTCCTTTCAGCCCCTTCATAACTTCTTCCTTTCAGCCTCTGCATACCTCTGCAGATGCCGTTTAGCAGGTTAGCTCAGGAATTTCCGAGAGATAGTTAGCTAAGATAAGATAGGAATTGTTCTGAGATGAACCACAGGATGTTCCCCTGATGATATCATCTGGAGGCATTCTCGGCCCCCCCCTACTGCTTAGCTCCTGCCTCCACCCCATATAAGCTTTTGCTTTTGATTCAATAAACAGACCTTGATAGGAACGCTACTTGGTCTCCGCTCTTTTCTTTCTCATCCCATCTCCAGGTATGGCTCCCCTCGCAACCCCGTAATTACTGGTCCTGCTGGACGGGATCAGTTATCTATGCGGAAAAGGATGAATTCAGATCTCCACCTCACACTATATGGTAAAATCAACTCAACAGACCTTAGTGTGAAAACTAAGAGCATAAGGCTAGAATCTTAGAAAGAAAGAAAAAAAATGGATGTAGAATTGTATAACCTTCAACTGTGCAACGTTTCCCCATTCCAGAGCGATGACAAGCAAGTCCTCATTCATGAAGTAATAAATCATACATTTATATGTCTTGTCTGAAAATAAAAAGTATTCTACATCCTGAGCTATGATGCTCCATTTTCATAAGAAGTATATTTTTATTTTATAATATATTTCTAGTTTTAAGAAGTGGAAGGAAGTCACCAGCGAAGAGCAGCAGCTTCAGAAGCCTAGCCACCGCCACTGCAGGGGACATTTTCATTAAGTAGAATCTTAATCATTGCTTACCTTTGATCATCCCCTGTCTCCACTTCAAATGCCCTGCTTAGCGAGATCACTCATGACTAAACCCCACCGTCTGCATGCAAGGAAAAAAAAAATCCCCTGAAGAGGGGAGCAGAATGTTTTATATTGAATTTCCTCTAGCAATAGGGCTGCTAAGATACAGTGTTGAGTGTGATAGGTGTATTTTTATGGCCAAGTTTTTATTTAATTGAAATTAATATAAGCATGCTTTCAGATCACATGACGGTATTTTTAACTAAAATTGTAAATTAAAATATGGTTGATATGACGTTCCCATTCCTTCCTCCAACTCTTCCTATGTCCCTTCCTCTCCCTTTCAAACTGATGACCTCTTTTTCATTGATAATTATCGTAACATAATTATAATATAAGTATACACATATTGCTTGCTGAGTTGGCTTACCGTGGCTTGTGGGTGTATGGTTTTGGGACTGACACTTTGTAATGGATGACCAGTTAAGGAGTCATCCTGGGAAAGGCTAATTCTTCTTTCAGCAGTCATTAGCTGCCTGCAGTTCCTTGTCTAGGGGTGGGAGCCATACACTTTCCACCTTCAGTGTTAACTTGCCCATTGATAGTGTCATT
>OU015751.1:51012499-51041021 GCA_907169655.1 Acomys percivali
GGTTCCTGTCTTCAGGTTCCTGCCTTGATTTCCTTCCTCAACTTCCTTTGTTGATTGACTCTCGTGTGGAAATGTAAGCTGAAATAAACCCTTCTCTCTCCAAATTGCTTTTGGTCAGTGATTTATCACAGCAATAAACACCCTAACTAAGACACCAGATTTACCTCCAGGATGAAAATTCAGGCACACCACATGAAGCCTAAAGAAAGAAAACAAACCAGAAAATCCAAGCTCTGAGCTACTTGTATCAGGGCAGGGCTCTATAACTGCTTGCATCTTTCCCATGAGGGCCCCTACCACTCTGGATAGGGCCTTTTTAAAATTCTTATTTCAATTAATTAATTTTTTCCCTTTATACCCTGGTCATAACCTACTCCCTCCTCTCCTCCCAGTCCCACCCTCCTTCCCCCATCTCCCCTCTCCTATTCCTCAGAAAAGGAGAGCCATTCACCCACCCACCCCAGCTGAGGTCATATCAGGACTGAGTTCGTCCTCTTCCCCTGTGGCCTGGCAAGTCAGTCTGGTCAGGGGGAAGTGATCAAAAAGCAGTCAATAGAGTCATGTCAGAGACAACCCCTACTCCCCTTACTAGTGGACCCACATGAAACCTGAGCTGCCCATTGGCTACATCTATATAGAGGATGAAGATCCAGTCTATGCAGTGTCCTTGGTTGATGCTTCCGTCTCAGCAAGGCACTCTGGGCCCTGATTAGTTGGCTCTGTTGGTCTTTATTGATTAATAGGGCATCTCCACTGCAAGTTCACATTGTGATTTGACTTGTTATTTGAATGTGTAGTCTAACCCCCGACACTCATGTTGAAATGTGATTTCCAGTATGACAGTGCTGAGAGGTGGGGAGTTTGAAATGTGGTTGAGAGAGTGTGAAAATGGATTGGTGGGTAAAACACCTGCAGGCAAGTGTGCGTATCTGAGCCGTATCCCAGTGCCCACATAAAAATCTGGCATGATGGCATGTGCCTGTAATTCCAGGACTTGCAGGGTGGGGCACAGATATAAAAAGAATCTTGAGAGAGGAAGGCACCAGATGTTGGCCTCTGACCTTCATATATGTGTGTACACATATACATGAACACACATACATGCACACAAAAGTGGTTGCAAAGAAGTGGTTACTACCAGGTCCTTACAGAGATAATGTCTTTCTTGAAACAATTGACTGTTGTAAAATGAGTTCAGTGCCCACCCCCTGCTCACTGGCCCTTTTCCTTTATACCACGAGACGAAGTTGTTCAGATGCTCACAGCATCTTCTTGAACTTCCAGCCTCCCAAACCATGAGCCATGCAGACATTTTTCCTTTATATTAATAAATTGCTCAGTCTCTAGTGTTCTATTTAATTTAAAGTAGACAAAAACTTGAGTAAACTTTACGAAATCCCAACACATCATGGAAGCCATTTACTGAATGTGGGGCTGGTGATAGCAGGAGGTATGGTGGTTCCATCCTCCCATCGGTGTAGTGCAACAGCCCTGAGAGCTGCCAGTGTAGTCAAATGGACAGTCAGTCCCTGCAGTAGCGAGAGACATTGGAAGGCACTGATTACCTTAGAAGTGCAAGAGAACAGCAGGATGGGCGGTAACTAGAGCATTCCTACCATGTAGGGCAGTGGGCTTGGTTGTGATGGTTCTATCGAAATGGTCAAATGGAAGAAAGCATGGGTGACACGTTATATGACTAGACAGGACACAATCCACACTTTATATTTTGAAGATGTCACCAGGTGGGCACAGAAACTTCCACCAGGGAACCCAACTCACCCAGAAGGAAGTGGTACCCAGTGCTCATCTCCCAAAGCCTGTAGTGACCTTCTTCCTTTTCTACTTATGTGCGAGGAAGACGGTGGCTGGGATAAGCCAAGCAACCCAAGGTCACCCGAGTTGGTACAGATACCCCATAGCAGGACCAGGATGCAGAGGCAGATATTGCTAAGAATAGGCTACTCTGCCTCTGAGTCAAGGCCATTTGGGACAAAGAAGGGCACCTCTCCTGCATTTAGCACTCCTTGCTGCAATGTAGCCAACTTTGAAAATCACTGAAAAATATGTGATTCTTATTCTTTCCGAGTGTTTCCCCAAGCCATCGCTCTGCCTAAAGAATGCTTTCTTGGTTTGGGGCTTGCTAGGAGATATCCACCCAACCATTTTTCTCTCTGGCTGTCCCGAGTATGGTCCACCTCAGGACCAAGTCACCCCCTCTCTTCAGAACCTAGGACAGGTTAGACATTCATCACATCGCGTTGCCTAGAGTTCTCTGTCTTGCTAGGAAGTCTGAGACTCAATCCACAACTCTGAAGGCTCTGAGGCTGATGATAACTTGAAGAATCCCCTTGTGGCTACCGTGTGTACTTGTAACTACCACACAAGTAGAGATGGAGGGGGCAGGGCTTCATAGGATTCAAAGATAAGCCAGGTGGGGGATAGAACATACCTTGCTTGGCTTGCATGGATACAGTTAAGATATTGGTGTCATGGCTTTGACTCAGTGTCCATGTGGTAAGTGGAAAAGTATCAAAGAAGCTTCTAGTAGCTCATGGAAAATTAAAAAAAAAAACTTTTTAGTGCCATCAGGATTTCTGTATGTGGAAAAAGAAGGCATTTCAAGTTGCTGAGGGCAGAGCAGGCTGCAGAGGGAACAGGCCCCACCTCACTTCCCCAGGGTGCTTAGAACCACTGTTTGTTCCAAGACCTTCAGAGTAAGACCGTTCATCTTCAAAGACACATGTGCTCTTCCTCTTACACCACATGCCCTGGAGCAGCAGAGACTTACCTCAGCTGCAGAGGCAGATGCTTCTGCAGTTGCCCTAAAAGGCCCAGAGGAGAAGCTGCTTCCGGAGGCTAGAAGGCTGGAATTCCCTCCACAGCACCCTAATGCCCACCAGCGTGGGCCTACTGAGGTGTGTACATGAGGACAGCCTATTCTGACAGCCTCGGTTGCCACACATGCAGCTTGTTCCACGCCCTTACTTCCTCTCTTAAGCGTCAGGAACCTTGAAACTTCTAAGTTCTGAGCCTCCATTTCCTCATCTGCATGTGGACTTGATATTTACCCCTGATGGAATGTGGGTGTACAGGTGAGATGACACAGGTGGCCCTCAGCACATGACCAGCATTCATTAGCTAGTTTCCATGTGTCTTAATTAGGGTTTTATTGCTGTGAAGAGACACAGGGCCCATGGCAACTTTTATAAGGGAAAACATTTAGTTGGGGCTGGCTTACAGTTTCAGAGGTCTAGCCCATTGTCATCATGGCGGGAAGCATGGCAGCATGCAGGCAGACATGGTGCTGGAGAAGGAGCTGAGGCTTCTACCTCTTGATCTACAGACAGCAGGAGGAGACCGTGTGCCACACTGGGCATACAGCCTGAGCATATGAGACCTCACGGCCTGCCTCTGTTGTGACACACTTTTTCCAATAAGGCCACACATACGCCAAGAAGGCCACATCTGTTAACAGTGCCACTCCTTATGGGCCTAGGGACCCAGTTACATTAAAAACCACCACATGATACACTAAGTAGACCTTTCTCAGCACCTTTGTGGCATCTGTGGTGGATGTTGAGATAAAACAATGATGGGTTAAAAATGTATCCAAGTGTCAAAAGAACTATCAATGCATAGAGGAGCCAAAGACATGAACCACATGTGTTATGGTGCCCCTAATGATGTCCAGGGAACACAAAGATGGTGAAACACCATTGGGAGGAAACTCCACATGGGAGGGATGTGCCTTGCATCTTCTATATAACCCCAACACCTAAGGGGTTGCGTTGTGAGTTCAGTACAACCTGCTTGGGGAGGGGGCCACAGAAACAGCTCACTCACCAAAGTACTTGCTGCACAAGCATGGAAAACCTGCTCTAGACCCCTGATACTCCTTTAAAGCTGTGCATGGTGGAGTGCTTGCAACCACCGCGCAGGGCAGGCAGGGACTAGCAGATCTCTGGAGCTCCCTAGGCAGCCAGCCCAACTAGTTCAGTAAGCCCCCAGCTCTAGTGAAGAGACTGCCTCAAAAATCAAGATGGAGAGCTATGGAAGAAAACATTCAGTTTAGACTTCTAACCTCCACACTCACACATCATCGTCTTCACATACACATGAATACATGTGTACACATGTACACATACTTGCACACACACACACACACACACACACACACACACACACATAAACATGCACACGCACTGGGAAGCTTGCTTCCTCCACCTTACACTTCCATGAAGGCCAGCCTGAGAAAGCTCACTCTCCAGTGAGAAGCCATCTTATCCTCAGCTTTCTTGGCCCCTTCATAACAAGTCCATTGACAGACAAGAGCATCTTAGCTCCAATTTCTCCAGCTCCCAGAAGCCTGTTCTGCCTGTTGCCTTCAGAAGGCTTCAGAGGTTGATATTTACACCGGGAAGATTAATCACTCTCTGCAGAGATGCCTAGATTGCAGGCCTCCGTTTTTATAGCATTTGTCCTTGAATGGTTCATCAACACCAACACAGTAGTGATCATTTCAAACTCAGCATGAATGATGCTGCAGCGGCGGGGGTCAAGTGTTCCCATCCCGAAACAGAAACCAAAGCAAGAGGCTTGTCACACCCTGGAGGGAAATAAACACAGCTGGGAGGCATGGAAGCCGGGTCGGATCTTTGATTGATTTGTAAGCTTTCCACCAGAGCAGGGGTGGGTGTTTATTTATCTCACCAGCTATATAAATGTCCCTAGATACCAACATGATGATTTCCAAAAATGAATTATCTGTGAGAGAGGGAAATAGCAAGGGCCTCGTGGATGAAATATAACTTGTTTCTTGTCATATATGTATATTAAAGTGGATATGATCTATTCCATTTTGAATAAAAACATCAGCTGAACTACGCAGTCTTTGAACCACTTTCTCCAAAATAAAAATAAATAAGGAAGTTGACATAGTGCAAAATGTATTTGTCTCTCCGGTGAGGGTTTGCTGTGACGAAGGATTGGGGTGCAGTAGGTTTTTGGCTTTTGTTGGCCAGTTTGACACTGCTGTCTTGGAGATGTTCAAGTGCAAGGACTGAAGCACAGTCTTCCAAGGATTAATCCAGAATCCTGTTCCCACTTGCAGAGCACCTGCATGTACAGGTGTTTCCCACCTGCTGAGCACCTGCATGTACAGGTGCTGCCCACCTGCAGAGCACCTGCATGTACAGGTGTTTCCCACCTGCTGAGCACCTGCATGTATAGGTGTTTCCCACCTGCTGAGCACCTGCCTGTCCAGGTGCTGCCCCCCTGCAGAGTACCTGCCTGTCCAGGTGTTTCCCACCTGCTGAGCACTTGCCTTGCCTAGCTTCCTGGCACTGCAAAGAGAGGAGACTGCAGAAGATGTTGATCAGGCAGGTCTCAAAGCGGATGGGGCATAGCTCTTGGGAATGTGTTTATCAGCCAAAGTACTCAACCCATTCTTTTCAACATTCAATACAGCCCAGGTCCAGGGTGAGCATGTCCCTGACATGGCGCTGAGCAGCTTCTGCTTCCATCTCCAACCTGCCTCCCCAGCCCAAGAGCTGCAGCCTTTACCCTTTATGAGCTTCTTAAGCTCAAGCCCGACTGATTGCCCCTCCATATCTCCAGCTAGTACACCCCATTCTCTTCTGCTGCTGTCTTTCACGGGGATACCTACTCCTCTAGGTTACTAGGCATATTAGCCTCCAACCACATGGACACAAATGCACACATTCAATAACACACATGTAGACACACATACATGCACACACAATCATGAATGTCACCCACTTGTATCTTAGCATCCATACTCATACCTTTATACATATTCATCCACTCTTATGCTCACACATACACACCAATCAGATGATACACATCTGTAAAGCTCCTTCAACCTGAAATTATTTTTTTCTGCTACAATGCAGAATTGAGTATGAAGCCACCCACGTGGCAGAGATAAAAGGAAGTCCACCACACTAGGTTCCCAATTCAGCCGAGTTCTCCAGGCAGAGGATGTGGCACACGGCCTCCCCAGACACTGCAGCGATCATGTAGCACAAGCCAAATGAGATGAACTATACCAGTAGGCATCCCTGTACTGTTCCTCAGAGGAATCTTTCAGAAATTCTCTTTGCAGCACTGTTCTTGGGATCAGAGCCATAGAGAAACTGCTCTCACGGGGACTCCATACAGCATGTGCAAGGTTTTCCACAGTATGTGCCAAACACCCAAAAAGCACAGACCTGGGGAGCAATTGTGATCTTAATACTGCCATGCTAAAGAATAATGATAAAATATGTTCCCTGTTATGACTGATCGCAAAAAATCACTGTTGTGCAAACATGCTTGAATTTACAAGATATATATAAGCACATGTGCATACATTGTAGACTTTGATTTTTTTTAACCTACTTTATTTGGGGTTCCTTAATGCCTCTACCTCCCTTCCAACCTACTGACTCCAAGTAGGAGAGAAAGAACGTTAGTAGGGACAGGAGATGTAGACCTGCTTAGACTCAGTTCCTTGGGACGAATCCACTCTTTGCCATCAGGAGTCCAGCTGTCCAGACAAACAGCAAACAGCAAACAGCAGCAGTGGAGCGAATGGGCAGCAGCCTCCTTGCTTCTCTAGAGCGTCTCTCTCTAGAAGGGTCTCAAAGTGAAACACTCTCTCTCTCTCTCTCTCTCTCTCTCTCTCTCTCTCTCTCTCTCCCCCCCCCCCCCCCGCTTTTATTTATATCCTTTCAGAGTCTGCACAAGTCTGTTTCCCAGCTGGCAAAGACCACACCCCCTCACAGGAGGCAGTTTCCAGCTGACAATGATCACACACCCTCTCACAAGGCTTTTATCAACCATGGATAAATTAAAGGCAGTTTTACATCCCACATACTTGGGATCAAAACAAAAACATATTTATAAAACATAACCAAAACTTCCATACCTGAATTTGAGACCAATACCTTTGGTGTAAATTCACAATGGCAGTTTGTAATAAAGAAAGATGATATTTATATTGTCTTTTTTTTTTTTTAGCTTTTAGAATGACAGAACTGGTACGCTTTTTCTACAAACTGTCATAAGAACTCATTTCCTACATAAAAATCCCAAAACTCAACTCAATTTTAGTCACTAATTATTGAGTATCTATAGCATACAAAAACTTAAGATCAGTTACCTCTCTTTGCATGACATCACAGGCAGAGTAAGTGCTGTGCATTGTTTCTCATAGGAGGAAGCTGAGATTCAGAGCTGAAGAAATGTGTTCAAGCTCCCTGTGGTGATTAATTGGTTGTCGACTTAACAGGATCTAAGTGTAGTTACTAGAGTGCCCTGAGGAGGAAAACCTGCACTCAGTAGGGGCAACACAATTCTGTATGCTGTAGTCCCAGGTGGCACGGAAAGAAGAAAAGTGTGCATTAGCATTCATCTCTCTGAGCTTCTTGACTATTGACACTGTGACCCTCTGGTCCCTGTTCCTGCCCCTGTGCCTTCATCTCTAGGTGGATTGTACTCTCATTTTAAACAAGCCCTTAATCCCTTAAATCATTTCTTATCAGATAACTTGTCATAGAGGTAAGAAGGGTAACTAATACAGTCACAAGGTAGGATGTGTCCCTATGGCAATAAGAGAAATATCTTTCTACATTACAAACTCCCATTGTGAAATTACATGAAAGGTACTGTCCTCAAGCACAGGAAATGCACATATAAACACATACATGTATGCACATAGGCTTTCTCTCTGCCAGTCTTCAACAAGAGGCACGAGGGAGCCACTGCTGTTTTCAAAACTGCAATGCAGAACAAAGCCCTAAAACAGACCAGAAGGAACCACCCGGAGCAGAGCTAGGGCCTCCCCAAAACCAACCCCCAGCCACCCCCTTTTTAATCTAGAAGTTCTACTGCAACCTTCACTGCCCAGGTTAAAAAAAAAACACAAAAAACAAAACAACAACAACAACAACAAAACAGCTGCATATTACAAACTTTTAGTGTTTCTCCTTCATCTCACCAACATTTATAACACTGTTTGGTGCTCGACACTAGCCTAGGTGATGAGCCAAACGCAGAGTCGGTTTAACCCTCGCCTCCAAAGTGCTGAGTGTACACACTGGGAACCAGTTCAAGTTCTATTAACTTTCACTGCAGCAATTCATGTGCATATAAACACGGCCGTACACTAGGTGATATGCTGGGAATGAGGCCCCATAAAAAGCTTAAGGAGCTTAGGTCAAAAAACAAGAAGCAGATGATTTTAGGGGTGACCATTTTGTACAGAGGAGCAAGGAAGGGGAGAGGGACACCACCTGGGGGTGCTAGAGAGATGAGAGGGAAAGGAGAAAGTGGTATGATTCTGTTTTCATAAAAAAAATATTAAAAAAGTAAAACAAAATTTAAAAAAGATATGCTTATGCCTCTATTGCACCCGACACTTTCATATATTTAGCAGTTAGGCAGCTATGGATCTGTGCTAAGTGCTTGTGAAAGAGAAGCAGACACACAGTGCAGCTCAGCCCCAGCTCACCCTCCCGGGGCCGCAGTCCAGTGGGACCAGCGTGTGTCAACCAAGAAGGCTGCAGTTTTATTCTTTCCTTTCCTTTATTCTTCTCTTCTAAATTACATTCCTGCTGTAGTTTCCGGTCCCTCTCCCTACTTCCCTTTCCCCCAGATTCACTTTCCCTCTGGCCCCCGAGCCCCCAAACAAACCAAAAACCAGGACTCCCAGGGATTGGCATGGCTATCCATGTTCAGTAAGTTACAGTAAGACAAAGCACAAATCCTTATATCCCTTTATGTCATGGCTGAAGGAGGCAAACCCGGTAGGGGGTCCCAAGCCCAGTCAAAAAAGTCAGAGACACCCCCAGTCCCACTGTTGGAAGTCCCACAAGAACACTAAGTTACACAATGATAAAGTAAGTAAAGAGGACCTAGCTCAGACCCACGCAGGCTCCGTGGTTGCTGCTGCAGTCTCTGTGAGCCCCTGTGAACCCTGTTCCCTTGACTCTGGGTCATGTTCTCCAGGTATCTTCAAGCCTCGTGATTCCTAGGAACCTTCCAAGCCCCTCCTCTGCGGGTCCTCCTGGCGCCACCTAGTGTTTGGTGTGAGTCTCTGCATCTGCTCCCATCAGTTGGTGCATAGCCTCCCTCTGATGACAACCGGACGAGGGACAGAACTAGGAATATAGCAGAATATCATTAGGAATAATTTCATTGACTTCCCCCCCCCAGTTGTGTCTGGCTCTATCCAGCCTCTGGTTCCTGGCCATCCAGGCAGTGTCAGGATGGGCTCCTTCTCTTGGCACAGGCCTCAGGTTGCGTCAGTCATTGATTGGCCACTCCCAAAAGTTCTGTGACACCATTATTATCCCAGCACACCTTGAAGGCAGGAAAGAACGTAGGGCACAGATTGTGTGGTTGGGTTGATGTCTCAGTCCCACCCCTGGAAGCCATGCTTGGTCATAGATGATGTCTGGTCCAGGAGACTTTGCTAGGTTCACTCTCATAGACTCTAGGAAGTTTCCACTAAACTAGGTTTCTGCAGCACCTCCAATCACCCTCAAATTGTCCCCAATTTGAGTCATCTCCCCTAGTCCTCTCTCCCTTCATCCCTTCGACCCTCTGCCTGATCCCACCTGTTCCCACCTCCATCAGCCCCGAGTCCACTCACAAAATCCACTCTATTTCCCCTTATTAAGGTGATGTGTGCACAGTCACCACCCCCAGCCCTCCTTGTTACTTGGCCTCTCTGGGTCTGTAGATTGTAGTGTGATCATCCTTTGCTTGACAGCTAATATTCACTTATAGGTAAGTAATGCCATGAGTGTCTTTCCTGGTCTGGGTTCCCTCACTCGGTATGATCTCTTGTAGTTCTATCCTTCGTCTGCACATTTGATGATGTTATTGTTTTTAATAGCTGAGTACTACTCTGTTTTGTAAATGTACTGTATTGTCTTTAGCCAATCTCTGGTTGAAGGGCATCTAGATTGTTTCCAATTTCTGGCTATAACAAATAAAATTGCAGTTAACATGGTTGGGCAAGTGTCCTTGTGATAGGATAGAGTGTCCTTTGCGTAGATGCCCAAGAGTGGCATAGCTAGGTCTTGAGGTAGATGGATTCCCAATTTTCTGAGAAATTGCCATATTGACTTCCAAAGTGGCTGTGCAACTTTGCACTCCCACCAGCAATGGAGGAGCAGCAACCCCCCTTCCTTTGCTCTACTTCCTTACTAGCATGAGCTGTCGCCTGTGGCTTTGATCTGAACCATTCTGACAGGTGTAAGATGGAATCTCAAAGTAGTTTTGATTTACATTTCCCTGATGGCTAAGGATGTTGAACATTTCTGTATGTGTTCCTCAGCCACCTGAGATTAGATTCCTCTGTTGAGAAATATGAAAGGACAATACACAACTTCATATGAAAAAAGAAAACCAGGATATCTAAAACAATCCTGTAGAATAAAAGAACAACCAGAGGTACCACCACCCCTGATTTCAAGCTGTACTACAAGGCTACAATAATAAAACCTCATGGCATTGGCATATAAACAGATAGGTTGATCAATGAACAAGACCTAGGCACAAATCCACACACTGTGGACTCCTCATTTTTAGTAAAGAAGCCAGAAATACACAATTAAAAAAAAGCATCTTTAACAAATGGTGCTGGTTGAACTGTATGGAAAAATACAAATTGATCCATTTGTATTACCCTGCACAAAATGCAAGTCCAGATGGATCAAAGACCTCATAAAACATACAACCAGATACAGTAGGAATAATAGAAGAGAAAGTGGAGAAATCCTTGAACGCATTGGCACAGGAGACAACTTTCCTGAACAGAACACCAACAGCTCGGGCACAAAGAACAACAATTAATAAGTGGGATCTCACGAAACTGAAAAGCTTCTGTAAGGCAAAGGGCACCATCAATAGGACAAACTGACAGCCTAGAGTGTGGGAAAAGATCTTCATCAACTTCACATCTGACAGAGGGATAATACCCAAACTATATAAAGAACTCAAGAAACTAGACATCAATTTAAAAAAAGCCAATTAAAAAATGGGGTATAGATCTAAGGAGTTTGATTCTTACTCAGAGCATAAGCAGCCACTTACACTGTAGAATAATAAGAATCATGGAAGAAGGGCTTACCTTCAACTACGCTGTGGAAATAGGCCTCATCACCAGGGAGCAGTGTGGTGCAGAGCATGTCCTCCACTTCACTGTCTTAGAGCAGACCTTTGTCACCTTTTTCAGGTGTGTGTGGGGAGAGGCAGATTATGCCTGTGTTGTATGCATGATACATGCTTGTACATATATACGGAGACTGGGAAGGTCATTTGGTGTCCTTTGTTACTCTGTCTTACTTCATTGGGACAAGGACAGTAGAATACAAGGATCAATACCCAGCAAGTCTAAATAAGTCAGTGAGCTTCAGCTTCAGTGAAAGACCCTGTCTCAAAAAATAAGATGGAGAACAATCAAGAGAGACATCATTACTGACCTCTGCCAGCACACACTAATAACACACAGTGTCTTAGGGAGCCAACATGAACAGTCCATCCAATACAAAACTCAGACAGCAAAATAGTCACTCCCCCCATTCAATGGCATCTAATCTGTATAAAAGTAGCCATGTCCATCATAAATAACACAAGGGCTTCGCATTCCCTGAGCTCTGTCACCAGCCAGGATTGAAGCGCATAGTGAAAATATTTCATTTGGGGCTTTCTGTACACAGCTATAGACTTGTCACTGTTTTTTACAGCCCTTAAGAATCCATGAATATAATCAGCCTTGTAACCGGTCACAAGCATGGGGACATCAAAGCATATATAGAAAAGCAGGGCTGGTGATAGTCTTGTCCCTTGGCAAGCAACCTTTGCGCCTCCATAGTGAAGGGTCTGTCAGCAACTTTATTGGGTCAAACCCCTGGAGAAGTTTATAAATTGATTAAAAAAAAAAAAACTCCTGTAGTGGAACTTGCCATAGTAGAATACATTTTTAAAAATTAGATCCTAAAATGATTTGACATGCCTATTTGAAATGCAGCACCATCTTACGAGTTGTGGCAATTATTTGGTCCATTAGACTACAGTTTTAAGAAGTTGGAGCCATGTTATCTTTGACCAAGGAATATGATGTTAGAACCAGTTTCTCAGCCCTTCCTCCCCCGTAGAGACGTGTTCTGGGAGGGTAGCTCTCAGAAGGAAGAACTGACTTCCAGAGCACTGAGAGAAAACAGGCATTTTTCTCATTCATTTTTTTTCTGTTACTCAATTTAATAAAATAAAAAGATGGCTTTAAAGTTACTCAGAGAAAAAAAGAGGAAAAAAACCACTTTATCTGTTTCATCGCCAGTTGCAAGTTTCCACAGTAAGTCTCAAGAAATGTGTCATCGATTTTAAAACTCCCCATGCCTTGGTGCTCCAGGATCTGTTTCACCAGCCTGTATAGGAGTCTCTTAGAACTGACTGGAAAAAATTCTCAATCATCAACTCATTCCCGTGGTTTGTCACAAGAATGGATGGAAGAGTAGATGCATGAATACATGATTGGATGGACAGTGGTTGGATAAATGGATGAATGCATGTGTGACTAAAAGGATGGGTGAATGGGTAGATGCATGGGAAGGTGGATGGGTGGGTAGCTGGGTAGGTGGGAGGACAGATGAAAGGGAGATGGTTGGGCAGACGGATGGATGGATGGATGGATAGATGGATGGGTGTATGGATGGATGGGTTGATGGGTGTATGGGTGGGTGGGTGTATGGATGGATAGGTTGATGGATGGGTGGATGGTTGGATGGATGGATGGGTGGGTGGGTGAGCGGATGGATGATGGATGGGTGTGTGGGTGGGTGGATGGATGGATATGTGGGTGGGTGGATGGACGATGAATGGGTAGATGGATGGATGGATGGGTGTTTGGGTGGGTGGGTAGGTGAGTGAGTGGTTGATATAAATGGTAGATGAGTGGATAGTTGAACAAACAAACAATTGAGTGGAAGCGGTGCTCAAGAGTTAGGTTTTCAAGTCAGACAGCTTGATTTTCAGCATGTGAGCTTTCTTCTCTTGTGCACTTAACCTTTTGCCTTTACATGACACAGATTATAATTTTCTTAAACTTTTTATTAATTCATTTTAATTGTCTGTGGAGGAGTATAGGTGTGTAGTTGCGCACATGTGTGTGTGGAAGTCAGAGGAAAACTGTGGGGTCAGTTCCTTTTCCACTTTATATTGGCTCCAAGGATTAAAGTAAGATTCTTAAGCTTGTACACGGCTGCACCTTTATCTGCTGAGTCATCTAGCTGGCCCAAGACTGACCCTCTTGAATCATAAACTTAGTTTGATAATTAAAGCAGATAGGAACCAAACTCCTGCCCTAGCTCGGTGCTCAGGATATGTGGAAGACTGCCAAAGATCACATCACTACTCTAACCATTGGCCTTTTCTACCCTTTAGCATTAGGACTCTTCATCTTTTCATCAAGTAAAATAATTCTAGTTACAGTTGACTTCACTCTCCTTTCTAAATGCCTCCCTACCTTTCTTGCCATTGGTATGGTAAGACTCACTGAGCAAGAGTCTGACTTGCCCAGGTCTTTCTGATAGGATCCTGAGCTGCAACCCTCTGTATACTCATCATCCAACAGTGAATTTGACTGCACCTCTAACACGTGGTTGGGCCCAGGCCCCAAGGTGCAGACTTCACTCCCGTCCTCTGGGTCTACTCTGTGTGCGTCAGCTAGGACTGGATCCCACTGACTGGAACTGCTGCAAGTCAAGCTAAACATCTCTCTAAAACTCATCCTCTGTGGTCCTTGAAGTTCATTCTTCATATTCAGGAACCAAATAAGCCTAGAACGACTTTGGTGACTACTGGGTTTGGGGTGATCCTAGCTCCCTAAACCAAGAAAAGCTTTATTGTTCTCAAAGGCAGCCCAATATTTTCATTTAAGAGAAGCTGCCTCTTTCTGTAGTGATGTCGGAGGGACTCAGCCTTTCTGCATAGAAGCTGATGCTAATATAATCTGGCTTTCACTGTCTGGATTAACTTCTCTCCAGTGGTTGATAGTTCTGTGATAAAGAGTCCCTCTGACCACGCCACCTAGAAGGTTCTCTTTTTATCCTTTCTTATTCTTTTTTTTATGTGCATTGATGTTTTGCCTGCATGTATATCTATGTGAGGGTGTCAGATCTTGGAGTTATAGACAGTTGTGAGCTGCCATATGGGTGCTGGGAATTGAACCCAGGTCCTTTGGAAGAGCAGTCAGTGCTCTTAACCACTGAGACATCTCTCCAGCTCCATCTTTCTCATTCTTAATGTGTGTGTGTGTGCATATATGTGTGTATGTACAAGTGCATGTATGTGGGAGTCACACATATGTGTCCAAGTATGTGAAGGCCAGAGGACAGTCTTTGCTGCTATTTCCTCAAGAGCTATCAACCTTGCTTATTGAGACAGGGTCACTTGCTTGCTTGACCACAGCTGCCTGACCAACTAGCCCCGGAGATCCCTTGCTTCTGCCCCCTCATGCTGGCACAGCGAGCATGTCCGACGATGGCCAGCTTTAAACATTGGTTCTGGGGATCTCACTCAACCCTTGCACTCACAAGGTGGGCTCTTTATGGACTGAGCCATCTCCACATCCTGGCACCTAAAATTTTCTGTCCATTATTCAAATGAAAGGAAGGCTGAGAGTGACCCAAAAGACACTTTATGTAGTGGGAGCACTGTACTCATTAGGCCAGACACTGAGGCCGAGGCTGTGTCGCTATCGGGCTCCCAAGATGAACTCGGCTCAGCCTCCCACAGGCATCGCAGCAGAGAGGGAAATTAGAGCTCACTGCCCTGGTGAGAGACCATGGACTCCAACCAGGTCCCCACATGCTTCTCATTAAGGATTTGCCCTCCCAAGCAAACACTCAAATCAGCCTTCGTGCAGGCCCCCTGCTCAGAACCAACTCAGGCCAGCATCTGGTAAAAGAGGCAGACCAGAGAGGATGCCAGCCCTAGGCTAAATTCGGGCTGCAGGGGACTGATACCACCCTTTAATTGGCATCCGTATCACAGAAAACACAGCTGATGTGTCAGCCAGGAAACAGAAAGGCGGACCCTGAGCCCTCTGTCCTGCTGAGACACCCCCACACCCACACAATCCTATGCTTGGGGAGTCAGTGTCATTTGCTTACTGAACACACTGTTCTGTGTACTTAGAATGGCAAGCGGTGTTTTTGCTTTTCTAGATCTTTCCAACAAAGCCATACCTGCCTTAGTCTTGGATATAGCTTCTTAATGATGGAATGCATTCAGTGTATTCTTCCTTAGGGCCCATTTTGTATTCTGTTCGAGACTGCTTTACAGCAATGATGTAATTTCCTCCCATAACTAGACCCAACCCCCAGCCTCCCCCTATTATACTACTCTCAAAAACTTCCACGGGTCAAGAGGTTGAGAAGATGGCTCAACAAGTGACAAACTTGCTGCACAAGCTCGAGGACTTGAGTTTCTATCCCCAGAATGCAAATAAGAAGCCAGATAAGGTGGTGCTCGCCTGTCACCCCAGTTGGTAGGGAGAGGGAGTAGAGACAGGAAGATGCTAGGGCTCACTGGCCAAATCAGCAAACTCTGGGTTCGATGAATGATCCTGTCTCAAAACTATGAGGGAGAAGAACAACTGAGGAAGGCTGATGTCAACCTCTGGCTTCCACACACGTTTTCCGTGTTTATTAATGCCAGTGAGCTATTATTCTTGATGTTCCTTTGCACATTGGTCACTCTAAATTTGAGTGAGGCAGAGACTGTTTCTCATCCAGAGTTATAATAAGCTGTCCCATTACCTGACAAGAGTCTTTTAAGTGGGATTGCTCATGTTACTGCGGTAATAAAATCCACCGAGAAGATGAAAAGCCAGCATTACGGGCTTGTCTCCACTTCTTTGCAGGTGAGAGCCCCCGAGTAGGAAGTTTTACAGCACATTAACATTTGTAATGTCATCCTGGGTTTACCGTTTTAATAGCCCCGGCATCTCTTCAGAATCCGGCGGAAAGCACTAGAGCTGTAGTTAAGCAGCCTCAGTGCGGGTCCTCCTGCCAGGCAGGCAGCCATCCTGTGACCCTGTGGAATCCATGCCTCTTTCCTGACTATAAGAGGCCTTTGCAGAAAACAGCACAAACTGCCGTGATGTCCACCTGTCCTTGACCTTTTAGAGTGGTGACTAGGGCCAGAGAGGGGCAAGACAGCCCAATGTATGATGCACTCAGCTATTGTAAGGGAGTCCAAATAACCCTTGCATTTTCAGTGACTGATTTAGAGCCACTGACTATGCTGTGTTAAGAATGGTACTGTACTCTATCCTAGTTTATCAGAATAAACCAATGCAACCTGGGTGCATGGCTGAGGTGCACACGTCCCACCCATGGGTCCTGACTTTCAACCTTAAATGTCATACCACTATTTCCTCATAATTCCAAATTTCCCCTCTGAAGGAAGCTTCCTTAAGACTCAGGGAGGAAGTGAGACTTGCAAGGCTCATCAAGAAAGGAAAGCTCGCCAGGCTCAGGAAGCTCCTAAAACTTACAAGATTCACAAGACCCCCTGGTTTATGCCATCAGTAGCAATTGCTTCTACAACAAGCCTAGGTGCCTTCAAGTTGGCCAGAGGACTCCAGGAATGAAATTTTGATGGGCTTTTCAGGGACAAAGCCATCTTTGAGTCATTCATGCTCTTGTAACTAACCCCTCATGCATAGTCCTGTAAGTGACCCCAATAAACTCACTGGCTCATTAAACTAGACTTCAGTGGAGTCACTACTTTGGCCTGTCATTGGTACCCTCCCTGTAGAGAATAGACAGCTCACATCTCCAAAGAAAAATCACATAGCATTGATCCTTGAAGGCATCCTCACTAAGTACCCTTACCGAAAGACTTCAGTACAGACAGGGAACGCTCTAACTCTACAGGATCTGGCTGGAGTCAGCTGTGGTTAAAAGGCGGGTTGTCCCCTCTGGCTCCAAGACACTGCTGAGTTTTCAGTTTTCCAATGGGAAGAGGGACAACAGGTGGGAGGGGTCATGAGTCCTCACTCTCTTGGTCTTTTTCTAGAATGATGATTGCATGAACATACATCTGCGTCACAGTCCAGGCACAATTGCCAAAAGACATAGTACTGAGTTGAATATGGCTAATCTACTTTTGTCTGCATTCCTAGTCCACTGGCCTCAGACATTTCCAGTGTAGTGCCTCCTGAGTGACTTAGTCAGGGTCACTACTGCCATGATGGAAGCCTATGATTAAAAGCAGCTTGGGGAGGAAAGGGTTTTTTTTCACTCATAGGTCCATATATAACAGTTCATCATCAAAAGAGGTGACGGAACTTGGAGGCAGGACCTGAGCCAGAGGCCATGGAAGGGTGCCGTTTGCTGGTTTGCTCCATGGCTTTTTATAAAACCCAGAACTACCAGCCTAGGGATGGCAATGCTCACAATGGATTGGGCCCTCCCACATCAATCACTACTTAAGAAAATACCCTACTGCTTGCCAAAAGCCTGGTCTTACGAATTTTTTCAACTGAGGCTGCCTGCTTGCTGTCTGATGACTCCAGCCTTTGTCAGGTTGACATAAAACCATCCAGTATATTGAGGAAATATGGGATCTTCACCTGCTTAGCAGGAACACGCTCAAGAGGAGTAAGAATCAGGTCGCAGACAGGGCTAGAGATTCAAAGTGCACATCTCCCAACCTGGAAAGGCCTTAGAGTGGCAGCTGAAAGATGTTCTGTGTGAAACAGGGAGTGATGCAAGAGGGCACAGGCTGGACCACTCCTGCTGGTGCATCTGGACTACTCCTGCTGGTGCATCTTTTCACGATGCATCGCCAAAGCCACGAGTTAAATATGTCCCACCCCTGGAGCTCCTGGCTACCAAGGCAGTCCTCACACAGCGTTCCAACTCTCTCGAGTACCTTTGTAAACGTTCCCTCCACTGCTTTGGCACACCCCCAGCAAGCTCATTCCGGTCTGCAGTTAGTTTTCACTTTTATATTTAGTAGAAGACATTTATTAAATTTTAATACATCCCTGAGTGACAGAACTTGGAACTTTACTAATGATGTTATAAATTTAAACACACAAACTGTAGAAACGGGCAGGGCAATTTTAATCGTAATGAGGCACATCTGATATTAGAAAGAACATTTTCATTTTGAGTTTTAAGCGGTACCTACTTCAGCTGGTTTCACACAGGAAAGTTGAGTGCGGCAGCATTACTCAAGAATTCTGATGTGAAAACAAAAATGATCCAGAATTTATTAGATCTGGCTTGGTTTTGGCTGATTTTATTGGATGGCTTTATTAATGCCTGTTTTTATTTCAGCATATATTCAATATTGTTAACAGAGAAGCACACATGCTTGCTAAGCACTCACTTTTCAGACTGCTCTCAACTGTCTTTTGGGGTCAGGTAGACAGTGTCTTTGGGACAGTGTCTCATTTAGTTATTCAGTTACAATGCATTCTTTCAAATTCAGTTTCAATTCATTCTTTCAATCATATGGTTTATGGATGTTTCATTTTTCTTTTCTTCTTCAGCAGTTTTTATATTTGTGTTTACTTTTAATGATAAGTGTGTATGTGGGTGCTGTGCCCACAGAGGCCAGAAAAGGGCATTGGATCTCTGGAGTTACAGGAAGTTGTAAGCTTCCCAACATGGATGCTGGAAACCAAACTCTGGTCCTCTGCAAGGTCAGGAAGCACTCTTAACTGTTGAGCCATCTCCTCACTCCCTGAGTGTTTCTGAATAATTATTTTACTCAAAAATATTTGGTTATCAAACAAGTGAGAGCCTCTCCATATATACATATGCACACACATACATATATAAGCAACATACACACATATGTATGCACATACATATACACAAATAAAAAATATGCACACAAACATATGTATACATGCACATATGCACATATCTATATACGATGTATGCATACATCTACACACACTTAGCAATACAAATATATATACATGTATAAACACGCATATGCACACATACACATATGTGCACATACATATATGCACACATACACATATGCACACATACATGTATATAACTTGTGTCTATTCTCCCATAGTCCTGGTGTATGCTCTTAGCCAAGCCGCCTTAGGTCCTAGCACAACTTGGCTTGTGTCTCATGCTGGATCTTTCTTCATCCTTCTCCTTTCACCGTGAGCACAGGCTACCACTTGGCGGGCACCTGTTTTCTCCCACCTTGTATGAAATATCCAACTATTGTGGTCTCTCCCAGACATCCTCAGTGGAAATGACCATGAGCCCAGGGACAGGAGGCAGTATCTGCAGTAAAGGATGCCGGGAAGGTAACAAATGACAAAGGTTCTACTCTAGTTGCTATTGAAAATTATGATGACAAAAAGTTACATTGTCGGGGGGCGGGGAAGGGGTTTCTTTGGCTTATGATTCTGATTTATATTAGATCATTTTCAGACCATCAAAGCAGAAATTCCAGAAATTCATCACATCCACCATCCACCATCTAGAGCAAAGATACTGAAAGCACCTTGCTTGCTCTCAGCCAGCTGTCTCTTCCTATGTTCATGACTCCCAGCCCAGGGAATGGTGTTGCCCACAGCGGGATGGATCTTCCCACATTAATTAATAATCAAGATGGCACCCTCACAGATGCCCATCGGCCAAGCTGATCCAGATTATTCTTCATAAACAACCTCTTTCCCAGGTTAGTTCAGGTTTTGCCAAATTGACACTTAAAACCAACCAGCATAACCACTTTGAAGGTGAATGGTTTCACCCGTGTGCACTGGGCAAGGTGGTGTTGCCTGCCATGAGTGCACAGGAGGAGCCTGTGCTTTAAACCTTGGACGAATTGCTCTCAGAATGCAGAGAATCCTGAAATCTCCAATCACTGCCTAAGGCCTTTCTCAGCACCATCTCCCTGTCTGGGGACCTAGAAATGGGGACATGATGCAGACCGAGTATTGGCTTTCCCTGCCACTCTGGCCTTGTTTACCTCCTGAGCCGTGTAACTTTTACTTCCTAGATCTTAACGAGTCCCTGCCCTCTTCCCAGGAGGGAATGTTTCAATTAGGAAGAAATGGCTACAAACCAAGCACTAGCTTCAGAAATATGAATAGAGTGGCAACAACCGAAGTAGCACGGAGGAAAGAGCCCGAGATCTGTGAGCAACAGGAGCCCTCACACATGCAGGCACACTGTGACAAATGGCTTGACAGCTCCTCAGCAGGTCAAACACAGTCCCTGAACGACCTAGCAATTCTACTGGTAGCCACACACACCCCCCCCCCCCCGCCCGAATCAATGAAAACATTTTCTATAAGGAAAGCTTGCTTGTGAATTGTTGTCATAGCTAGGCTAGGTGATGGGCAGGATGGGTCGTTACTGGATGAGTGAGAAACAGGACGGAATTGGAACACAGCTGGTGTTCAAGAAGGCCAGTACAGAGCAAGCCTTCCTGCTGGTTGTGGAGACAGACAAGAGGGCAAACCAAGCAGCATCCTGAGAGACTCAGCCCTCTGAGGTGGAGCTAGCATCCCGAAGGCAGTTTTCCCATTGCAGGTTGGTTGACTGGGGAATCACTCAGCCTTTGAGTAGAGTAAAACCAGGTCAGACATAAATCATGGCTCTGGAAGGTTCCCCCGTGGCATGGTCTGCAGCAGAGTGGTTGGTAAGGCAAGTACCCATCGTCTCACACATTTGAACCCTTGCTCCCCAGATGATTGTGCTATCTCCTCGGGGGTTTGTGGAGCATTTAAGAGGAACTTCCCTAGCGGAAGGCGGTCTTGAGGTCTCACTGCCTGGCATTACTTTCTGTTCATTCTCTGCTTTCTAACTTTGGATTCAGTATGACCCACTCTGCTGCCCTGCCTCCTCCACCCTAGCAAACCAGGCACTCTCAACCTGAGAGCCCTAAGGCAGGCTTCCTCCCTGAGGCTGTTTCTGGTTGGATATTCCATCACAGCTATGAGAAAAGTAACTAACACAGCCTGCGCCTGACTGTGATGTGTGTATCCAGCATGTCTTTAAGGGCGGGCGTGTGCCTCCTGTGTGAACTTGGGTGGTTAGCTCATCTTTGGAATGGATGATGGTACCCGCTGAAAGCACTGAGAGAATGAGCCATTCGTGACCTCCAGTGTCTTCTGCCTTAACACTCATGGTGTCAACTTTCCTCTCAGACACATCCAAGGCCTCTGCAGAGATTAGAGTAGCCAGTGGTTTGTTCTTGTGCCCCAGAACATTGGAGCTGGAGCTGGGGGCTCAGGGTGAACAGTGAAGGCCTTTTGTAAATGCTACTGGGATGCCGAGCCAGTCCTGGATTACAGTGTGTTGATCAATACAAGGTTCTAAAGCCTTGTTGAGTTTAAGCTTCCTGTGGTGCCCTATATGAATGAAAGAGTGAGGACGTTGTGGGCATAAAGTAGGCAATGGCATTGCAGGTGGGACTCCCAGAAAGGAAAGCAGCCCACCAATGCCTTAACTGATTATCCCTGGAACAAGAGTGTGCCACGAGATGCCACCTTTCAAACACCCACAGCTGCTCATCACAGCGGTGTTGGAGGGAGATGGTGCCACACCCCGTAGGGAGTCTTCTCACAGCAGGCAGGCTTAGGGAGCCCCAAGATCAGACAACTGATCAATATTAGTGCAGCAGGCTGAGCAAAATCTCCGGGCTGAATGAAGCAGCACATGGCCCGCAAGGACCACCACAGTAACCAAAGTAGCAGAGAAACATTAGCAAAGGTACCCAAGAGAGCCAGAACTCCGTGTGAGGGCTGCCTCTGTAGCCAGACACCGCCCCAGGAGTGGGGGCAGACTTAACTCATAGCTTTGGCGATGCATTGTGAAGTGCTGTACCAGCCCAGATCTATGCTTCATGAGAAGAATGTTCCATGACTGACTACAAATCCATTTGTCAAAGTAACAAAGCAGAAGAGAAGAATGCCATTGTGGGCTGACATAGAAAAACACACTCTGGACACCCACTCCTCAGCCTCCTGGTCATTGGAGTGTTTAATAGCTTTCATGGGATATGTGTGTGTGTGTGTGTGTGTGTGTGTGTGTATGTATATATGTATATGTATATATATACATACAGATATGAAAATTCACCTACCTAAGCATGCAAGCCAGTAGTTTTTAGTATACCTGTGCAGTTGTGTGAGATGACGTCACCATATCTTAACGTGTCTCCATTTTCCCCTAATACTGACATTAAAAGTCACTTCCTACCCTCACCATACTCCTCAGATCTAGGGAGGAAAAAAAAGCTCTCTTTCTGTCTCCACAGGTTTTCTCAAGCCAGACATTCCACGAAGGAGGAGCCATGCAGTGCATGTTCTTCTGTGCCTGGCTTCTTTTGCTCAGTATAAAGTTTCAGGAGTTCATTCACACTGTGGCCATTATTTGAACTTTGTTCATTTTTATGGCTGAATAATAGTCTATTGTGTGACTATGTCAACTTGTATCTGATCAGTCATGGGTTAGTAGGAATTTGGAGTGATTATGATTTTTTGCAATTAGGACTAAAGCTATGAAAAAAATTCACAAGCAAGTTTTCTTTATGGAAAATTTCTTCATTGGTTTTGGGTGTGTAGCTATCAGTAGAATTGCTAGGTCATTCAGGAACAGTGTGTTTGACCAGCTGAGGAGCTGTCAAAGCCATTTTCCACAGTGTGGTTGGGTGTGAGGGTTATCTTGCTCTGTGTCCTCATAGACTCATTTTCTACTGTTCCTGTGGTGTCCTACCATCTGTGCTCTAGTATGTTACCCAAGACTTGATTTCCAATTCTGAATGACTAGTGATGCTGAGAATCATTCTCTGTCTCTCTGTCTCTCTCTTTCTCTGTCTGTCTGTCTGTCTGTCTGTCTGTCTGTCTGTCTCTCTCTCTCTCTCTCTCTCTCTCTCTCTCTCGCTGTGTGTGTGTGTATGTGTCTATCTCTCTGTGTGTGCATGTGTGCATGTATGAATGCATGTGCCTCTGTGTATGTGTGTGCACACGCGTGTGTTTGTGTGTGTGTGTGTGTGTGTGTGTGTGTGCGTGCGCAGATGTCAACCTGAGGGGTTATTCCTTGAGAGAAGTCTACCTTGTTTTGGAGGCATGGTCTCTTAATGGTTTGCACTAGACTAGACTGGCTGGTCAGCAAACTCCAGAGATCTGCAAGTCTCACCTCTCCAGTATGGTACAACCATACTGGACACTTTTATAGGAATGCTGGGAGTCGAAATCAGGTCTTCATGCTTACTCAGCAAGCACTTTATGGACAGAGCCAGCTCACTAACTAAAGATTATGTTGACCTTTGTGCCATTTCACAGCCCAGGGCACTCAAGAGTGGTTCACAGTTTCACAGTAAATATTTAAATTGGTAAGTATGAGTCCTTCAGATTCTTTTAGACATGTACGTGTTAATCTTTTTTTGAGATTTTCAGAATCAGCTAGTAAATTTCATTAAGAATGCTAAGATGCTAACGAGTCAGTGATGTGGCCCCTTTGGGAGACTACCAGTCAGGTGTGTGGGACAGCTGCCCGCTTATTTAGATATTTTCATTCATTTCTTTCAGCAGTATGATTTTCAACATACAAAATTTTATGATTCTGTCAGTTAGTTTATTAAATATTTTGCTTCATTGTGATAAATGATGCCACATTTTTAATTGCTCTTCTGGATTATTCACTACTGGTTTACAAACTGAAACTCAGTTTTCAGTCCTTAATTGTGAGATATATATGTGTATATATTTATATATATTTTTAATTTTACATTTTTATCCTTTTCATTTTGTTGTTGTGTGTGGGTGAGGCCATGTACATGTCACACAGCATGCATGTGGAGGTCAAAGGACATGCGTATCTGGTTTTCTCTTTCCATCACTGGGTCCAGAGATTGAATTCTAGCTTTTTGGAAAATTCTGTTATCCACCGAGCCATTTCATGGGCTCAAGTATGCATAAAATTTGTCACCATAAATGCTCTACATGTGAACCTTGGTGGCATTGAGCTATCTCTGTGCCTCTGTCCGCACCCATTTTCACATGTCACTGAACATCTATTCCTACTGAGCAATGGCTCTTCCCCCACCAGCCTCTGAAATACCAACTCTGTTCTGTCTCTGTAGACTGCTTGGCTCTTCCTACTGCCTGATGAAAATGGAACAACACAGCTCTTCTGTCGCTTGCTTATCTCTCCCAACATAATGTCCTCAAGGTTCACTCACATTGTAGCATATGTCAGGGTTTCTTTTCTTCCCTTTTCAAGGCAATGAGATATACCATAGTATATGACACCACACTGTGACTATTTATACATCCATTCATGAACACGAAGGCTCAATTTTCTTAACAAACATATTTTATTATAAACTTATTAACCAAGAGTACTTCACTTATAACCCAACTACCCTAAATAATAGAAAAAGAAGATTAAAGAATACACTAATGAAACCATTGGATATCAGTTCTGAGGAACAATTCTCCTGGCATAATGAGCAGGATTTCTGCTGAAACCTGGAGCAACCAGCACCTGGATCCTCAGCCAGAGCCTGGAGCCCTGAAGCCTTCCCTTGAGGGGTTTTCTCTGGGAGTGTCTTAAAGTGGAGCGATGAACAGCCAAAACTATCCCAAGTCTCCAAAGGCCCCACCTCTTGTTTTCGGCTCACATTTATATTTCCACTCAAATTTGTTCAAGGATGTTTTTCAGCTGGTTAATAACCAATCTCCCCCATATGGTTGTTTGACTTCTAAAGGGATAAACATCACCTGCTCTCTCACAAGTCTTTTTCTCATCCCCCACTTGTGATCTAAACAAAAAACATGTTTATCTCTCCTTCATGGCCATGTGAGTTGAAGCCATGTTTTAGTTACTGTGACTAGCAATGCTATGCACTTGCTATAAAGCAAGGCCCTGCTTTTAATAGCTGGATGGGCACAGACCCACACCCATCAGATGGCTGACTTATACATTAATTCTATACTCACACTTTTTGGAAACAAAACCAGTTTTCCACATCTGTGCACTTACAGTCCATCCTCGCCATCAATAATACTTATTCTCTTCTTTATAAAAGTATATTTATTGGCTTGAGTGAATGTATAACTTGTGTGTAGAGGGACAGATATGTAGATGCATGCATGTGCTCATAGATGTATAAGCACACACATACAGACACAGACACACACATCACACAGACACACACACACACTCAAAAGGTGCTAACAGTTGAAAGCTGGTGAAATATTTACTTTTAACTACAAATTCTATCAGATTCCAGTGGTTTTCATGAAGTGGTAGCCTTACCTTCTTACAGGTTGTCTCCTTCCCAACAGACGACAGCTCTGTCAATTTAGTACATTTACCACTGCAGGCTGCAGGTGTAAGTTGAATTGAGAAATCTTGAGGTCAAGGATTCAGATGCAAATCTTCCCGTGGATCAGGAACATGGCAAAAGGCCAACACAGGTCAAGAATGTTACAATGAGCTATTGTGGTCCAAAGAAAGGGGTTGAGCAATCACCCTCTTTTCTCTCCAGACCCTCGCTATGGAGCCTTGATTGCCTTGGATCTGGTTATGTAGACCAGGTTAACCTGGAACTCAAGTTGTCTGCTTACCTCTGCCTCCTGGGTGCTGGGATTGAAGCTGTTTGCTATAATACGCAGCTCAGAGGAGACTTTCAATGAGATCATCGTGAGAGGTTGGCCAATGGGCATGCTTGTTAGGGATTGTCTTTCTTAGGAACTTTGTTAGGAAGTTGAGGTTGGAAGGCTCACTCTCGATGTGGAAGTGTGCGCACTGCATTCTGGGTGGTCTAAGTAAAGCGACTGACCTGAGCACAGGCATGCAAGCATGAACCTACGCTCTGCTCTTGACTATGGCTGGAATGGGAGCAGATGCTTCCAGCTCCTGTGACTTGACTTCCCTGCAATGACAGACTGTGACCTGGAATTGTGACCTAAAATAAGCAGTCCCCACACTAGGCTGCTATTGTCAGGGTGTTTATCACAGGAACAGCTACAAAACTAAGACAAAATGACTAAGAGCTGAGAGGACAGGTTCAAGTGAATTAGAGATGCAGTTTTAATCACCTGAGGTCCTCAGCAGCAGGTGTAATTAAAGGAAGCCAAAGTAATATTAAATAACACTCGGTAATTGAATTCTGGCATGGAGACAGGAGGCTGCCTGTCACTAACGCTGTGCTCTCTGTGGATTCAGGTTGCTGTAGCATCGCACATTAGATAGATTATTCATCTCCTGAGTCTGCAGAGTGACCTATGTGAGAAGTGGTGCTAGCCCATTGCTTTGACTTGTGGAGGCTCATAAACCAAAGCAACCAAGGCTCCTGGAGGCTTGTAAGTTATAAGAGACAGAGCAGAACACCAAATCAATCTCACTGGCTGTATTGCCCCCCTTTATCAGAAGCAACACTGGGGAGCACGATACCTCCCAATGGTCCTTTAGAATTAGCCTGAACCTCATTAAATCCTTGCCTTTATTTTTCCAAGTTACCCTGGCTAGGTGTATGTGAGAGGGCATGGATATGTACACATGTCTGTGTACATGCATGTGTGTACACATGTGCTTGTGGAAGTGGATGCCAGAGGACAACCTTGGGTGAGGTTTCTTCAGCACTATCTCCTTTATTCTTTGAGCCAGGTCTCTTGGTGGCCTGGAACTCACCAACGAGGCTCAGCTGCCTGGACGGTGATCCCCAGGAATTCACCCGACTCTATCTCCACTGTGCTGGGGTTACAAGTGCAGCCCTCTGTGTTTCAAAACCATAGGCCTAGAGAGCAAGCCCAGGAGTTCATGCTTACAAGGCAGACTCTAATGGCTGAGCCATCTGCCCAGCCTAAGCAGCTTTATTTATATACTAGTGAGCATAAGCAGGCTCCTTGAACACATTCTGTAACCTCGGCAAGCAGCATCGGTTGGGGGCCCAGTGTTGCCCACTTGGCCATGTAGAACTTCCTGGTAAAGGCAGCCTTCCTAAGCCACATGTCCCTCTGAGGATTGCTCAGATTTTGTATCTGGGAAATCTTTCAGTCAATGGTATCTTAAAGATAATCTGAGCCTGGTGCATATGCACAGTCTTACAATATATCACACACTAGAAGAACACCAATTACATTGCACCAAAAATGATTGACAGACATAGGGCTCCTTTGAAATAGTGCACAGAAAAGAGTACTTTTGTTGGTGTACGATAAGGTGAAGTCTAACAGGTGTAAAGATTCATATGGACACCACAGTCAAGAGACAGAACAGGTGGCCACACAAATGCTTCCTGAGGTTGCTTTGACATCACACCCTCCTCCGAGGAGCTAATCTATGCACTGTCGCTAGAGCTCTGCCCTTTTGGAAATGTCACATGGATGCAGTCACATGCTATGTACTGCAGATGGGTTTGCTCATCTCAAGTCTGCACAGCTCACTCCAGGCATTTTGCACTTGGTAATGATGTTTCCTCCTTACTGAGGCATTCATTCCTGGAAGGAAGAGGAAGCTAACAGGACTGGGGAAGCAAACAACCTTATATGCCCCAGAAAGATGAAACTAACATGATTCACAAGGCCCTTCCCCCAAGGTTATAAAAGCAATACATAACTGCCAAAGAACAGGGGCTCTGCCTAGCCAAGTTACCCGGAGGAGAAAATAGTTGGGTTGGGGAGATGGCTCAGCAGTTCAGAGTGCCTGCTCCTCTTCTAGGAGACCTGCGTTTGGTTTCTAGCACCTACATCAGGCAGCTTGCAAAATTTCTGTAGCTCTAGCTCTCAGGAATCTGTAGCCCTCTTCTGGTCTTCACAGGCATCACAGGTAGCTGTATACACAGGATATTCAAGCAGACAGAGAGAGATGGCTAGTAGTTAAGAGCACTGTCTGCTCTTCTAGAGGTCCTGAGTTCAGTTCCCAGCAACCACATGGTGGATCACCACCTGTACTGTAATCTGATGTCTTCTACTGGCCTTCTGGTGTACATGCTGACAGAATATTCATATACATAAAAAAGGAAGAAAAAACCCATCTCAAAAAACACAAAAAGAAGAAGAGGAAGAGGAGAAGGAGGAATATTGTTTTTAATTATATGTATTATTAGTATTATCAGTATGCCTGGTTATCAGTCAATTAAGACACTGAGACTTGTTGTATTTTAAAATAGCATTAGTTAACCTGGGGCAGGGCAGAAATTAATCCCTCAAACTACTTTCCACAGTGGGGCAGGCATGGGATCCCTGTTTCAATCCCCTGCCATCTGCTCCTAATAATTTCTATCAAGCTATCTCTCATTCATAATACCAGATATTTGCTAATGTTATTCATCTGGGCCAAATCTCCATCCACACCTGCCACTTGTTTCTCTCCCCTTTAACCCATGGTGGCCTTCCTCTCTTCTCTTCTCGGGACCCTGTCCTCTGGTCTTCCTTCTCATGGCAGTCTTTCTTTCTTTCTCTCTCTCTCTCTCTCTCTCTCTCTCTCTCTCTCTCTCTCTCTCT
>OU015751.1:51055413-51075809 GCA_907169655.1 Acomys percivali
GGGGGGGGGGGGAATTAGGTTTATTTCATCTTAAAATTCCTGGTAACAGTCCATCACTGAGAGAAGATAGGACGGGAACTCGAGTCAGAAATTATTCAAGAGCTGGCTTGCTCTCTAGGTCACTTGCTCACTTCCTGTATATCTCAGGGCAACCTGTCCAGGGACGGTGCCACCTGCAGTGGTCTGGACCCTCCTGCATCAATTAATAATCATAACAATCCCTGAAAGGTGTGCCCACAGATCTATATGAGTCCTCAGCTGAGGCTTTCTTTTCAAATGAATTTAGGCTGTATCAAGCTGATTTTGTGTGTGTGTGTGTGTGTGTGTGTGTGTGTGTGTGTGTGTGTGTGTGTGTGTGTGTAGCTTTCTCTGTAAATATGTACATCTGTGGAGGACACTGGTTGATATATGTTGTCTTTATTGCTACACTGAGATAGTGTCTCTCACCAAATTTAGACCTCTCTGATCCTATGTTACTTGGCCAGCAAGCTCTAGCTGTCCTCCTATTTGTGCCTCTTAGTGCTGAGGTTACAGATGCAGCATGCCATGCCTGGCTCTTTGCATTGGCACAGGGAATCCAAACCCAGGTCCTCGTGCAATGCAACAGTACTGGCCTTCTCCCTAGCTCTAGGATCAGGTGTGTATTCTCTAGCTGGGAGCACTATTTAGGGAGGCTGAGAAACCTTTAGAGGCTGGAACCCAGCTGGTAAATGTGGGTCACCGGGAGGCCTTTGGAAGTTATAGCCTAGCCCGAATTGCTCCATACTTCCTGGTCGTGTCACCATGAATTCTCCTATGGCTTCTCTGATGATGGACTGATATCTTAAACCTGTGAGACCAAATAAATCAGTCTTTTAAGTTGTGTCTGTCTGGTATTTTACCAGTGATGGATTGGACATGTATCCCCCAAATTTATATGTTGGAACCATAGCATTCCCCAGTGTATATAATACATAGCATATAGTATGTAGGTGTAGTATAGTGTTAGGAGGTGGCACCATTGAAGGTAAGTGGGTCCTGAGTGGAATTATTTTGCCTAGATAAAAGATGGCAGGGAGTATTCTCAGATACTTTATGCCATAGGCAGGCACAAGAAGTTGTCCTCTTACATTCAGAAGCCCAAGGCACTCACAAGAGCCAACCTTGAATGTAGGCTTCCACATCCAGAGTTATGCGACATGATACGCACTCTCTGCCATTTTATTATAAATCTCCAAGTGACTAAGATAATAAGTGACATGATCATATCTCCATTAAATAAAAACTTGTGTGAGTGGTTAGAATTCTCTTGCAAGATGTGGTAAAATGTTACTTCTGCTTTTTCTGAGCTACAGTCTTAGCTCTCCAACACTACACACTAATGACTCAGAGATCAGAAGAAATACAATATTTAAAACATAGCTATAGTTTGTGGGAAAGCCTTTCTGTTTCTAATTTGTTACTACACAAAGCTCAAATTTTCTGCTTTAGAAAAATTTCTATCATAGCATTACATAAGTAATGGATGTACAAAGTATCTAACTATGCCAAATATAAAGAAAAATAAAATATGGCTCAACCTGCCTGGGTAACCATTATCATTTTTGGATTCCTTCCAAGATATGGATATTGCAAATTTAAGATCTAGAATAATTTTAAGAACAATATTATGACCTGCTTTATTTTTTATGAAGAACATACTTATCTTCTACAGTTTAATACACATATTTTTACTTACTTATTTATTTTGTATGTGAGACAGTGTATATGTCCATCTGGTGTACATGCATGTGTATGAATGCAGACGCTCATGCTGAGGCATGCAGATGTGGACATCAGAGAAGGAGGCCAGTTGTCCTGCTTGGTCATCAGGCTCTACCTTAGTTCACTGTGACTTGGCCATAGACTGACCTGGAGCATACAATGCTGAGGTTACAGGCATGTAGCCATTCATACCCAGGTTCATATGGATGCTGAAAATTGAACTCAGTTCCTCATACTTGCACAGAAAGCCTATTACCCACTTCATAGACCTTCTCCTCACCCCCAGATTAACCATGATTTTGTGACATTGTTTATTGGATGATCCTGGATGTTGACACTAGAATCAATTTATAAGATGAAGTGCTTATTTTAAGAGAGAGACTTATATAAAAGACAAAGTTTTATAGGAATGCCCAATAAGTTTACATACCCCCCAATGATTGCTAGAAGATGCTTATTCTGTCTCCCAGAGTCCCCTAAAATTTACATCTATGATGGCCGTCTCTAGCCACAAAGGGTCGTATATGGCTAGAGCTGTACCCATAACACTGATCAAAAACAGAAGCTCAGCTGTGGCCATTAAGGTCATACTTGGCTCATAGGAAAATGGGCTTTTTTCATGTTATTGTCCTGGTCCTCTGACAGCATTGAGGGGTGCTGGAGGCTTGCTGTTCCATCTGCTGTCTGAGGGCTAGTCCACCGTACTGCAGCTGCTCTTGCAGGCACCCATACTGTAGCATTTGAGGTCTTTGTAGTAACCTATATACACTGAGCCATTTCTTGTCTTCATTTTTCTGTACCTGCTAAGTTAATTCCAGTATTTTTCTGTGCTTCTATACTTTGAAATTGATTAAGTAAATAACTGTAGAAAGAATATGACCACTTCCCACCTTCCACCTCCACCTCCACACCACCCCTGCCTGCTACCTTTTGTCCCAGAGAAATCTCAGGATTCTGGCCACCACCATGTCACAGGTCATAGTGCACTGCTCCCTTTTTTAAATATTAGCTGGTATTACAGGTTCAGTAGAAAGAAAACTGAGATAAATTATCCTCTAGAAAAAGCTTTATTAGGAAGTTTGTAGCTACACAATACAAAAGGGAACCATAAAAGGGCCCTGAAAGGTTTCAAATCCTTTCATTTCCAAACACCAAAAGTATTTTATGACAGTTAGAGGTTTGCTTTCAGGATCAGAGGGAGGGTCCATACCATGTGACCTAATCTATATACTGGAAGCCATAGAAGAAGGTGCTAAATAAGGGTAAAGGTATATAATTCCGTTGTCTTGGGCAAAAGCATGGAGGGAGAGTGCTGAGCTGGTGTCTTCATTCAGGTTTCTATTGCTGTGGTAGAGCACCATAACCAAAGGCATCTTGGGGGAAAAGGAGTTTATTTTCCTTATTCTTCTAGGTAATAGCCCATCACCGAGTGAAGCAGGAAGTGAGGCAGAAGCCATGGCGAAGCACTGCTTTCCTACTTGTTTCTCATGCTCAACATGTTTTCTTAGAGTATCCAGGACAACCACCAGTCTGGGCTTGGCACCACCCACAGTATGTTTGGGCTTCCCACAGCAATAACTAGTGAAGAAAATTCCCTAAAGACTCATCTACAGGCTTTTTCCAATTAATATTTCTTCTTCCCAGATGACCCCAGCTCATGTCTAGTTGACAAAGCAGTCAGCAAGCTAGCTTGTAGCTAGAGAAAAGGAGGAGCTAGGCCACAGGTTTCACTTATCAAATCTGTCTCAGAGAGCTATAGGTGGTAGGGATTTCTGAAAAAGATGAAAGAGAGAGACAGAGAGAGAGAGAGAGAGAGAGAGAGAGAGAGAGAGAGAGAGAGAGAGAGAGAGAGAGAAAAGAAGAAGAAGAAGAAGAAGAAGAAGAAGAAGAAGGAGGAGGAGGAGGAGGAGGAGGAGGAAAAGGAGGAGGAGGAGGAGGAAGAGGAGGAAGAAGAAGGAAGAAGAGGAGAGGAGAAGAGAAGAGAAGAGAAGAGAAGAGAAGAGAAGAGAAGAGAAGAGAAGAGAAGAGAAGAGAAGAGAGAAAGAACCTAGAGAGTCTGTAACTCAACATTCCCCAACACCCTACCAGCCCAAGAGGAAATACTTGAGTTTGTTGAGATTTTCCAAGGAAGGGGCCTTCTGTATCCTTTCCCATGAGTTTCACAGTAGCACAGTCTGGACAACCCATATAGTTTTCAAGCAGCAACATTAACTAGGAACTAACAGATAGCAGACAGTCAAGCGTAACAACCAACAAAACCATAATCAAATATGATATAGGTGGATTCAGCCATCACTGATTGAGTGTGTAAGCAACATATAAGCATATGATCATTTTCCCCCTAGGCTGAGGGGCATGCACAGTGCATATAGGACCTCCTTAGACTCAACTCAGCCCATGACAGTCTAGAGAACTGATCAATCTTATAGTCATTGTTTCTGCCTCTTCCTGGTTTCTACCATGGCGTATCTGGTCAGAGAAAGGTCCAGCTACACTCAAAGCCTGTGTCAGATATATGAGATATAAATGATTGGTAGATAGAAATGAAGTTAATATTAGGTAATAGTCACATAAGGTAATATAACATAGATAAATGCTGAATAGGTAGACAGACAGGTAAATTAGTGGGAGGGGGTGGTGGTTGGTGGATGATAGATGGATGGATAGATATATGATAGATAGATGGAAAGAAAGAACTATAGATAGATAAATAGATAGATAGATAAATAGATAGATGCTCCCTGTGTAGTAAGTTGAGGAGGGTTCAGTCTGTGATCCATTCATTTTCATTAGACTTCAATAATTCTAGTGAAGGCAGCAGACTCCATCTGCCAAATCTGTATTTCTGTGCCTAGAGGCTTTTTTCCAGAACTTCATAAGGTGACTCTATCTTCAGTGCAAAGAATGATAATGAACCAATGAACATTAGGATTTATTGCATATTTACTCCTGATTCCTGGCTCCTTGGCCAGGAAAATCCATATGTGTATGTTGCTCACAACTCTCTTTGGGGTTTATCTTCAAATGCTTGGTATCATGAGACTTAATAATGTGTCTTATTGGGCCATCTTTACTTCCTGGAATTCCAGTCATTGCAAATATACTACTACTATGAAATCCTTAACATGGATGTATATCTAAACCAGGCCATCATAAAAAACAAGAAGAATGGCAGTGTCCTTGAGTGTTTGGGAAGGCATTGGATTCAGGGTGGAAATATAGAGAGAAGGGATTGCTCCCAGAAGTAGGTAATTCCTGTTAGAAGAGAAAACCCACAGCAAGTCTAGTTGTTTGGACTCAGCAGCAGGAGGGATCAAAGCTGATTCCAAATGCTCAACACCACCACCAAGGCACATTTTACCTATAGCCAGACAGAAGGAAGCCAGACAGGCCGAAGACAGATGTGGGCTACAGAGGTAGCACAGCTGGTTGCCAAGCCTGTCTCCCTGAACAGCTGGCTGCGATGACTGGTTAAGACTCAGCTCCTTGACACAGAGGAGGCCGGGGCTGTTGAGCATCTAGTTAGGTTGCTATTCACCATGCATGGAGACACTTTTGGCCAAGTTTACATGTGTAGGCATGTGGAGGCAATCCTCAGCTAGAAGTTGCAACGGGCTGCTGGCCTGCACACAGGGAGTCGGAAGTGCACGGGCAGAGAGTTGCAGGGCAGGAGGCTACAAAGTAAGAGATGAAGCATGTTTGAGTGTTAGGCATGCAAGATCCACTTTTCACGCTTATGTGGCAAGCGCTTTACCTGCTGGGGTATCTCTCAAGCCTCCGACTTGGACTTTTTCCTCACATAGAATGCCGATGCCTTGTAATTGGGATTTAGTAAGTGGGAGGAATAGGCCATATCTATCTTATTAGTTATTCTGTTAAAAAAATGTTTTTTTGCTGCCCATAGGTTGGTAGAAAGTACACAGTCATTTCCTAAATGTGTGAATTGAATTGAACACAATCCTCCAACCAGCCAGCATTCTGGCTATCTTTAATCTGCCATGACTATAATCCTGCAGAGTAGAAAACAAAGAACACAATGCAATCCCTGTCCTCAAGATAAAACTGGAATCTAGTGCAATGAGCAAAAATCCAGTAATGTGAATATGCAAAAGATACAGAAAGTGGAGAAATGGATGGGAGAGTGTGTTCTATAGAAAATAGGGAGAAGTTGTGAGGGATACGAACCCTCCTGACTCACTGTGCCTTCCTGGGAGACTGGGCAGCCCGCAGCTCCATTCAGCACATAAAAGAGCACTAAATAAAGCCAAGTCTCTAGGATGCTACAGTATTAATGATGACATAAAAGCTTTATGGGCAATGTGGGCTGTGACCAAACTTCCTCTACAAGAAAATCAATAGAAAACAGAATTGTCAGCGTGCGGGTGAACATCTCATCACTGGCAGTGGGACACAGCTGGCATTTATAGCTGTCAGAGTCCACTTGAAAGTATGAGAAATACCTGTTTCCTTTAGGAGGTGATTGCAGCATCAAGATAAGCAGAGCCTGAGACCGAGGAAATGGCTCGCTGATCAAGGACCAGGACCTGAGTTCAAATCCCCAATGTTCAGTAAACAACTGGTGTGGTAGTTAGGCCTGTAACCCCAGCCTGCTGGGGACACAGTGACAGGTGGACCCCTGGAGTTTGATGGTTAGTCAACTTAGCTGGATGGTGAGCTCCAGCTGTAAAAGGGTTTCGGTCAACTTTTGCTGGAGGCACACACCAACCCAAGAAGTTGGTGACTTAAAATAATATCACTCAAGTCCCTGTTACCTTGACTCCCCCACAGTAATGAGTTGGAACCAGCAACTTGGAGCTAAAGCAAATCCTCTCTTCCCTAAGTTGCTGTTAGTCAGGACATTTGCCACAGGAACAGAAGGGAAACTAGGACATCAACTCAATGGGCACAGGCAGCAGTCCCATCAACCACCAAGCGTGGAGCGTTCAGGCTACAGCTGTGAGGATTGAAGCCGTTCTCCTCATGTATGTCTCTTAAAGGTGCTGGTTGATAGTATGGACTTTGTCCCTAGAAATTTGAAAGCTGAATGCCAAGGCCCATTGTATACCTAAGGTTGAGAACAAATTTCCTTTTTCCCTGTTCCAACCTATGTCCAGACTGTTCGTATAGCCCATCAATGTTTTTCAGTGATAGGAAACCTAGATGCTATCAACATATTGACAGATGCTTGGAATTTCTAACATCTAATTTCATCCAGAATGTTTTATCCACAGCGTTTTAGTGGGGACTGTTCATGCACAGCAGTATGTTGTAATGAATTATATTAAAATGTCCCATATCTTTATAGAACTGCTCCCACCCCCATGGTACTATTTTGAGGATAATATCACAAACCAGGATTCTGATATTGGTGCACTCAAGACCCAGAGCATCCTTTTTCTTCCACAGATCCCCTTAAGTTACTCACAGAGTCTTTCTTCCCTCCCTCAACCTATCTTTAGTCTTTGGCAACCATTAGTATCTAAGCTCTAAACCTTTCTAATTTTGAGTGCATTCTATTTCTAGAATTGTAGAGTATGTAACATTTGAGACTAGAGCTGCTCCAGCTGGCGTAATTTGCTAAGGATTAGTCAAGTTGTTGGATGAACATAGGCACCGGCTGCTTCTTATCACTGACTAGAATTTCTGAGCATTGATGTGCCATGGTCTCATCATTCACACAAATGAGGGGAAAGGGGCTCTTTCTACTATTGGGCTGTTCTAAATAAGGTAACGAGAGTAGGCATCTATCACAGGTCCTTGGTGTTTAGCATCTTAAGAACTTGTATGTCTTGCTATTGGGACTCCAGGTGATAGAGGTATGGTAGAATGGGGAAATAGAAGGACCCAGTGATTCCTGATACCCTACAAGAAGACCATCAGGACTGGCAGATCTGGACCCAGGGGGACTTGCACAAACTGCTGTACCAACCAAGGACAATGCATGCAGTAAACCTAGACCCTCTATTCAGATCTAGACAATGAACAGCACATTCTCCACAGTTGCGTGGAGAATGGGGACTGACTCTGACATGAACTCTGGTGCCCCCTATTTGACCACTTCCCATTGGAGGGGATGTCTGGTGGCACTCAGAGGAAGGGTAAGCAAGCCTCTGGGATGAGATCTGATAGGCTGTGGTCATATGGTGGGGGAGGAGGTCCCCTTCTGTCACAGGCCTAAGGGGATGGGAAAGGTAGGGGGAATGGGAAGATACAAGTGAGGGGACAACAATCAAGATGTAATCTGAATAATTTTTTTTAAAGAAATTGTGTGTGGTGGTTAGTGTTGATTATCAACTCGACAGACTCTGAATTGGCTGAGATATGTGGGATTGTATTGAGCGAATCAACTGATGTTGGAAGATACACCTCCAGTAGGAGTGGGACTGGTCCTTTGCCTGGGTACCCTGGATTATCCAAAAAAAGATACAGGAAGCAGAGCATAGGCAAGTACTCCTCATCCTTTGCTTGACTCCAGATGCAACGTGACCAGCGTCCTCAAGCTCTGACACTATGACTTCCCTGCCATGGAGGACTGGAACCTGGAACTGTGAGCCCAATCTTCCTGTATTCCTTAATGTGCTTTTGTCACCCGAAGGGACCATAGCAGTTTAGATGAGATGACCAACATAAGTCTCGAGCATTTGAATACTGAGTGCCCCATTGGTAGCTCTTTAGAGATAGGAATGGTGGCCTGGTGGAAAGGGTGTGTCAATGGGGGCCAGCTTGGGAGTTCCAGGAAATTCCGACAATTCCCAGTGTGTTCTTCCTTTCTCTTACTTTGTGATCAAGATGTGAGCTCTCAGCTGTTCCTGTCACTATATCTTGACCCTGTCAGATACCTTAAGCCCAATAACTGATTTCTTTTGTCAGTTGCCTTGGAAGTGACCTTTTGTCACAGTAATGGAAAAGTGAGTAATACAGGAACCAAGACACTGTCCAGTTGCTGTGTTCTCGTGAGCAATACAGGTGACCCGGGGTCTCTACATTCTGGCTAGCGTTTCTTGCTATCACTACTTAATATTGAAATATCCTGACAAGAGTGTAGGGCTCCTACACTGTGTTTTTCACTGGCATTTTTCTTATAATGATGTTGAATTTTATAATTTACATAATCTCTTATGTTGCTTGTTTTATGACTAGATTATTTGGGTGTGTTCTTCCCCGTTGATTTTTGAGAATTCTCTATATTTTAAATAGTAGTTCTTTAGTGGGCATATGCTTTGTCAACAACTTTTTCCTTACTCTATGTGTTGTCTTTTTGTGGAGCTTTTCTTCACAAAGCAAAAGGGTTTCATTTTGAATTACATGCTATTGCTATTTTCAGAACTGTACCAGGAGCTCTTAAATTCCAAAGTTGTCTCTTGGCTTTACCATAGCTTTATATTTTTACAATTTACACAAGGCTCGGGATTTGTTTTGAGTTTATTTTCACATAAGATGTGAGATTAGGGACATTATATCTGAATTTTCCCGCAGAGGTGTCAACAAACATCTGCTACCCCGCCCCCCCCCCCCAGATAGAGAAGTGATGACATTTTAAAGCAGATTCCACCAAAGCCTAACCTGGTAAACCAATGGATTTATTTGTCTTTACTTTCATGAACATGGATGACTCAAAGGCATCTCCATGACAAAAACCCACCCTAGTCTGAGTGATGAATCGTAGACAGTGAAACTCTGGAGCTCTCGGTACAGCCTGCATGAGGCTCACAGGGTCAGAAAACCTCCCAAAGGCAGTCTGGTCAGCCACAGTCTCCCACCTCCAGTTGTAATTTTCTGCTTTTATAACCTTGGACAGGAGCCTTGTGAATCTTGTATGTTTCAGGAAATTTCTGACAATTGAGAGTTGTACATTTCCTGAGTCTCATGAGACACTCTTTTCACTCCTGGAAGAATATTTCAGTGTGTAAAGTGATGAAAACTGTTCTGATAGTCTTGATTGTCAACATGATGTAATTTAGAATCACCATGGAAACAGTCTTCTGGACATGTCTCTGAGGGATTATCTATCTTTGGTTAATTTCAGTGGGAAGACTCACACTTAATGTGTGTGGTATCTTCCATTGGCTGGAATCTGGTGTGACTACAGAAAGAAAGCTCAGCATTGGCATTCATGCCTTTGTGCTTCTTGATCATGGACACAATATGACCAGCTGTTGCCTGATCCTGCTTCCATTCCGCCTCTGCTATAACAGATTCCATCCTCTGTAACTGTAAGTCAAAACAAAGCCTCCCTTGAGTTGCTTTTTCCAGGTATTTCATTGCAGTGATAGACAAGTAAATGATTCAAAGTTCATTTTTGTCTTACAGATAGACAATTTCTTTAATATCATTTGTCAAACAAATAGTCATTTTTTTCTTTGAGTTGTTCTTGCACATTTGTGGAAAATCCACAAAGCACACTTGTGCGGGCCTCCTACTGGACTGTCAAAAGTGTTCAAATTTATGTGTATGTATCTCCTCAAAGACCCTCACAGCCCCACTTAGTAAAGTCAGGAAACAGGTTAGGTAGGCTCATGACTCCCTTTGTCCCTTAAAAAAATCACTCCATGTATTCTAGTTCCAATTCCTTTAAAACATTTTAGAATAATCTTGCTGTGGTTATAACAAATCTTGCAGAAGTTTTTAATAAGAATTGTCTTGAGTCTTGTATTAGTTTCTTTTCTCATTAATACTTGACAACAAATAAGAGAAGAAAGATTTGTGGCTCGTGGCTCGAGGGAATACAAGGCAGATTTGTGGCTCATGGCTTGAGGGAATACAAGGCATACTTCTACTTCGTTGTGGGGACAGTGTGGCTGTTTGATACTCCATGGTCTGCTCTCTTCTGGAGGACCATAAATCAGAGAGGGAGTAAGCTAGAATCAAGATCAATAGCATCCATGAGCCCTAAGCCTCTGTTCCCTCACACCTATGTCTGTCAGCTAAGCTTCATGACCACAAGATTATACAATTTCTCAAAACAGTGCCACCTAATGAATATGAACTGCTCAGATATATGAGACAGTGGAAATTAATTCACACCTAACCCATAACAAGACTGTAGTGCAACAAATAACTGTCACTTTGACTATGTCAGCTTTCCTAATTCATACATACGATCTTTTATCTTATTTAAATCTTCGCTTTGGGCATGGGAGAACGCTCAACCAATAAGTACCTGCCATGCAACACAGGGACTCACATATGATCTAGGGAATCCATGTAAACAGCAAAAACAACCAACCAAACATCACAAAATCAGGCGTGATGGTGCATAGCCATAGTCCGAACACAGGGATGACAAAGACAGACTTCAGCCTGACGGGCTGGGCAGATTATTCTCATTCTGTGTGTTGCCTTAATTAACAAGGTGAACAGAAACTTAGAAAAGACAAAGGGATGAAGCCCCACCTCCACATGCACTTCCATCCCTGTGCACCCGCACACATGAACATGCACTTCCATCCCTGTGCACCCGCACACATGAACATGCACTTCCATCCCTGTGCACCCGCACACATGAACATGCACAGATACATATAATTTTTAAGAAATAAAAACAAATCTTTGCATTATTAACTCATGTTCTTTAGTTCTTATGTTACCACATCCTGTACATATCTCATTAAATTTAAGATTGATTAGGTGATTTATTTTTTAGATTTACAGACTTAGCTGGGGTTTGTTGTTGTTGTTTTATTTTATTCTTTTATAAATTTGGGGCTCAGGTGTTAACTGTTGGTATGTAGACATAGAGTGGATGTTTTGCATTTATCTTGAGTCATCTAGCATTTGCTGAATTTGTTAGTTCTAAGAATTGACTTGTAGATTCCTTGGGATTTTCTACATAGACAATTCTATTATCTGAATACAGAGACAATTTTACTTCTGTCACCTCTACCTGCTTGCCTTTTGTAGAGATGCTAAAGAGAGTGATATGCATCAGTTGTGCCTTGCTCTCAGCTATGGGATAAATACTCAACCTTTCACTAGGAAGACAACTATAGTCTATAGACTCCTTGTAATGGTCATTATATATTCAAAAAAGTTACTAAATGTTTTTAATTTTCTGAGTTTTTTTTTAAAAATCACAAATAGATACAGAATCTTATTCAATGGTCTGTCTTCAATAACTAATATGATTGTGTGGTATTTCTTCTCCAATTTATTAATGTGGTAAATTGCATAGATTGATTTTTAAAGGTTGATCATCCTTTATACCCCTGGAATGAACCTCACATTGTGTGTGCTGCTGAGTTCCTTTCAGTAAATACATTTATATCTAGACTCCTAATGAATATTTGTCTGTAGCACCCTACTTTGTTTGTTTTATTACCCTTGATTTTGACATCAGGAGCTTTCAATTAATTGGGAAATGTTTTCCTCTCTTAACCAGCTCTAAGAAAATAGATGGAATTAGAATTAATTCTAGTATTCCCCTGATCCCCTACCCCCCAAGAAAACTGAGCCTGAAAATTTGTAGAGGTCATTTTGTTCGTTTGTTTGCTTGCTTGCTTTGAGATAATGCCTTATTTTATTGTCCATTTTTGCCTCAAACTTCTTTTGTCTCAGTCTCTGAGTACAATTATTACAGAGCCTGTGCCACCACATCTTCATAGAAGTATATAAACTATGAATTAAATTTCCTTGATACTTAGAAATTTTTTTATATCATCTACTTTTGAGGAGCTGACCACCCTGTTTAGATTATATAAAACTACTTGTGGAGCTGTTTGTAGCACCCTTCCCTCCCTTCATGTTTTGTAGTAACTATAGTAACAGCTCATTTGATTCTTTATATTTTCAATTTGTGCCATCTACAGTTTTGGGTTGGTTTTGCTATATTCTTGTCAATTTCTTTTAGTTTCTCTAAGGTTCATCCCCATTTCTTTGTTGTTTTTCTCTTATGTTTGCTTTCGATGTAATTTCTATCTGCTCTTGCGCATGTTATTTCATTCCTTCAGTTGTTATCAATTCTATTTTTTCTACATTTCTGCTCGTAGTAAATTCATTTTTACTTTCTCCCTTTGCTAATGCATACTTTGGGGCTATAAACTTTTACCATACTTTTGATTTATTTTCTTTTTTTTAAAGATTTATTTTATTATTTTAAATTATGTGTTATACAAGTATATGGGGTGGGATGTGGGTAAGTGCACGTGAGTCCAGAAGACAGTGTCTGGTCATGTGGAGCTGGACTCACAGGGGCTTGTGGGCTGCCTGACATGAGTGCCGGGACTCAAACCCAAGTCCTAAGCAAGAGCTGCTGAGCCATCTCTTTAGCCCCACATTTTCATTTTCTTTCAAGTCATGCTTTTAATTTCCTTGGCACCTCCTCCTTTGTGAATTATTTAGATGTGGGTCTTGTCTCTGGTCTGCGGGTCCTATCTTTTACTTAGTGTGTCCATATACACTGCTGTTCTCAGGAATTGCAGATATGTTAGAACTTGAACCTATCCTTTCAATGTATGGTTTTCTGTTGCGATAGCCACAGTTCTTACACACGTGAGGTAAGAGAGATGCATGAAGGTCTCCTTCAATGTGCTCCTCACTTCCCAGGACACTTCATCATGGCTTCTCCCTCTCTCCATTTCTAGAGTCCTGCTGACCTGTTTCCTATATAATATATAGTGCATTTTGTTTTACTTAGTGTGAGAGTTAGTATTAATTGTCAGCTCGACACAACTAGAGTCACCTTGGAGATGGGCCTTTGGGTTGGTCTGTGAGGGATCATCTTGATTATATTAACCGATCTGGGAAGACCCTTCTTCCCTGGGCGAGGGCAGGGGTTACTATTCACTGGGCATGGCACCCTGGACTGAGCACTAGCATGAATTCAGCCCTCCTGCTTCCTGACTATAGATAACCAGCAGCTTCAAGTTGCTGCTGCTGTGGCTTCCTCAACAGGGTGGACCATAACTTGGAACTGAGAGCCAAAACCAACCCTTTCTCCTCTAAGTTACTTTTGCCAGAGTATTTTTATCACCACAGGAAAGGAAATTAAGACCCTAAACAACAGAAAAAAATGGAACTATGTCTTTTAAATGTCTTGGAGTCAATGCCCAAAGATGCTAATCTCCTATAGATTTCTAATACTGTTTAGAACTGTGACATAGATTTTTTTTTCTCATTTCAAGTCCCTTAAACATGGAGGGTGGTTGATCTCATCAACAGCTAGAGCCTGTTTTCAGTCAGGAAGTGTAACAGCTCTCTAGCAAGCTGCAGCCATTGCCCCTGGCTCCATTACCTACAGCATTAAAAATACAGGTGCACATACAGCCAAGCTGTGTTTTAACATGTGTGCTGGGGATTCAAGCAGTTCCTCATGCATGCGCAGCAAGCTCTTGTACCCGGTGAGCCAGCTCTTCAGCCCACACTCACGTGGATGTCACCCTCTTTCTTAGCTTACTTTGCTTTCTTTGCCAGCTGAGCTTACGCCATTATCCCCTCAGAAGCCTGCTTCTGGTCTTGGTTTTTAAAGTCAAGATGCAAGTCAAATCAAATTAGATTAGCTGAAGCATGCCATATACCCAGGGTGAATTCAAAGGGACATGTATTCAGGCCTGACACACCAGGAAGTAGAGTCACAGCTGAGCTGGGCATGTCTTATATGTTGGTTACTCTTCTTACTGCTATAACAAAATGCCTGACAGAGCCAAGGAGGAGGAGTTTGATTTGCCCATGAGCATGAGGAAGCTGGTCATGGTGTACCAACAGTTTGGAAGTGGAATGAGATGAACGCTAGCACTCGGATCATTTCCTTCCCTTTATTTATTCTGAGGCTCCAGCCCATGAAATTGTACCCACAAATATGAGTGGTTCCCACGCCCCACCCCTCCATCCTGACTCCTATCCAGTTAGCCCAGTCTAGAAACTCTCTCACAGGCATGCCCAGAAGATTGTTTCCTGGAGACTTGGATTAATTTAGCAATGAAGATCAGTGGTCATATGGTCTCGAATCTTCCGAATCATACAGCTCTTACCTTTCCTCAGGCCTTTGACTATGTTGCTTTGTTACTCTGGAGAGTTTTATTCTTCCCCTTTGGTTAAATCAAATATCACTTACAGAGTCATTTTCCCACAAAGCTCCCTTTGAACATTCACGACTAAGCTCAGCCATGCTAGGCTTTGCTCAGTTGTACAGTCAAGTGTGTACACTAACTGCTGGGTTTCTCTCACCCACTCTGTGTTCAGCATGAATGAGATCACTTTGATCTGTATAACACGTTCAGCTGCAACTCTGAGCTCACTGTCAGCTGCTTAGCATATGGCGGGCAACGCTTTTCAACAAATGAATCTAACATAGACCTGCTTCTTATCTGGGAACAAGTCGAGAAGGTGAGTGCATCGGTTTTGTATAGTCCTGTGCTGAACTAGCGTGTACACAGATAAGGAGTTGACGGCAAAGTTTTGCTTTATAATCCAGTCTTGAAATGAGAATGACAGGGCGCAGTGGTGATGAGAATGTACAGCTCTTGAAAAAGCACCAGGTTCAGCTCCCAGCACATATGTCAGAGAGCCCATAATAGTCTATCTCTGCAGCTCCAGAAGATTCAACAGCCTTTTCTGTTCTTTAAAGGCACTGCGCATGTGCACACACGAACACACACACACACACACACACACACGCACGCACGCACGCACGCACGCACGCACACACACACCCCTTTGCCAGTTCTGTTACAGTGGATGTTCTTACCTGTGTGAGCTTGAATTGCTTCATATATGAAAACTGAGATGCTAAGATCTAAAATGAGCTCGCGGGCACAAACACTCAAGAAGGTTCCGGCACAGAGTACCCTCAGGTAGGGCTGAAACCCAAGGGTGGCAGGGCCTATACCAGGGCAGCTGAGTGACATCCACCTGTGGTCCTCAAATCTTATGTAGACAAAGTCTTGGAAGTGATGGTGAAGAGAGGGCCATTGTTTCAATCCATTTAAAACACCAAAGGCCCTAGTTCCGGCAGCCCAACTCCAACCCTATGTGGCCTTTCTTAATGGGATGGGTGTGTTTGCCTTGGAACTTCTTTTTACCCATGCACAGTCTGGGAAACCCCTTCTGTCCTCCTTCCCCCAACCCTGCCAGCACTGGGAAGCCTCCAAACAAAGGAAAGGTCCCAAGAGCCCCATTCAGCATTCCTGGCAGCTGTCTCAACCTCCTCCCCTGACGCTGTCAGCCACCCAAACGCCCCCTAAGTGCTCAGCTCTTGATGATACTTGGACACAACCCCATCCTATGGTTGACATGGCATCATCCTTCACCTACAGTCTATAGAACTTCCCCACCCCAGCCAGCGTTCTGGCGACTACCTCAGCCCTGTTCTTTGGAACTAATGAACGTGCCAGGGAGCAGCACCTAATAAGCCTTTGTTGGTTTTTAATCTGGTCTAATCTGGCCTATATCTTCATCCCTGAGGGGGAGTGGACGGGGAGAGGGAAAGAGACCGACCCTATTAGAAACCCCCCACTACACAGCTGTATATGTGGTTTTCAAGAGCAGGAGACGTGAGAAGGCCATCAACTATTTTACCAAGGTCACTGACTAGAGAAATATTCTAGGATAGACTGAAAGGTTTAACATGACTCCACATTGCCTCTGGACGCTGCCAACTCAGTTAGGGATGAGGCTATAAGCCTCGCCTTCCAGACATCCCCACCATCCCATCCCCTTCCCTTGTGAGTAGTACCCTTTGTATTCTGCACACCTTGTTAACAGGTAAGCGAAGTGGGATAACTGTCCTCCATGGTTCCCGGCTTTGCTCTCAGACAGATGCGCACCACTAATTTCCCCACCTGGCAAGAGCTGCCGGCAAGCATAACAACCAGGTCAGCTCATCACAGTCATTTGTCCCAAGGGAATCCTGACTAAGCTGAAGAAAAGTATGTTAATTTGGCTAGAAAAAGAATCATGCCTTTCACCGAGTCGTGGCTGCGAGAGGAGTGTGGATTAACCCGCCATATATTCATGCATTTATTCATCCGTGCATTCACTTCTCAGGACACACTTTCAGTATGCTAGGGCCAAAGCTGAATACAGGAAGCTGACTGAGGGAGTGGAAGAGCTTTTCCTGTAAGCCTGGTGCACTGAATTTAGAGTCTCAGAACCTGTGTTAAAACCCTGGCTGCAGCAGTGTGCACTGGTGGCCCCAGTGTTCCTATGGTGAGAAGGCAGTCAGAAAATGCTCACCCCATTGTTTGGCCTGGAGTACATGCAGCAGAGTGGAAGAAAGAATGTGGCAGGTGAAAGCCAACTTCATAAAGTTATCCTCTGATCTCCTCCCACAGAAAGAGGGGAGGGGGGCAGAGAGAGAGAGAGAGAGAGAGAGAGAGAGAGAGAGAGAGAGAGAGAGGAGAGAGAGAGAGGAGTCAGCCCCTGTGTGAGATACTAAATATCAGACCAAAAAGGAGGCCGCATAACCCATGTCAGGAAGCTCTAGTAAGAGCTCAGCCTTCAAATCAAAAGAACTCTGAGATTCCATCTTACACCTATCAGAATGGCTAAGATCAAAAATTCAAGTGACACCACATGCTGGCAAGGATATGGAGAGAGAGGAACACTCCTTCATTGCTGGTGGGAATGCAGACTAGTGTAGCCACTTTGGAAATCTGTCTGGTGTTATCTCAGAAAACTGGGAATAGGGCTTCCTCAAGACCCAGCTATTCCATGGAATATACCCAGAAGATGCTCCAGCTTACAACAGGGACATATGCTCAACCATGTTCACAGCGGCCTTATTCATAATAGCCAGAACATGGAAACCGTCTAAGTGTCCCTCAGTAGAAGAATAGATAAAGAAACTGTGGTACATTTACACTATGGAATACTACTCAGCTATTAAAAACAATTTCCAAAATTTGTGGACAAATACATTGGATTAGAAATGATCATAATGAGTGAGCTAACCCAGAAGCAGAGAGACTCAAATGGTATATACTCATTTATAACTGGACACTAGCCCAAGGGGCAGGTCTCATGAAAGTCTTCACTTACCAGGAAAATGGGATAGAGGTGAGGACATCCTATTGGGACTCTAGGTCAGAGAAATATAGGAGATAGGGAAATAGATGGATCCAGAGGGTCCTAGAAACCTACAAGAAGAACACTATGATGGGTGGATCTGGACCCAGGGGTTCTGCTCGATCTAGGGCACCAAGCAAGGACAATACATGCAGTCATCATCAAACCCCTACCCAGATCTAGCCAAGGGACAGAACATTCTCCACAGTTAAGTGGAGCCTGGGGACTGACTTTCACACCAACTCTGGTGCCCCATATTTGGCCATGTCCCCTTAATGGGGAGGCCTGATGTCACTCAGAGGAAGGATAGCAGACTACCAAGAAGAGACTTGATACCCTAGCATCATATTCAGGGCAAGGAGGTCCCCCTCAGTCACAGTCATAAGGAAGGGGAATGGGGTGAAAGTGGGAGGGAGAGAGGAATGGGAAGATGCATGGGGTGGAATAGCAAATGAGATGTAATATGAATGATTTCATTTTTCAATAAAAAATAAATTAAAAAGAGAGAAAAAAGATCTCAGGCTTCAACACAGATTTGGTTGGGTTGGAATTCAAATTCTGTTATTCATTACTTGGCATCCTAAAAGCTACTTCGTCTATAAAAATGAGACTTATAGCTTCCTCCCAGGATTCTTTGTGATGTACTTGTCAGATGTCAGCATAGTGTTGTGTTCAGCAAGCAGATATGTCCTTTTATTGTGATCACTATTTCATCATTAACAGCTTTTAAAGGAATATTAGACATCCCTGAAGGAAGCAAAGAGACAAAGGAGGATGAGGAAGAAGAAGAGGAAAAGGAGGAGGAAGAGAAACCAGTTTGTGCAGGTGAGAAGAGTTACAGGCCAGCCTGGTCTATATAGAGATTTTCAATCCAGTCAGGCTTATATGGTGAGACCCTGTTTATAAAAAATAAAATAATAAAATAAAATGTGAAAGAAGCCAATGACAGAAGAAGGTTGGGAACTCCAGAACAAAGGCCACATTTAAGGGAGAAGGCATGTTTTATAGAAGTGGCCCATGATGGAGGGGTTAGGACTGTCATTTCTCAGTGCTGCTGAACCTCCAATCTTTCCCAGTGCTGTTCCACAGCCCCTGGAAATGCTCTCTAGCTGTACCACTCTGTGTGTCCCTGGTTCAAGGATTTGTTCCAGGACAGAAGAACCTGGTAATCTACTCTGGTGATATGAAGATAGAACACTATTAAAGATGGGGCAGAACACCTAGTGTTGGGGGGTTAGGGTGACAGTGTGTGACTTTGGTCTCAGGAGTCTCCTCTACAAAGAGAGGCAAATCTGAAACACTAAGTAGCCTGTGGAATGCTGAGAAGAGAAGGGATACAGTCAGTCAGACCACACAGGAAGCTTCAGTCCAGGGTATTGACCTCAGACACTGGCATCCAAGCCCTTGTCATAGAAATAGAAACCTTGTTAGTGTATCCACTGCTGTGAAAGAGATGCCATGACCAAGGCGACTCTTATAAAGGAAAACATTTCATTGGAGCTGGCTTACAGTTCAGAGGTTTAGTCCATTATCATCATGGTGGGAAGCATGGGGCATGTAGGCAGACATGGTGCTGGAGATGGGGTTGAGAGCTCTACATCTTGATCCACAGGCAGCAGAAGGAGACTGAATGTTACCCTGAGCATAGCTTGAGCATAGACTCAAAGCCCGCCCTCTACTCAAGCACTTCCTCCAACAGAGCAACAACCACCCCAAGACCACACCTCCTAACAGTGCCAGTCCCTGTGGACCTATGGGGGCCATTTTCTTCCAAACCATCTCACCCCTCAATCTCTGCCATGATTCCAGGATAGGGCAAATTCACCAGGCCCATCTTCACACATCAGCCACCGGTCAGCACCATCTGCATTGTCCGTCCTTGCTGTCCTAAGCAAAACAGAAGAATGCATTAGGTCTGGAGGGAAACCCTACCTTCACAAAGGCAGATAGCTGAGGAAATGGTGGTAGCTAAAGAGCTGATGTGCTTTGGAAAACTGAGAGTGGGAATGTCAAGGGCAGATGTGTCCAGGGATATGCAAATGGAGTCCAGATTCCACACATACATTTTAAAAATTGTGTCACTAATAGACTGTCTTAGGGTTTTGTTGCTGTGAAAAGACACCATGACCCAGACAGCTCTTACAAAGGAAAACATTTCTTTGTGGCTGGCTTACTGTTTCAGAGGTTTAGTCCATTGTTGTCATGTCAGGAAACATGGCAGCATGGAGGCAGACATGGTGCTGGAGCTGAGAGTTCTATATCATGATACGCAGACAGCAAGGAGAGACTGTGTGCTACCCTGGATGTAGTTTCAGCATAGGAGACCTCAAAGCCCACCCCCACAGTGACACACTTCCTCCAACAAAGTCACACCTACTCCCACAAAGCTACACCTCCTAATATTGCCACTCCCTATGGGCCAAGGATTCAAAGACATGAGTCTTTGGGGGCCATTGCTATACAAACCACCACACAGACTAATATGTAAGAGAAGCCTACCTTTGAAGGCACATCTCAAAACTTTGTGCAGGCAGGGGTGGGGGTGTACATGTATGTTATACATGTGAGTGTGTGTGTCCATGCATGCGTGTGTGTGTGTGTGTGTGCGTGTGTGTGTGTGTGTGTGTGTGTGTGTGTGTGTGTGTGTGTGTGTG
>OU015751.1:51086296-51103677 GCA_907169655.1 Acomys percivali
GTGTGTGTGTGTGTGTGTGTGTGTGTGTGTGTGTGTGTGTGTGTGTTTGCATGCGTGCATGTTTCTGGTGTTTTTCCTCAGGATACCATTCAACTTGCTTCTTGAGACAGATCTTTTTCTTACCAGAAACATATCAACCAGCCAGTGAGCCCCATGTCAGCTTTAGTGGAGCTGAGATTATAGCACATGCCACGAAGCTGGGCTTTTATATATGGGTGGTGAGGATGGGGTCCTTATATTTGCAGACAGTTAATGGACAGAGCCATCTTCTCCACTCCTATTTTCTGTTGTTAAGATTTGACACTGCTAAGTCACTTTCATTTAGACAGCTTTTGAACCTCAGCCCCTAGCAATGACTTTTGGGTCATCTGAAGCCAGGGGACTTGTCAGCAGTCAGATGGTTGTGAGCTGTTTGAGGCCAGGTCTGTGGGATCCACAGTGCTGCTTGGATCTGTCTCTTGTAACTTCCTCTTTTCAATCACCCCAAGATGCATACCCAGTGACTCAGAAGTCTCTCACTGCCTTTTTAAATGACACAGCCATACCATTAGCCCCTTACTTGGTATAGGACCCATAATACACAGCACACTCCTTCCACAAGCAGTCGGAGCTATGTGGACTGCAGAGTGATGGACCCCAAGACTAGATGAAATGAAACAGTTCTTGTCCTGTGGGTATTCCGTTGGAGTCCACTGCTGCCTCCAGTTGCTTCTGTTTTCTCTTGTTTCTGTTCTCTGTAGTATGTATTGACCATAGTGTCCCAAAAGCCCCCTTGCTCACCCAACAGACCATAACACAAGCCTTCACATAGTGCCCTCAACATGCTGATCTCTGGCCACAGAGAGGGCATCTCAGCCAGACATAGCTGCCAGTCCCTGCCTTGGCCCAAGCCAGCAACTGGTAGCCTTTGGACAGATTACAGCTGTGATTGCACAGGCCAGCCTACAGCGATGAGACCCAGTATGAAAGGAGATCTAAATTCATGCTAGTCACAGCCAAGTCTGGTTACAATGAGTGCTAACGACTTCAAAACATATTGCTGCATACCTCTGATTCCTCCCACTGTCATCCAGCTTTGCGTAAACCAGAGCTGATGGCAGCATCCAGCTGTAACCAGGTACACCCATGGTACAGGCTGAGGTCTTACTCCAGTGTTCTTTTGCTTTACAAACAAGTCATGAAAAGCAAGAGCAGAGGAGAATCATTTGGCGTGCACACAACAGTTTTGCAATTTGATGGTTCAGTGCTCTTTGCCGAGGTTGGGGCTGCCCCCTTTTTACCTATCACTGTTAAGTTCATGCCCCCCAAGTAGTACTGTCTCACCGTGCAGAGTGAGCCTGGAAGCTGGCCTGGGATTACTGCCTGAAATCCACTCAAATTGGCTTGCTTTATCTCCTGTCCATTCGACAGAGCAGCTCCACAGGGACCAGGCATCCAGAAACACTGTTCAGACTTAATAAGTGCATGCCACGAGTCCTAGCAGTTATCTCCCCATGATGTATGAAATGCTGCTGCTTGCAGACTTACCAAGTAAAAAGGAATTGTATTCACTCTCTTCATTAGCTATATAATTTTGCTAATGACTCCATATAGACAGAGCTCCCAGCCCTCAGAGTCCACTAATGCCTGTCCACTAATGAAACCTTGCGAACACTAACAGGGTCACCCCCTGTTCCTGCTCCACCCAGGCATGGTCTCACGCTCCTTCCTCAACACTCTGCTCCTCCCATTCGTAAGTGAGGTAGTGTCACATTGATACTGAGTGATGACACCACACATGAGCTGACACATTTGTTGGAAGGATGAGAGTGGGAATCTGTTAGTAGATCTGTTAGCTGCTCAGTTGCCCTGGAGTAATGAGGCTCTTGACCATTGCTCTTTTCTCTGGGTTTGTGTAGAGACATTTCTGTACTTGGCATGCCTGCTGTTGTGGTGGCATAGTCCCCAGTGATGACAGCAGCAGGCAGAGTGGGGGCCTCCTGAGCTCCATGAGGAGGAGACGATGGATGCTACAGGGGGTGGAGCAGAGTAGTATCATGGTGTGGGGCACTGAGATCAGAATTACTCCCTCTGGAGGGGTGGGGACAACTCTGACCTTGCTCCTTGCACCATGATTTTTGCATTGATATTTTCCTTGAGTCTCTTTTTACTCATCCACCAATATGGAGACACAATTCATATAGACACCCAGAAGATGAAATGATGTGATTATAGAAGGCTCTAGAGAAGGAAAAAGCATCCAGAGAAATGAGCAACCTTTCCACTATGCCCCAGGGGAAAAATTACTGTGCTAAAAAGCCAGGAGTCTAGGGAGAGTGAAAGCAGATAGACCTTTATAAGTGTATGAAGCTGAAACACACATGAAAGACTCAAACAAGAGGGAAACAGGCCCTAGCACCTTCACCTGTGAGCATATGATGGCAAATCATCAGCAGACCAGAGACAATGGCTCCGCAAGTCATTTCAAAGAATTAGTGAGTGAGTAGCCAGGAAGTGACCAGTACTGTATCTAAAGTCAAGGTCCCCAAGTCTGAGATGATGGCTGAGTCAGGCTTGTCTTGTAGGCATGAGGACCTATGTTTGGTCCCTAGAACACACACTTTTAGGAGCAGAGAAAGGCAGGGTGCTGTCCAGCCAGCCTAGCCTACTTGGTGAATTATAAGTCAGTGAGTAAAACCTTTTTTCAGAAAGCAAACGATGGCTCCCTAGAAAGGACATCTGTGGCTTCCTCTGGCCTCCACCTGCATGTACACACACATACACACATACACACACACACACACACACACACACACACACACACTCCACACATGTCCTGAGCTCCACTGGATTCTCCGCTAAACTGCAAGTAGGGACATCATCACCTCAGCTCAAACTCAGATCAGCACAGTCTCTATCTGACCTGTGGAGCAGAAGCTAAGATGGTCAGATTCTCAAAGACAGGTGTCTGGGTCTAGCAGGGACAGGAAGAAGAGTGAAGAGATAGGAAATGGAAAAGATATTGAATACATGGAGAATGTATCACCTGAGCAACATGCTTCAAGCCTGAACAGAGTGAGCATAGGGCTGGAAGAAGACAAAACAAGCGGTCAAGGTAGGGCAGACTCAGAACACCCAGAGGTAAGCGGACCTTGACCTGCTCTTATAGGCACTTAGAAGCTGATTTTGCTAAGATGTGTTGACTCCATACTTTGTTCCACAGGATAGCTATGAGCAGAGTGAAGCCTGGCACGTTGGCTTGCATCTTGTGACATCATCCTCTATGAATCGTTTGTTTATGTCTGCGTGTAGCATGCTGATCATCCTGGATCCCCTCATCGCCTTGACAATGAGGTTGTGACAAAATCCATAATGAAAGCATCATAAAGAACTGGTCCATTTTGGCTCAGAGTTACAGAGGAACAGGGTCCATTATGGCAGGGACGGCATGGTGGCAGAAGCAAGAGGCCAATTTGTCACCCAAACAAAAGGCCAGCTTGTCACATCACACCAGCAGTCAGGAAGAGAGATAAAGGAGGAACTGGGACCAGGCTACAAAACATGACAGCCTGAGCCTCAGTGATGTATTCCCTCCAGCAAGGACTCACCTCCTACAACTTCTATTAAGTTGCCAATGAACCATCAACTGCTGACCAAGTGCCCACACACACGAGCCTATGGGGGACATTGTTCATTCAAACCTCAGCCCCCAATAAGAAGAAAGTGAAGGGCAGAAGGGTTGGCTTTAACTCACTGTTTGATGATGTTGTTGTCATGGGAAGAAAGTCATGAAAGCAGCTGGTCACATTGCAACCGCAGTCAGGAAGCCGGGAGGGATGGATCACGTCTATTCTGGTTTGCTTTCTGTTGTTATAATAATTAAAAAACATAACCAAAAGTAGGCTGAGGAAGAAAGGGTTTACATCATTTTATACTTCCAGATCACATGCCATATTTTTAAAAATTCAGGCAGAAATCTGGAGGCAGGACCCATGGAGAAATGCCTCTTGTTGGCTTGTTCGCTGTCATTGTCATCAAGCTTTCTCAAACAGCCAAGGACCATCTGTCCAGGGATAGTGTCACTCGCAAGGTGCTGGGTCATGCTGTGTCAGTCATCAGTCAAAGCAATCGCTACAGCCAACTGGATCTGTGATATCTCTCATTGAGACTCTCTCAGATGACACTAGGCTGTGTCACATTGATAAATGAGACTAAGTAGGGTTCTTGCTTCCTTTTTGTGAAGTCTGGGACCCCAGCACATGGAATGTTGCCACCCACATTTAGGGTGGGTCTTCTCATCTCAGTTAACTCCATCTAGATAACCCCTCACAGACATGCTCAGAGCTTACCTTCTAGGAGCCTCCAGGACCTTTCAAGCTGTTAACCAATGTCAGCCATCCCAAGAATCTGTCGAAAAACCCATGATACCTAACCTATTTCATTTCTCTTCTCTTCAAGGCTGATAGTAGAGAGACACAAAACTCTGAGGCACCTTGCTCTCAGTTAGTATAGTGTCCTAAGGTCTGTTGTTATTGTCCAAACACTGCTGTCAGTGTTGAATTCCTGAAACAGAGGACCCTTGCTGGGCAGACCAACCTCCAGATGAGGTCAGTGACCCATGATGCTGTGAGACTGTACCTGTAACAGGACTATAACGTCTCAGCACTGAGATAGAAGGTTCTTTTGGGACTATCTTGCAGAACCAAAACAGAGACAAGGCTTGGGCAGACTACATCTCATGCCAATACCAGGGCAGAAGCACAAGAAAGGATGCCGGGCTGGCTCATTCTGAGGCCCTGCAGTCTGATTAAACAGCCCCCAGAGGGATGTTAAGACAAGTCATGGCCAATTTTTAGACCAATAAAAGCATGGCGGTTTGAATGAGTCATGGTCTGAAGCATTTCAACACTTGGTGCCTCATTTCCTGGTACTGTTTAGGGAGTTTGGGGGAGGCATGGTCTTGCTAGACAAAGTGGGCTACAAGAGCTAGGCTTTGCAAACTCAAAGACTCAAGCCACTTTGAGCTCAGTCTTACTGCTTAGGATTTTCAGCTCAAGAGGTGGACCCTTAGTCTGCTACTTACTGTTATTTTATATATTCCCTGAACAGCAATGGACCCTCAACCATTTGGAACCTAAAGCCAGATAAACTCCTTCTTTTATAAGTTGCTTTAGTAATGGTGTCTTATCACAGCAACAGAAAAGTAACTAATACACACAGCCTTGCCTCTTAGCATGCGTGAGCCAGTGAAGCATGGGGTTTTAGGCCAAGCCTCTTAGCTCTCACAGCAGTTCCTCACTGAACCACCATGGGAAGAACCACATTTATATGCCCACCATGGTAGGCATGATTGCAGGGCTAACCAGAGTTCACAAATGGTCTGATACAAACTGGTTCAAACATCCCTGTGAAACTGCTCTATCTACTCTGTAGCTTTCTCATAGCATTCACCCATATTCAGACTGGCATTTGGGTTTAGTACGCATAGCTGTTTGACTGACATCCTACTTGCACAAGGTGGCCAGGGTAACCCAAGGACACTTTGACAGAAAGTAATGGAGAAATTAAATTGCCCATCCCTTGTTATACAAAAAGAAATATATTTCTCTTCTGTATACCTGATAGAGCAGAGAGGATCTGAAACAAGTTTCAAGCAAAAGATCTTTTAATTGTTGCTGTTCCATAAGCAGAGAGGGTTCGGCTGATTCCCAATGGAAGGGACAGCCCAGGGGATGCAGGAGCTCCTGACTAATACAGGTTTCTGAAGGCAGTAGGACCTATAAGTATCATAGCATTTGGAGGCTACATACTGGAATTCAGGAGAGCTGTGATAAAAATAAAGCCCAAATGGAAGGCTACCTTGGGTGTGGACAGCATAGCCTCAGTTTACTGACCTCCCTATCAGTGGTGGGAGAGCTGGGCAGTCACAATATATGTTATCAGCCTGTGTTCATAGGGTGATGTCACAGGAAGCTGTGGCCTGACTTGTGAAGCCTTGGCTCCTGACCTAGCGTACAGCATTACCTTTGCTTATTTATAGGAAAATAAACACCAGAAGGAACACACAAGGCAAGAATTTAAAGAACTTGTCATTAGCATCAACAGTGCCATTAACAGATTAGAACTGTGTGTTAACTGCGATTAACACCTTCCCAGCACCACAGGCAAAGGTGCTCCCCTCTGTCTCATTCATAAGACAAAGGCCTACTAGAACCAAAGGCCCATAACTGCCATCCAGTGCTAATTAAAAAGAAGTAGTAAGCTGGCTTCTAAGAGAGGGAGGGAGGGACTGGGTCACTCAGATAATAAAGCATGGAAAGACAAACACTACAGACCTGAGTGAGAGACAAGAAACAACATAGTAACTATGTGAACTTACCTGCAAAGCAATAGTATAGACAAGAATAGATGAAAATAAATACATGATCAGTGAAAAAGTCCTATGTAAATTATCTAGTGAGCTTCTGATCCACAGTTCTACCTAACATCCTGAGGAGAGTGTTAGGACCCCAGGGACACACAGTTTCAGCCTCTGGTCCCTCACAAATGCAGGAATTATTCACCTCCATGAGGAAGGCTAGAGGGTCAACCAGACTCTGTGCCACACACATACTCCATCTCTACCTGTCTTCTTGAGTAGGGCTCCCAGCCCCAAGGGACATTCCACACCTCTACTGGACTTCCTGAGGAGAGCTGCCAGGACCCCAGAGACACACAACTTCAGCCTCAGGTCCCCGGAAAATGATAGGACTATCTACCTCACCAAGGAGGACTATCAGGCTCCAGGAACAACCAGCCTCCACACCCCACCTCTACCCACATTCCTGAGGAGGACACCAGTCCCAAAGGATGCATGGTCTCAGCCTCTGGTTCATAGCTCTACCCACCTTCCTGGTTCCAGCCTCCACTTGCCTTCCCAAGGAGACTGTGGGACTTCAGGCTCATCCAGATTAAAAACCTCCATACCCCAATTCCCTGCTTGTGAGTTCAATTGGGACACAGACAGTAGACGAGAGCTGAAGGCTATTCCTTGAGATCAAGCCTCTGGCCCAGTGCTCTACCCACATTTCCACATTCTGAGAACTCCAGAGGATATAAATAACAACCAGCCAACACCAGGGACAACCAAATGGCTAAAGGTCAGCATAAGAACACAATCAACAAGAGCCAGTGCAATATGACACCACCAGAAACATCTGTCCTACTACAAGTTCTGGATATTCTAACACTAACACAGAAGAAACACAGGAAAAGAATCATTAATCTATTCTTGTGAAGATGATGGGGCTTTTAAAGAGGACGCAAATAAATCCCTTAAAGAAATACAGAAAAATACAATCAAATAGATAGAGGCCTTTAAAGTGGAAATGAAGAAACCCTTTAAAGAAATACATGAAAATACAATCAAACAGGTAGAGGAAATGAATAAAAGTATCCAAGATCTGAGAATGAACATAGAAACAAGAAAACACAAACTGGGGGAATCCTGGAGATGGAAAACTACAGAGGTAAGCATCACCAAAAGAATACAAGAGATGGAGGAGAGAATCTCGGGCATAGAAGATACTAATACATCTGTTAAAGAAAATGTTAAAATCTAAAAAATTCCTGAAACAAAACATCCAAGCAATCATGAGCACCATGAAAAGATGAAACTTAAGAATAATAAGAAGAGAGAGATGATTCCCAGCTTCAAGGAACAGAAAAATATTTTCAACAAAATCATAGAAAAAATTTGCCCAATATTAAGAAAGAGATGCCTGTAAACATACAAGAGACTTACAGAACACCAACTAGATTAAAACAGAAAAGAAAATCCTCCTATCACATAATAATCAAAACACTAATGTACAGAACAAAGAAAGAATATTAAAAGCTGCAAGGAAAAAAGGCCAAGTAATATATAAAAGCAGACCTATCAAAATTATACCTGACTTCTCAGCCGAGACTCTAGAAGCTGAAAAGATCTGGCCAGATATCATCCTACAGACCCTAAAAGACCACAGACGTCAGCCCAGACTACTATATCCAGCAAAACTTACATGAGCATAGATGGAGAAAAGAAGATATTCCATGACAAAACCGAATTTACACAATATATATCTACAAACTAAGCCCTACAAAAGACACTAGAAGGAAAATACCAGCCCAAGGAAGTTAAGTACACCTAAGAAAACATAGGAAATAAATAATTCTACTGCAGAAAAAAAAGGGGGGGAAGCATACACACACCACACATATATACTCTACCTCCACCAACATCAGAATAACATAAACTAACAATCATTGATCATTAATCTCTTTCAACATCAATGGAATCAATTTCCCAATAAAAAGACACAGGCTAACAGAATGGATGCTTAAACAGGACCCATGATTCTGCTGCATACAAGAAAAACACCTCTCCAACAACTATAGACATTACCTCTGAGTAAAGGGCTAGAACGAAGTCTTCCAAGAAAACAGACCAAAGAACTAAGCTGGAGTAGCCATCCTAATATCTAGTAAAATAGACTTTCAACCAAAACCAATCAAAAGGGATGGGGAAGGACACTTAGTACTCATCAAAGGAAAGATCCACCAAGATAATGTCTACGTTCTGAATATCTATGCCCCCAATACAAGGCCACTCACATTTGTAAAAGAAATATTACTAAAGCTTAAATCACACACTGATCTCCATACATTAATAGTGGGAGACTTCAACACCCCACTCTCACCAATGGATAGATCATAGAGACAGAAACTAAACAGAGTAATGATGAAACTAACAGATGTCATGAATCAAATAGACCTAACAGATATCTATAGAACTTTTCATACAAACACAAAAGAATATACCTTCATCTCAGTCCCTCATGGATCTCAACTGACACAAGAAAATGGAAATGACCCCTTGAACGTTATCAGATCACCATGGATTAAAACTGAACTTTAACAACAACAGAAACAACAGAAAGTCTACACACTCATGGAAACTGACCCACCCTCTATTCAGTGACCACTGAGTCATGGAAGAAATAAAAAAGGAAATTAAAGACTTCCTAGGAGTCAATGAAAATGAAGACATGAGACACCCAAACTTATGTGACACAATGAAAGCGGTGCTAAGAGGAAAGGAGATGAAATAATACAAATTGGAAAGGAGGAAGTGAAGTATTTCTATTTGCAAATGACTCGATAGTATACTTAAATTACCCAAAAATTCCACTAGAGAATTCATACAGCTGATAAATACCTTCAGCAAAGTGGCTGGATACAAAATTAACTAAAAAAAAATCAGTAGCCCTCCTGTGTACAAATGATAAATGGACAGAGATAGAAATTAGGGAAACAACATCCCTCACAGTAGCCAAAAACAATATAAAATATCTTGGTGTAATCTTAACTAAGCAAGTAAAAGACCTGTATGACAAGAACTTCCAAGGCTCTGAAGAAAGAAATTGAAGAAGATAGCAGATGGAAAACTCTCCCATGGCCATGGATTGGTAGGATTAACATAGTAAAAATGGCCATCATACCAAAAACAATCTACAGATTCAATTCAATTATCATCAAAATAACAACACAATTTTTTTTGCAGACCTTGAAAGAACAATTCTCACTTTCACATGAAACAAACAAACAAACAAACAAAAAACCCAGAATACCTAAAATCAATCCTGTACAATAAAATAACTTCTGGAGGTATCACCATCTCTGATTTCAAGCTGTGCTTCAGAAAAATAGTATTAAAAACGTCATGATATTTGCATAGAAACAGAATGGTTGATCAGTGGAATCAAATTGAAGACCCAGAAATAAACCCATACACCTATGGACATTTGGTTTTTTTATAAAAGAGCCAAAAACATACAATGAAAAAAGAAAGCATTTCAACAAATGGTGCTGGTCTAACTGGATGTCTGCATGTAGAAAAATACAAATAGTTCCATATTTATCACCTGGCACAAAACTCAAGTCCAAGTAGATCAAAGACCTCAACATAAAACCAGATCCACTAAATCTAATAGAGAGAAAATGGAGGAATAGACATGAATTCCTTGGCACAAAAGAAAACGTCCTAAGCAGAACACCAACAGCTTAGGCACTAAGATCAACAATTAATAAATGGGACCTCATGAAACTGAAAATCTTCTGTAAGGAAAAGGGCACTCTCAATAGGACCAAAGGACAGCCTACAGATTGGAAAAAACCCTTCAGCAGCCTTCAACAGAGGGTTAATATCCAAAATATATAAAGAATTCAAGAATTTAAGCACCACCAAACCAAATAATGCAATTAAAAATGAGGTACAGAGCTATACTCAGAATTCTCAACAGTGGAATCTCAAATGGCTTAGAACCACTTAAAGAAATGTTCAGCATCTTTAGTCATTAGGGAAATGCAAATCAAAATGACTCTGAGATTCCATCTTATACCCATGAGAATAGCTAAGATCAAAAACTTAAGTGACAGCACATACTGTCAAAGAAGTAGAGAAAGGGGAACACTCCTCCATTGCTAGTGGGAGTGCAAACTTACACAGCCGCTATGGGAATCAATCTGGTGTTTTCTCAGCAAATTGGGAATAGTTCTACCTCAAGACTCACCTATACCACTTCTGGGCATATACCTGAAAGATGCTCCACCATACAACAAGGACATTTGCTCAACTATGTTCATAGCAGCTTTATTCATAATAGTAAAAAAAAAAAGTCAGAAACTGGATGCAACACAGATGTCACTCAACCAAAGAATGGATAAAGAAAATGTGGCACACTTACACAATGGAATACAACTCAGCTATTAAAAACACAGAAATCATTAAATTTGCAAGACAATGGTGGAGCTAGAAAATATTCTGAGTGAGGTAACACAGACCCAGAAAGTCACACATGGTATATACTCACTAATAAGTGGTTATTAGTAATATAATACAAAATAGTCATACTACAACCCTTAGAACCAAAGGAGCTAAGTAACAAGGAAGGCCCTGTGGAGGATGCTTGAATTCCATTCAGAAGGGGAAATAGATCCATAAGTGGATCAATAGAGGAAGCTGTGTGGGAGAGGGTGTGGGGAATCAGATGTACGGAGAGCTCAGCTAAGAAGTGAGAGGGCTGAGAGAGAAGTGAAACTGAGGGGGGCATCTATGGGACAATCTGGAGGCCTGTGACAGGGTGGGCTCCTGGGAGGATATGGAGGTAACTCTAACTGAGAATCCTAGAAGTGGAGGACTCATAGCCAGGCAGGACTTTCAATGGAGGGAGAGAGACACCAACACACCCACAAAAACTTTGACCAAAAATCTACCTGGCCTACAAGATGTGCAGGGATAAAGATGTAGCAGAGATTGAGAAAAGAGCCAAATAATGACCAGCCTAACTTGAGACCCAGCCCATGGGAGAGAGCCAACCCCTGATTCTGTTAATGATGCTCTGCTATGCTTGCAGACAGGAGCCTAGCATGACTGTCCTCTGAGAGGCTCCACCCAGCAATGGACCGAAACAGATGCTGAGACCCACAGCCAAACATTGGGGAGTCTTATAGAAGAGTGGGGAAAAGAATAGAAGGGTCCGGAGGGGACAAGAACTCCACAAGAAGACCAACAGAGTCAACTAACCTAGGCCCATGGGGCCTTACAGAGACTGAAGCACCAACCAAGGAATATGCATGGTCTGCACCCTAGGACCCAGACACATAATGGGCAGCTCAGGCTTCATGTGGGTCCCCTAATAATGGGAGCAGGGGACCCCTGTCTCCAACATGGACTCTGTTGCCTGCTTTTAGATCACTTGTCCCGAGCTGGGATGCCTTGTCCAGCCTCAGTGGGAAAGATGGTTTTAATCCTGATGCCACTGGATGTGCCTGAGTTGGTTGGTTGCAGCGGCTGGTGGGGGGGGGGGGGGAAGGTGTAGGACTCCCCTTTTCTGAGGAGAAAAGGAGGAGGAAAGGGGAAAGAAGGTGAGAAGGTGGAACTGGAAGGAGATGAGGGAGGGGGCTGTGTTTGGGATATAAAGTGAATAAATAAACACATTTAATTAATAAGAAGTAATAAACAAATAAATTATCTCTCAAAAATAGTAACAAATAAAAATACATAGAAATGCATCACATTGCTCCACATGACATAGCACTAAATAAGAACACAGGTCCAGGGCAAAGTGCTTCCCATGCAAGCATGAACACATAAGTTCAATTCCCAAGAACCTATTAAAGTAAAAGGCTGGGCTCACTGGCTGGCCAGTATAGACAAATTGGCAAGCTCCATATGTGAGGATAAACCTTGTCTCAAAAAGTAGCGGGGGGGGGGGGTAAAAGAAGATGGAGAGTCACCGAGGAAGACATACCATAACTGACCTCTGACCTCTGCACAGATACCCATTCTATTTCTCACTTTCCTATTGCTGTAAGAATGACCAAAGTAACTTAGACAAGAAAGATTTTATTTTAGCTCATGGTTCCAGAGGGATGAGTCCAGGGTGGTGGAGTGGAGGCATGGGAAAAGGGCCAGGCTTGGCAGCTGGAGCAGGAAACTATGAACTCACATTCTTTAGGCCAAGCATGAAGCAGAGAGAACAAACTGGAATTGGTGAAATTCTTTAAACCCTCAAAGCCTCCTGCGCTCAGTGACATACTTCCTCCAACAAGGCCACACTTCCTAAACCTCCCCAAACAGCGCCACCATCAGGGGACCAAGTGTCAAAATATCTAAGCCTATGGAAGACGTTGTCACTCAAACCACTATACCCACGCAAATGCATATGCACATATGTGTGTGCACATGCACAAACACTTAACACACATACACATAGAACATAAGTCAGAAATATCAGGGAAGAGGAAAAAAAGCCACAGGCCATGACCAGGGGCAGCAATATCAGGTAACGGCTGAGGCTGAGAACAAAACACGACCAAGAATTCACCACAGTAGCTCTGGGCAAACTGTGTAACTGCATAGAGCTAGTCCCTTGAGAACTACAGGGGTAGGGCTTTCAAGACAAGGTAAGCAATCGACAGTAGAGATGGGAAAGAGAAACAATGGAATCCAAAGGTAACTGTGCCTCTGAAAAGGTGTGTCCATCAAATAGAACTAGACCTACCCTCTAATATGCAAGGGAAACAATCCCCTCAAGAATAGAAACCATTTTCAATTCATAACATCAGAATGTGCAAGCTAGACTCCTCCAGGGAAACCAAGCATGTCAGTTACTCTCAAATAGGTCAGTTGTTATAAAGTTGGCGTGGAGTGGCACGCATAGAGATAGCATTCAAATTTCTCTTTGTTGCTATTCGGTGCCTCTGGGATGTAAAATTAGTCCCACCTATTCACAGGGAAATAAAGGATAGTCTACTAGATAAAGACTGCATTCAAATAAACGGCCCTAGGTAGATTCATCTCCTCTTATGAAATACAATATCCTGAGCTCAACTTTAAAAGAAAACAATGAAACAGAAAGCTCCCCCTAGTGAGAGGCAGCCAGTTGGAACTCAGGACTGGAGAAGTCTGGAGCAAATCTTTATGAGCGCCTTGAACAAGCTCACACATCCTGTCAGTGCTGGAAATGCACAGGTGCTGTGCTTACAGAAGAGAATACCGACAGCACAGACAGGGGCAGATGAAGAAATAATAGCCAGGGCCATCAGGAGCCACTAGCAGACACACAGAGTGAAGATCCGAGGCAGGTGCTCTCCCTATCTTTCACTGCCGATACTCTGCTGAAACTGTGAAATCAGAGCACACAGTTAAAACTCTCACAACTTCTCAACATTTTCATAACCTCTTTTACTGCCATCAAAGAGATATATTGTATAACCGTCCTATATTCCATAGTGGAGAAATATGTATTCAAATATTTATTAATATTTATTTATTATTTATTCACATTACAGCCCAATCAAGCTCCTTTCCTCCTCCCATCCCAGTCCCACCTCCTACCCTTCTCTCCCTATTGCCCCTCCCCTACTCCTCAGAAAAGGGGAGCCCCAACAACAACAACAACAACAACCCACCCCAGCACATCAACTCCCATCAGGACTGAGAGCACCCTCTTCCTTGTGGCCTAAAGAGGCAGCCCCGCCAGGGAGAAGTGATTGAATAGCAGTCAACAGAATCCATGTCAGAGGCAGCCCCCACTCCCCTTACTAGGGATGCCACATGAAGACTGAGGTGCCCAACAGCTGCATCTGTGTATGGGACCTAGGCCCAGTCTATGCATGGCCCTTGGTTAGTGCTTCATTCTCTGCAAGCCCTCCTGGTCCCTGGTTATTTGGCTCTGTTGATCTTCTTGTGGAGCTCCTGTCCCCTTCAGGTCCTTCTATCCTTCTCTCCTCTTTTCCACAAAACTCCCTGCCCTCCATCCAATGCTTGACTTGAGTTTCAGCATCTGTTTAGGCCACTGCTCAGTGGAGCCTCTCAGAGGACAGCTATGCTAGGCTCCCATCTACAAGCATAGTAATGTCTCATTTAATAGTGTCAGGGGTTGGCTCTCTCGCATAGGATGGGTCTCAGGTTGGGCCAGACATGACTTAAACATTCCCTTAATCTCTGCTCTATTTTTATCCCTGTACATCTTGTAGGCAGATTAAATGTTGGGTGGAAGTTTTTGTGGGTGGTTGGAATTCCCTTCCCTCCACTAGGAGTCCCGGTGTAGTTAGAGGGTGTCCTGTTCAGTCTCCACGACACCTGCTACTAGGAGTCTCAGCTAGAGTCACCTCCATATCTTCCCAGAAGCCTGCCCTGTCTTCAGCTTGCCACAGAGATGTCTCTGCCTATGGTTTCTCTTCTCTCTTCAGGACTTCTGTCCCCCTTGCCCCGGGTATCCCCAGGTCTGATCTCCCTCATTTCTCTCTGTGCTCCCTCTCCTACCTCGTTACTTGTCTTCAACTGCTTCTGATGTCTATTCTCCCCTTCTGAGTGAGGTTTAAGCATCCTCCCTTGGGTCTTCCTTGTTACTTATCGTCTTTAGGTATATGGATTTTAGTATGTTTATTCTGTAAGAATGGCTAAGATCAAAAACTCAAGGGGCAGCACATGCTGGCAAGGTTGTAGAGAAAACCTGGTAGGAGTGCAAACGTGTACAATCACTTTGGAAATCAATCTGGCACTTTCTCAGAAAACTGGGAATAGTTCTACCTCAAGACCCAGTTATATAACTCCTGGCCACACAACTAAAAGATGCTTACAACAAGGGCAGTTGCTTAATTATGTTAATAGCAGCTTTATTTGTAATAGTCAAAAACTAGAAACAACCTAGATGTCCCTCAACTGAAGAATGGATAAAGAAACTATGGTACATTTACACAATGGAATACTACCCAGCTATTAAAAACAAAGACATCATGGAATTTGCAGTCAAATGGATGGAACTAAGAAAGATCATCTTGAGTGAGATAACCCAGACCCAGAAGGACACACATTGCGTGTACTCACTTATAAGCAGATTTTAGCCAGATAGTACAAGATTCATTAATTTTACCTCTAATTTTTCTTCTGTCAAATTCAAGTGGAATTAAATATATAATGTTGTAAAAAACAAGCTAGATTACAATGTTCTACTTTGTGTGTGTGTGTGTTGAGTGTATGGTATACACATGTGTGTTCAGGTATATGCATGTGTGCATATATATGTACATATGTTTGGGCATATGGTAGGGCTGGATGTTGGTGTGTGCCTTGGGAAAGCAAAACCTTCCTTGTGACCAAGAGGATGTACTGCTCACAAGAGCAGAAGAGCAAGCACACGAGAGACAGGAAGCTCTCTTGGCTTTATCCTAACTCAGCCAGTGACTGTGTCTTTTCCCCGTTGACAGGGGTCTCACGTCAGTCTTTCACAACTGTCAAGTTTTAAATGCACTGCTGTTGCTGCAGAGGAAATTAAGGAAAGTGGGAGGGACAGCCACTAAGGGCTTAAATCATTAGGTTCCTAGAATGTGCCAGGGGCTCTGTATAAGTTTTATAGGATGAGGGGGATTAAAACATTTGTGTAAAGATTTTACAAAGTACGGGAGATTAAACTCCTCATTATAAACAAAAAAATTACAGTATTTGACTGAAAAACTAATAATTAATGATTCTTACAGTGTTCCACATTATTTATTATTATTATTACATCATCATTATTATAGATAGGATCTTGCACTAAATAACTTGCTACTTTGGGTAGACTGGCTGGCCCTGGCATCTACCTGTTTCTACATAGCCCCTCCCAACTAGGGTTACAGGCATGTGCCATACCCAGGTTATAATGGGTGCTAGGTACCTTGACTCAGGTACTCAGTCAGGTTCCTATGGCTAGCACTTTACCCACTAAGTCATATCCCCGTCCCCACAGTTCTTTCTACTTTTTAGAGAATTGCTTCACTGATGTCACCTTCCATCTGTATTTTTCATAAAATAATACCTGATATCACATTTGCCTCCACTAGGATAGTTATCCCAAAGATACGAGATCTGAAGTAAATTTTCTTGCAATAGTTAAATTTTTGTGCATTGTTTAAATTTTTCATAATAAGCTTACTTGTGCTGGAAGGCAACACAAAACTTATTCACCGAGAAGAAAAGAATGCATGTGTTAACAAAGGTCGATCCACCTATGTGGAAGGCCTCCTTCTTGTATTGACTTACTGCTGTAAATTTTTTTCTATCCTCTGATTTCTGTACATCTGGGCACTGAAGCACCAGCGGTTTGGCGGGGGAGGCACTTAGGTGCTTTGGAGCCACCCTGATACCAAAACAACCTATATATAGCAAGGGCTTGTATGCTCCAGCACCAGGTGCAGAGAATATTTCATAACCCACCCCAGTCCCCAATAGCATGTGTCCCACACCTGGACAGTGAGTGCCCCATCCATCCAAGCAGCCACTGGGACGATAAGGGAGTAGGGCAGAGATGCATCAGATTAGCACAGGAAAGAAGCCAGCTAGCAGAAAACACAAAACCTCTCCTGTGTTAGTTAGGGGAGGAAAGGGTATATTTGGCTTATACTTCCACACTGTAGTCCATCACTGACTGAAGGAAGTCAGGACGGGAACTCAATTAGGGTTGTAACCTGGAGGCAGGAGCTGATACAGAAGCCACAGAGGGGTGCTGCTTACTGGCTTCCCCCTCATGACTTGCTCAGCCTGCTTTCTTATAGAATCCAGGACCACCAGCCCACAATGTGCTGGGGTCTTCCCCATTGATCACTAACTAAGGAAATTCCTGGATCTCATGGAGGCATTTCCTCAACTGAGGCTCCTTCCTCTCTGATGACTCTAGCTTGTGTGAAGTTGACACAAAACCAGCCAGTACACCTCCCTATCTGGGCTTCATGTAAGAGACAGCATCAACCCATAATACACAAATGCAGGACAAAGGTGTGCTGGGTAAATGGCTCAGAGAAGGTCTGGATTCTCAGAGCCCAGCACCACTGTACTT
>OU015751.1:51103777-51117847 GCA_907169655.1 Acomys percivali
AGAGAGAGAGAGAGAGAGAGAGAGAGAGAGAGAGGAGAGAGAGAGAGAGATTTGGTACATGGATACTGCCCTGAAGAACACACTGGCACACTGAAGCTCAAAGCAGCTGACTGGGGCAACAATGGAACTGGCAACAATAGGATTACTTGACTTTCTGTGTTCAGTCCTAATTGTCCTGTTGGGAGAAGTGGCCTGAATCCAGGCAGCAGTCAATGTTGGCCAAATCTTGACAATTCTGTGTTGCTTTCCATGGTGCTGAAGTGCAGCTTCCTGGACTGGTGGCTACAAGCAGTAGGACAAGCTCTGATGCTATGTGGCCTAGCCATCATCTTTTCATATATTCATCCTTTTCTCCTGACCACTATCCATACATAGTTGCTCATTCTGGTAGTGAACAGGGAAAAAAATGTGAGGACTTGCAAGTTTCCAGATAATCACTAACAGTCCCTTCATGGGCAAGATGTCATGGAGTGTGTCTCACAGTCTATGTAGAAAGCAGGCTGTGGCACTGGCTGGAATGAATATAGAGGGAAGAGGTCTTCAGGACAGGGCACCATGGACCCAAGTGTTGAGAGGAGGCATACACTGGGCTGACCATTGGAAGCAGGAGGAAGGGCAGAAACACCCCAAGGGTCCATGTGTAAGGGCAGAACTAGGGAAATCTTGAAGTGGGCAGCAGAGTGAGATCAGATTTAGGAAAGGTGGCCAGTAGGTGCAGATAATGGAGAAGGACAACCTAAGAAGAGAGAAGGGACATGAGAGAGTCACGGAGAAATGAGGCAGACACAAGGAAGGGCAGTGTCTTAGTCAGAGCTCTATTGCTCTGAAGAGGTGCCATGACTAGAGCATCTCCTATATGGGAAAACATTTCATTGGGCCTGGCTTATTGGTTCAGAGGGTAGTCCATTAGCATCCTGTGTGGAAGCATGTCATCACACAAGCAGACATGGTGCTGGAGGAGCTGAGAGTTGAGAGTTCTACATATGGATCTATAGGCAGCAGAGAGAGGGAGACAGACAGACAGACAGACAAAAAGACAGACAGAGAGAGACAGAGACAGAGAGAGAAAGACAGGCAGACAGACAGACACAGAGAGACCAAGAGACAGACTAGGTTTGGCTTGAGCATTTGAAACATCAAAGGCCACCCCAATGACACTTCCTCCAACAAGGCCACACCCATTCCAACAAGGTCACCTCTCCTAATACATACAGTCGAATCTATGAGCCTATGGGGACCAATCTTACTCAAACCACCAGAGGTAGCAAGGCAGGAACGAGGACAAGTCATGGCTTTCATATGGAAGGAAATACAAAGAACAGAACAGCTAAGATAGAATGTAAAGGCAAGTCTGAGGGGACAGAAGGAAGCACTAGGTCACAGAGAGTAAGCTCTAAGCAGATATTGCCAGAGGTGGGAGTTGTCCACTTGGTACATCCCTGCTCTGTTGCTAGGTCCCCTGGGGGAAAGGCTTGCTCAGGTGAATGCAAGGACCATGAGCAGATTGCTAAGGGGGAGGGGCTAGCAAGTTCCCCCCACTTCCTGCTATCCATTGGCAATTAATGATTACTTAGGTGCTTTAGTCATTGGTAATCTGTCCATGTTCCTCTAGGCAGCCTTAATTAAACTCACTAGTTCACAGCAGGTGTAGGGTGGGGGCAGGGTGGGAGGGATGAAAATTGAAGGGGGATTAGTTGGAAGAGGAAAGAGATCAGGAGATCCCGTGCTATAAAGATGGTTTAGTCCTACAGGCATGAGTATCTGAGTTAGAGCCCAGAACCTTTTTTTGTATGTTTAGCTTTTGGTTTGGGGATTTTGGCGGTGGGGGCGGGGCTGTTGTTGTTTTCTTTGGTTTGGTTTGGGTTTTGTTGTGAGCTTAGCCTCTCTCCAGGCCAGAACTACTTTATTTTGTAAGGCAGAATTTTTCTAATTCTGGGTAGAGGGAGTCAGAAAGATTCCTAAGGCTTATTGGCCAGCCAGCCTAGCAGAATTGGTGCGCTTCAAGTTAGTGAAAGACCCTGTCTCAAAAACACAGGCTGGACAGTGCCTGAGAAACAATACCTAAAACTGACCTCTTGCCTCTACATGCATACACACACATGCATACACACCTGCACACCTCACATGTATTCACACACAACACACAGATACACACACACACACACACACACACACACACACACACACACACACACACACAAACACACACCACAGGAAGATTAGCTGGAATGGGAAGGAACAAGAAAGCCTCCTGGAAACAGGAGGGTGTGGCTACATCAAGATTACCATATTAAAGAAGAATGGGAGGATACAAGGGATGAGATAACCATTGAGATGTAACAAGAATAAATTTAAAAAAAAAGAAGAAGAAGAAGCCAGTTTGCAGAGAAAGCCTGGAAGCCTTTCCCGCAAGTGAGTTTTATTTAAAAAAGAAAAGAAAAGAAGCAGTTTCAAGAGAAGCCTTCAGTGTACAAATGTGGGAGAAGCTGGTACTATAAGAGTGTCCCCAGAATGGTCATGGGGCTCATGGCCAGGGCTTTGGGGAACATGCCTCTCCTTCAGCTCAGTATCTGACCCCCATTCTCAGGAGTGTTTCACTCTTCCTAATAACCGATATTTGTGCTTTGAGCCAAGTGTCCCTAATCTGACTTTTCCCACATGCGCACACAAACCTAACTAGCTATTTCAACATGGGCCCCAGACTCAGATTTAGGCCTGCAATCTGGAGGTCCACAGAGTCAAGGACACAAGGACATCAGTTAACTTTCAAGTCTGAGTCAATGAAGACAACGAAGCTTCAAGCATATTCTGAGCATCTCCTCAAAGCATAAGGCCACTAAACAAGTGGCCATCCCTCCTGCCATGAGGTCACCATGCTGTGAGGAAGGACAAGATAGCCAGCCAATACCCTGAGAACTGTCTGAGGAGAGAGGGCTGGCCTTACCTCACAGCTCTGTCTGCCATTTGCCTATGTTCGAACAGCTTCAGCAGCTGTCCAAAGAGAACCCCAAGAGAAGTGACCTGGAAAAAAAAAAGTGACCTGGAGTCCGAGCTTCAGCCAGAGCTGTCAATCAAACTGAGACTATCCTGAATACGTTAGCTTTCGATTGCTATGACAAAATGCCACAGTCAATCAACTTTAAAAAAAAGAGAAAACGTTTAGTTCGGTTCATGGATTTTGAGGCGTTGGCTGGGGGTCAAGCATTCTCTTTGATTTGGGGCGAGGTGAAGACACACCTCCAGTGAGCAGAAAAGTATGTCAGTGGGCTCCTCGTTGAAAAGATGCAACCATCTCCCAGGAAAGAAACAACTAGAACCAAGACTGCATGTGACACTCTGCTTTGTGCTTGCATCGGAGATGTGATCTCCACACTTCCTCCCACTCCCACCGAGCTTGCTTCTTGCTGCCTTGCTCCACCCCATGATGGACTCTATCCCTCTGGAACCATAATCCCAAATAAGCTCTTCCTCTCCCAGTTGCCTTGGTCATGGTGTTTTATCGCAGTGTCAGAAACCCTTAGTCACAGGCACGGGCACCCTTAGTCAATTCCTCCAGGATGTTGTAAATATCAATGTGATAATTTATTAATGTAGTTTCCCCCTCTTCTCTCTATCTCCTACTTAAAGCCACTCAACACCAAAAGTGTTGCTTTGGTATATTGCTCACCATACAGTATAGAACAAAAAAGATTTCTGATTGTCTTGTGTTTCTTATTTTCCCAGATTTGCCTGGGAACTTACAAAGCCCCATAGTGTGACAGTGTATGCACAGGTAATACTAATGTATTATATTAACATATGTAGTTTGGATTCAACTTTCTTTTTTCAAAGGAGGTATTGCACAATACCATCTTCTCAGCCTGACAACTGTCATCTCCAATGATGTCAGCTGTCCTGCTTGTATAAGGTCATCACAGCAGGACCATTGGCAGTTGATGCTCCCTCATGGAAGGAAAGGGAAGGCATGAAGACCTAGCCACTACCCTCATCCAGTTGTATGCATGTCATCTTACATCCTTGGGGAAGAGCTAGAATATATATGTTGGGAGAGACATGAGAGACAGGGCTCAGCTTAGGAGCTGATGGGGCAGCCTCCGTCTATGGTAGACAAAGTCTCTCCATGACTCAGGACACTCTTCAATTGTCTATGCTCCTGTCAGTAACCCCTTATCTATGAGCTATAAATAAGCCAACTAGACTCACTGGTTTGGCTTCCTAGGGTAAACGTTGATGAAATAGAACCTTCGTTTTTCACTGGGATCCTATGAGAAGAGGCAGATACTGCTTAGTCCTTGCCCGAGAAGAAATCTCATAATAGGTAGTACATTTATTCATTAATGTTCCAATGCCTCATGGTATTAAGAAGTAGAAAAAATGTTAAAAAGATGTTAAAATGAAAAATGTTTAATAAAGAAGAGTTTATATATGAGGATTAAGATGACTGGATACTTCTAGAATGGGAAAGAAAGCTGGAACAATGGAGTGATTTATTTAAAGTATGCATAAGCCAAGACTTACAGAGAATATATATGATCTTAAATTTTCCAAGGTCAAAACTCAATCAGCCCTCTACAAAAATCAATGATGGAGCTATTGATCTGTTCTTTGTAACAATTACAAGGACCACCGTGGAGAGCAAAAATGCATGTCCAGTCAAATTCCATTTAAAAGTGTTTCAGTTCTGGCCAAGTTTTATCTAAATATTACACAGTAGTTAAAAGACCAGAGCAATGTGAATAAACTCAAGGGTGTCCACTAACCCTGTCTGTAGGTCTGTACTGACGTGTCAGAGGATTAAAAGGAATGATATTTTGCCCTTTGTCCTCCAAGTAGATCTCAGGAGACTATGGAGTGTCTCTTGACACATCCTGTAACTGTGATAAGTCATCATATTGATGGTTCTGGGAGGCCATGAAGGCCCCACCCACTAAACTCTAACTAGGGTCTATTCCACAAAGAGGAAAGTAAACGGGAAGAAAATTTTCCTTCAGCTTTCCCTAGAGAACAGCGGTCAAACGACCATTTGACTTTGTCCTCACATAGATCGAACAACTGGTAAAATAAAGGCTGGAAGATGCAGAGGCTCCTCTCAAGCCCCAGTGACTTGAGGGCCAGACTCGAAGCTTCCCTTTACTCTAAAAAATGGAAAGTATTAATTTGTGCCAGCTGCATATTCTTAAACACCCAACAGAAAGGCGTAACTAGAAATTGAAAGTATTGGCATGCTTTTAAGAGTCCAAGGGATCATGCTCCCCAGGCGTTAGATTAAATCTATGTGAGATAGGAGTTAGACTGTTTCTCACTAAGAATTTTCTTCTTGATAAGGAAAACGCAGCCCAGATGAAAGATGTTAGATCTTGGCTCAATTCAACACTGCAGCGCCTACCTGCATCCAGGAGAAACGATCCTAAGAATTAAATGATAAGAAAATATCCCCCCCCACTCTCTCTCTAACTTTCTCTCTCCCTCTCTAGAAATCACCTGAGGGGACATGACAGGCGTTCTAGCCATTCCAATAGTTGTCAGAGTGCCTGAAAACAGATCCTGGATCCATCACTCTTGAGCCTGTCCTATGTCAAAAGAAAAAATCAGGAAGAGCCCAATGGATGAATCTCCTGGGAGCTCAATAGAGAGATTCCATTTGGCTTTGATTTGGAGATTTGAAAACTTTCCTCTCTTCTGGCTTGTTCTAGTTCCCTGCCTAGCACTTGTAATGCTAACAACTTCTGTTTTAACTTCTCCCTTACAGCTCTTTCCAAGCATCAGTCTTCCTTCTCTCCCTACACTTGGCTGTCACACAAGTGGAACTACTACCGCACCCACTGGGGGGGTACCCTGGCTTCTACACCTGCCCCCCATCATTCAACTCTAAGAAGCTAGATTGGCCACTGTCCCCAATTCTTCGATGGCCATTGGGGATATCTCTTCAGAGGCCATGAGAAGAACAAGAGATAGAAACTGGCTAGGCAGTTTAGGATTAAAAAGTGCCTCCTCCAAAAGAAAAGCATCCAGTTTCCTTCCAGGCTAAAAGCCAACAGATGTCCATGGGCCTCTTGGCAGGCTTGTTCTTGTTAGAGGCCAGAAATGCCAGAACTGTTTGATGTGCTCTGCTCTCTGATCTGATTCCCAAATGATGTTAGGGCTACCTCTTCCTTCAGCAGGAGATGTTAGAGCAGCAGGAGAGGCCTGCTAATAGGAAACCCCTTGTAGTCAAGAGAGCATCATCTCTGGCCTGGGTGAAGACCAAGTCAGCCATCTGGCCAAGTGACCACGTATCCTCAGTAGACAGGCAGGCTCCCCTTAAGCCTTGTTGAGGAAAAAAACGAGAAATAATTAGTCCTTTGATGAGATGCTCTACTTTTCCTTTCCAGAATCCCTCTCCTAAGGCAGCAGTAGGAGTCAGCCCACTTTTCTGAGGCACCATTTCTTCTTTCTTTCTTTTCTAAGCATGCTTTCCTGGATGCTTCTGGGTTTCCCCCAATGTTCTGGGCTTTGGTTTGATTTATGTAAAGCCTGTCGCTGCCTTGAGAACTCCCATGCCAGCTTAAACCTCATGGCTCCCCCACAATTCCTCCATTCCCACCCCCAGCAGCTGCTGAGGTTTACACGGCCTGCCCTGGGAGTTTTTCTTTTAAACACTAATAAAAGTGTCCTTGCACTTCTGCTTCAGCCCATTTTAAGATGCTTTTATTCATGACTCAAGAGGGCCCTGGGTGTTCCCCACAAGAGTGTTACAGTAGAAACATTTTGAGAAGACATGACAGAAATTCTCTAGGCCGCTAGAGGATTGCTGGCCCATGGCTGAGCAAAGAGTGAGAAAGGAGATTCTTCTCAACAGGACCAAGCCAAAAGGAATAGAATGACCGCCCCCACCCCAAGCCACAGAGGGCAGAGACATCTTTACTGCAAGCTTTGACCTTGAGGGACTCTGAAATTTTGGCCTGGGGGAAATTCCTCATCCATGGATGGAGTTTCTGAGATGTTCACCTGGTGGAAGGCACAAAAGAAGAGTAGGGAAGGAAAGGGACCTCAAAGCTCACACAAAGCTGACACAGCAGTGATAGATGGGAGAAGGATGATAGGGATATAGTCCCTGCTGACGGAATACTCAGTAATAAAGGAGGTGTGAGCAGTCAGAGGGGAAAGTGCAAGAGAAAAGCGCATGGGACCCCAACTAGACAACACAAACATCTGTCACCCCTATGAGCCACAAAGTCAGAAAGAAGGAACATCTCTTATGGCTGGCCGTTACCATGTCCACAACAACTCAATCAAGAATATAAAGAAAGAAGTTCATTTACTTCCAGAAGCCATCTTACTATAGTTCCTGGAATTTTCACAGTTCAGCCAACATGGTATAACCTTGGCTATACCATCCAACTCCAGAAAACCTGTTCCCGGACAGTGCCCGTGCTGCTTAGTGTAGAAATCAGAGAGGTGGCCATATTGGAAGCCAGATGAGCTGCACGGGAAGCTCTCACTCAGAGCCTCCACTTCACTGCCAGACTCGGAGCCACAGCTGTGGCCTTGTGATGCTCCCGGGGTCCATAAGCCAACTGTGCTTTGTTCTAACCATGCCTCTGTTTGCTCAGTGTTTTCTTTTTCTAAAGCCAAGGTTACTATTCCCCTAATGGCAAAAGACAGTATTGAAAACCCATTAAGTAAAACGCATTTCTGTGACAGGTTCAATAATAATTTGCAGCAAATTGGACAAGAGTGATCACAGATGGAGGCGGTGCTTTCAAGACTAAGCTCCAACCCCCACTCCCACCCCAGGGAAAGTCAATAGGATCTAGCACAACACTTGAAAGAAAAAGAAATGTTTAAGTCAAATTTGCTTGCAAAAAGGAAGCGTGGGAACTGAGGCAGGGACTCCATGGGGTTCTTGCCTAGAACACACAAGTGCTGTAGCTCAGAGCCTCAGCACTCTGTAAACAAGGGTTTGCTGCACACCTACAACCTGAGCATGCTCATCTTTATCACTTTTGAGGGCTGCCAGCATGACTCCTGCCCAGCCTCATCTGTCACACCTGGGCTGCAGATTGCACAGGAGTGGCTGCAGCTGTCCAGCTGGACACTTCTGCCACCACCTGGGCCCTACTTTGGTAGGAGTTATTGCTCTACTCACATTTTTTTGGAGTTGTAGATAGGACCATTTTATTATTGCTATTGTTTCTTCCTTTGAGCTACGTACTGCGCACCCAATTCAGCTAGGGATTCTGCGCCCAAACCGCATGCCCAGTTCAGCTAGGGCTACATGCAATATGAATTTAAAAAAAGATTTATTTTTTACTTTTGTTAGCAGAGTTGTTAGGGGCAGGGCCAGGGTTTTGGAATCCCTAAGGAGCTAGGCTCTCCCCCGACTCCCCACAGGCCAATTATATAGGCTACTATTAGTAAAAAGCAAAACAAACAAATGAGATTTCTTCATTGTAGCCACTCTGGAAAGAAAAGTAAAGAGGTCTAGAAATACCTGCCCACAGTCCATCTTAGGGGTCTTGGCACAAGGTTTAGGTTTAAATAGAGGAGGTAAGCAGTCTGGGTCAAGGTGTGTCCTGCCCATCACTGGCCCGTCAGTGCCTGGCTCCAGTCTCTCCTGTGAAGTGGTCTGACAGCTGGTCAGGACTGTGTGGAATATCTTCCTAGGAGACAGGTTCTATCTTTGGCTGCATCAAGCTTTAGCCTTTTTCTTTTTCTAGCATGAGATGCTTGGGAAAATTCTAATTCCTTGGGACCATTGTCTCAGTAGTCAGATAGCCAAAGGGAGGCATAGTTGTCTCTCTTAGATATCTTTATTCCTGCCTGAGTGGACTCCCAGGATGCTCAGCCTTTGGAACAGAAGAAGATGGAAGATGGAAGGGCACATTGACTCCATCATGGGGAACAGAGCACTTGGAGGATCCTTCAGACATGAAAGACCCCAGCCTGGCAAACCGAGAGAAGGCAATATCATTTTCTGTGAAGAATGCAAGATTTCTCTTTCCATAGCTTCTCCAGGCTATGGGCCTAGGTATGGGCCTACAGTTATGGGCCTAGAATGGGGATTTCTTTGGTGCTCAGCAGTGGAAAGTGTGCTGGCTGATACAGGGAGAAGGATATATCAGGCGTCAGTCAACTACAGCTGATGCGCCAAGCCAGTGAATTGCTCGTGGCAATGATGACTAATGTACCTCAATGACTTGTTTATTCTTTCTTATCTCATTAGGAGATGGATTGTGATGCATCACTGTTTAACATTTAATTGTAGGATCATTTTTCATATAGAAATAAGTTTGCAAATAACGCGTGATTATGTTAAGATTCATGATAATATTATATGGAGTAGCATTCGTCACTGTGACTAGGGATGTCCCTACTTTAAAATTGTTTTCCAAGATATATAAGGTCCCCCAGAAAAGAGAATGTGCCATTTAATTCAATTTTTGCATGAGTAAAACATTTCCTCTGAAAATACCCTGACACTTTGTTGAAGTCAACAGAAAATAATTTTCTTCAACATCAAGTGTGGAAGAGATTAAGAATGCAGTCTGTTTTCTGTTCATAAAACTGACTCCCACAGATTGGGCAATTTATATGGATGACACATTCACTTGGCTTACAGTTTCAGAGATACAAACAGCTGAGAACACAGGTCTTATACACCAAGCAGACAGCAGAGAGTGCACTGGGGTGTCAGGAGCCTTTGGAAGCTACAAAGCCACTCCCTGGTGACACACCTCTTCCAACAAGACCACGCCTCCTAGCCCTTCCTAAGCAGTTCCACCAGCTGGGGACCAAGTATTTAATTAAACATATAAACCTATGGGGAGCCTTTTCTCATCCAAACCACCACCATGTCTGGCTTTCACTTAGAACTTTTAAATGCTGACATTCCAGCAAGCAGTTCTTATGACTACTTTGTTAAAAATGAACCTTGATCCCAATGTGGAGGTGCATGCCTGTAATCCAAGCACTTTGGAGGGGAAGACCAGAAGTTCTAGGTCATCCTCAGATGCCTAACATATTGGGGGTCACTCTGGGCTACATGAGCCTCCATCCTTCCTCCAAAAAATTCATAACCACAAACAAGTGACACAGTATTAATTTGGTTGATTATTTCTTTCTCCAGGGAACTGGTGAGATGAGGTACCAAGACAGATCATGCCTGAGCCAAAGCTTACAAGATATCCTGGGGTTCATGAAGGCTCAGCATCACCTTTGCCCTTTCCCAGATCTTTAGCCTTCATCCATACTTGAGAGTGTTTTCTCTCTTAATCCCTGTTTCTACTACATCCATGTGATGTAGATGTAGATGTAGGTGTTTGTTTGTTTCCCAAGAATCTGAAAGGCTCTCCAAACTCAAATAGCAGGACAGGAGGAAGGCAACTTGTAGCACATACAGACCTAGGGCCATAGCTGCTAAGTTCCCTTTGTTGATGCAAATAAGGTGACGGGACCATCAGTCATCATAGATGTGGGACCTACTGTTCTGTGAATGAGGAATGAAGCTCATAGACTCAAGAGACAGAGAATCTAACCAGCACGTTTATTAGAAAATTAGTGAAAGAGAAACTTCTGGAGTGGAGGGGTTCCAAGAGAGGACACCATTCAAGAATCAGGGATGAAGAGAAGTGGAAAGGAGTCAAGGATGACTTGTGTTCCGGCGCCTACGTTCCCTCCATCTCCTACCCCAGCCACTGATCAGTGCTCTTACAGCACACACAGCACAGGACTACCTGTGAGCAGTCGGCAGGGTCTGTGTGGGAGTTAACACTTAGCAAACACTCTGAGAGCAATGAGGGAAGACTCTCCCCAGTGTCGTAACAGCTGTATGGGGCAGGTGCACCGTTCCACTGAAGAGCAGGCGCTTTGCTAATGGTGCCGTATTTTGAGAGGAGAGCTTTTGAGGAAAGTGTCTGATCTTCTCTCTTTGAAACACTACAAGAAATTTAACCTAATTGGGAAAAACTCGTGTGAGTAAAGAAAATAATTTACATGAAGCGTATGATGTTCATATTGACTGTCGATCTGCCAGGCCATAGAATCACCCCTGAGGTAGTCTATGCGCATGCCTGCTGAGAGATTATGTAGGGCAGGTTTGCCTCTAGGCGTGCTTGTGAGAGATTGTCTAGATCATGGCAACTGAGGTGGGAAGATTTGCCATAGCTATGGGGAGCACCACTGCATGGATGAGCACCATCATTCGCCATTTTCTTCTTCCTGGTTGTGGAAGCAGCCACCGTGTCTCATTGTACACAAGAACTGTGAGTCGGAACAATCCCTTCCTTTTGGCTTCTTTTATCAAGTATTTTGTCATAATAAAAAGATAGCTAACACAAAATATTTTTCATGACCTAACCATATATTATAATCACACACCCATGCATGCGTGCGCGCGCGCACACACACACACACACACACACACATACACACTTCACTTGGTAGCAGAGATGGAGCCCAGTTTTTTGTACATGCCTGGCAAGTGCTCTCCCAGTGAGCACCAACCTAGATCCCCATCCTTCTGTGTATTTTCCACTATTGTAGTTGTGATATTTAGAGTGTATACATGCTTCTTAACTTGAATGTTAACCTCAAGACTCAGCAGACCCAGAGCTTCTAGCCTCAACCTCAAGGCTTACGGGCACTCAGTAATACGTGGTCTAAAACAACCAAAGAAAAAGTCTTCTAGTGGACGAGTCTCCTTGGGAAGACACGGCAAAGAGGTTTCCCACATAATCAGATCTGACATTCATCAATAAGTAATCTTTAGTGGTAAATTTAATCTGTAGGAATGAATGGCTGTTGTCTTTCTCCGTCCATCTTACCTCTTTATTGAACCTCTTCTTACCGTTCACTTCTACTTCAAGTCAGCATGAGCTCTCACTCAACAGTCTGGAGGATGTACCCAGTGTCTTTGTCCAGATGTGTGAAAAAAAAACTATGTGTAGCATACTTTTCAGGGGCCAGCAAGGGGGGTAATAGCAATTGGAGCAGAGGGCTGTACTTGCTCTGTCTTTTAAGCATACGATAGAGATAACAATGACCATTTCTCACTCTTTAGCTATAATGCTATACAATTCCCCAAGGCTACACAATGTGGCTAGCATGCTTTCTAGAAACAAATGCATGGATTTAGGATATAAGGAGTTAGGAGGGAAGACAGTGTCTGGGCATGGAAGCAAAGGCAAGCATCCGGGAGTGCGAAGAGTAATCAGGCACTTCAGTAGCTTCTGATGTTCTATTTCTCCACCAGTGCACCAGGAACAAAGACTGCCTGTCACCGGAGTTCTGCACTGGGGAGTGTCTTGGTTACTTTTCCGTCGCTGTGATTAAACACCAGGACCAAGGCAAAGTGCAGAAGGAAAAGTTGATTTGGCTTACATTTCCAAATGGGTAAGAATGCCTCGCAGTAGGGAATCAACAGCAGCAAGCAGCAGGCACAGAGGCTGGACCAAAAGCTAAGACCTCACATCTTGAACCAAACAGAGAGCAAAGTGGGAGTAGGGTGAGGCTTATGATCTCAAAGCCCATCCCCAGGGACACACCTCCTCCAGCAAAGCCATGCCTCCTAACTTCCCCCAAAACAGCAGCACCAACTAGGGGCTAAGTCTTCAAATACATGAGCCTATGGGAAAATTCTCATTTAAACCACCACAGATGGAGTTGTGTGATTACTTCCCCTGAACTGATATTCTCCCCTTGAGGTGAGGCTCATTAGGATTCAGGAAGTAAATATAAGAAATAAACAAACCCACAAAGCTTGGGGGGGCGGGTTCTGAAACTTTTAAGACTTATGAAGTCCCTCCCCAAGGTTAAAAAAGCAGCAACAACTGCTAGAAACAGACTGTCTACCCACTGAGCTACGCACTGACTCATTAAGTTAGACTTGGATAGAATGGCTTCTTTCACTTGGCGGCAGTGACCTATCTGGGGTGAGTAGACATATGTTCACTGATTTCCCAGGACCTGGTGATGCTGGAAAATCTCATGCTTGGTTTGGTAGGAGCCACCCAAGAGGAATGGTCTCATCTAAGTAGCTGGGGGTGGATCTTGAAGTTTCTAACAGCCAACAGCCATGGGGGAAGCTAAGGTCTGAGACTGACTTTGGTCTTAGATGAAATCTTTAACCAGATGTAGGAATTTCACCAGCGGAAGGAGAGCTAGTGCAGACCAGTGGTGCACTTTTAAAGCTGGAATTTTCATAGTTTCCACATACTACGCTCAAGCTCTCACCCTCACCGTTGATTGTCAAAGACATACAAATGAAAACACAACCAGGTATCACTTTGAATCTGTCAGAGCTGCTACCATTGAAAAGATGATGGAAGCAGGGATGGAGGCAGGCTCCTGCAGTCCTTGTCCTCAGGCGGCCAGGCCTGTAGCATCATGAGATTGAGGCCAGATTGAGTTATATATACAGTGAGACCCCATGCAACCCTCCATCAAATAATGAGGAGAATGAAGGGTTGGCAATGCTCTGAAGACTGCATCTTGTTATGGGTAATATAAATTGCTGTAATCTTTTTTTTTTTTTTTTTGGAAGATAACATCAAACTCCTCAAAGCACTAAAACCAGAATTACCATATGTGATCCAGCAATCCTGCTGCTGGATGGATATCCAAATGCTTTGAAATCAATATGTTGAAGTCATAACTGCATTTATATCTTCACTGCAGCTGTAGTCACAGGAACCACAGTGTGGAGGAGACATCCTGAGGCTCTTCAGTAAACCACACACACACACACACACACACACACACACACACACACACACACGCATGCACGCACACATACACGCACGCACGCGCGAGCAGACACAGTGGAATATTATTTACCATATAAAAGGGAAATTCAGTTATTTGCAATAATGATGATCCTGACAGCTATCAAAGCAGGTAAAAGCTTCTACGCGAAGTCAGAAGTGGTCTCTCGGTTAATGAAGACTTTCGCCACTGTGGGACTGTGATTGCAAGTACACAGAGAGAGGGAGAGAGGAAAAGAGGAAGTCAGACACAGAGACATAGGGGAGGGGGGAAGACAGAGAGACACACACACAGAGTGGAAGAGAGAGAGGGGGGGGGCACAGATAG
>OU015751.1:51138930-51154459 GCA_907169655.1 Acomys percivali
CCAGCCTGGCCTGAGAGGTGACCTGAGGATCCTCCTGCATCCTGGCTCCAGCAGTGGGTCCCCAGTGTGCACACCCCTGCACAGCTCTCACAAGAAGGGACCTCTCCTCACCCAGCTGTGTCCCCAAACCCTCCTGTCCAGGTTTCCATGGCTGTATTTGTTCCCTGCTTTATTCTGTCCTTGGATGAAACCTGGGAAATAAATGACAGGAAGAAGACTCAGACCTTTGAGGTTGCCATATTGTTTTTTCCTTCTCCCCAAGCTGGTGACTTGGCACACACCAGGATGCACATGTAGAGGTCATAGGACAACTTGAAGAAAGTCTCTCCTCCCACCATCTGAGACCCAGAAATCAAACTGAAGTTGTCAGACTCGGCAGCAAGGTCCTTTACCTACTGAGCCATCTTGACACCCATGTCAAGGTATCATTAGTATGATCTTCCAAGTACTCCGCCCTGGGGCCTGTCCCCAGCGTCAAGCAGCACTTGCTTGGGAAAATTTCGTTGCTAATTTGATGCCAAATTTCCAGCATTTAGAAAAACAGGTACACAGTGAGCCCTCAATAAATATTTATTAAGTAAATGAATTTTCACACATCGTGCTTTTTCTGCATTTTAGATTTTACTTAAGATAATTTCCTAGAAGTTAAATTATAGGCCAAAAGATATAATTATCCTTTAGGCTGTATTCATGTTGTCAAATTCTTTCCACACCTGTTCCACTCCGCACTAACATAAGAGAGCGCCTGTCTCATCAAAATAAAGTGGAATTAAAAGCATTTTCTAATTTATAGGTGAAAATGCTAGGTCTTATTATTTTTAATCTGTATCTAAGTCTTAAAAATTATTTTTCCATTTATTAATGGAGCACATGTGGAAGTCAGAGGACAAGTGGAGCTGTCAAGGCTCTTGCCCTAGCAGGTGTGTCCTCAGTGCTTCAGGGTTGGCAGAAAGTGCTTTTCCCTGCTGACCCATCGTCCCACTAGCCTCTATACCCAGTGTTTAATCCCTACATCCCAGAATCTTCTAACAAAATTTTTATGACCGGATAAGGGCGTTTGAGTGCTCAGTGCATTTGAGACTCCGTGAACAAATGCAGATCTCCTAAAGATCATGTGACTGTGGAGCATGAAGCTAAATCATGAACAGCTCTCTTCAAAACTAAGCCAAACGTACTCAGCTATGCTCATAGCAGCTCTATTCGTAATAGCCAGAATCTGGAAACAACTTAGATGTCCCTCGGCCTTAGAGTGGATAAAGAATCTGTGGTACGTTTACACAATGGAATACTCTTCCACTATTAAAAACAAACTTTTGAAATTTGCAGGCAAATGGCTGGAACTAGAAACAATCATTCTGAATGAAGTAATCCCAGAAAGACACACCTGGTACGTACTTATAAGTGGATATGAGCCCAACATAGATGTCCTCTGAGAGTTTCCATCCAGCAGGGGATCCGGACAGAAACTGGGACTCACAGCCAGACTCTAGGTGGAGAGCTGAGTATGGTGTGGAAGAACGCGGAGATGAAAGTCTTCTGGAGAAGTCAGGAGCCCCACAAGGAGACCATCTAGGCCGGCGGATCTGGACCCAGGGGGCTCTGCACAAACTGATGCACCAGCCAAGGACAATGCATGCAGAGAATCTGGACCCCCCCTGTTCAGATGTAGCCAATGGACAGCTCATTCTCCCTGGTTCGTGGTGTGTGGTGGGGGCACAACATGAACTCTGTGTCCAAGATTTGATCATTTCCCCTTCATGGGGTATCCTTGTGGGCACACAGAGGAACGGGATTCAGGCTATCCTGATGAGACCTAATAGGCTGTGGTCATATGGTGGTGGAGGATGGTCCTCCTGTCAGAAGTCTAATAAAAGTGAGGGGATAACAATGGGGAAGTGATGCAAATAAATTATAATAAATAAAAATTAATAAGCCCAATTCTCCCACTTTCTTAACATCTCTCATCCAAATGCGGTAGATTCTCTGGAAATAATTAGCTTTAGTATTACTTTTCACTTAGAAGAGTTCATGTAACAGTTATCCCACGGGGATCAAGATAATCATTTGAACCATCTTTTTAAAAAATCATATAGACGGGGCTGGAAGATAGCTCAGTAGTTGAAAAGCATTTGTTGCTCTTGCAGGGAACCTGGGTTCGGTTGTCCGCACTCACATCAGGTGTGACTACCTGTAGCTCCAGTTCAGGGGATCCAGTGCCCTCTCCTGAACTACATGGGCACTGCACGCATGCAATACACTTACAAACAAGCAGGCATACAAACATAAGTAAAAATATACTCTAAATGTTTTTCAATGATACATAGAAAAGCATGTAAAGGTCCAAAGTCAAAGATCGCAAAACTCTTAGATCATCTTTTAAATTGAAGCCATTACTTTTATTGTTATTACGCCTTTACATTGTCCTTTTTATTGTGTTAACTTTTTGTTTAGCTAATTTTATTGTGTGGGTGTGGATGTGTGCTCATGCACATGTGTGCAAGTGTGTGTGCTTCCCTAGAAACTGAATAATGGCTTCATGTATGCTAAGCACATTCTATAGCATTGAGCTGTCTACTTCTAGTCCTGTCACCTTAAAACCTTTAACAGAGGAAGGAAACCCAACACTGGAGTTCCTGTGTCCCATGTGACCAGGCCAGTACCACACACTGGGGCTCCATGACCCAGAAGACACCCATGGAGAACCCTGGAGACGTGGCGTGTTAAGCCTACTCCCTTTGCAAAACACATTCTCCTCCCTAAATTTACATCCTCCCCCTAGAAAAGCACAGAGAAAGCTGTCTTCTAAAGGAAGCATAGCTCAGCCTCCTAAGAAAATGTGAGAAACGGGACTGGGGAGATAGATAGCTTTGTCAGTAAAACACATGCTACAGGGCCATGGTGATCTGAGTTCAATCTTCAGAACCCAGGTGACAATGCAAACATGGTCACACTTATTGTAATCTCAACATTGGGAAGGCAGAGGCAGGTGCATCCCTGGAGCTTACTGACCAACTCTCACACTGAAATCAGTGTATCCAAGCCAGGGTCTCAAAAAACTGTTTTTAAAATAGAAGGTACCTGAGAAACAGTGTTGAAATTAACCTCTGGCCTACACAGAAACACACATAGAGATACAGAGACACACACAGATACACACACACACACACACACACACGCATAGGCACATACGCAACACACAAATGCATGCGCACACATATGCTTATATACATATACACACATGTGTTACAGGCTTACATGCACACATGCACACACACACACACACACACACACACACACACACACACAGAGAGAGACACATACACACATGCCTTCTCTCTCTGGAAGGCTTACTTGCCTAACAGCTGCCATGGTTCCTCAGCTGTATTCTTGGTCTGAGTAGTTCCATCCATGCTACCACAAGACTTGGAAACAACAAAGACAGTGCTTCCTTTTACAAAAGATAAATGGTCCATTTCATCCTCAGAAAGCTCCTCCAATGTTCCTCAAGTTGAGCAAGTATCAGGCAGAAGCATTCTCCATGATCACTAGGACCACCTCCATCACTTCTGAGGTGGGACAGTACAAACATGCAACAGGCGTGTGGTGTCTCTCAGCAGCAGACACCCCAAACTTTACCCCTCCCTCTCTTCACCTGCTGTCTCAAAACACTGACTCACACACCAAACCAGAAACTCAGTTGTGGGATGGGGGGAGGAGATGAGGGCAGGGAGGAAGATGGGGGTGGGTGTGTCTGCTTACTTAGTCCACTGTGTCAGGCTGGAAAGGAACTGTGCAAGATGGAAAGCATGGTAACGAGTAGGCTGAGGGTAAAAACGGCATGCTACCTGTCTACAGAGATCAGAATACATGTGGGAAAGCGGTAGGGTCTTGCTTTGCTATGGTGTAAGGTACCACAAAGGCTACGATTGATCCATCTCTGGTGTAAGGTACCACAGAGACTACAATTGATCCATCTCTCTGTCATCTGTGTGTCTGTCTGTCTATGATCTAGTTATAATTTGCCATCCATCTACCTGTTATCTATCATTCATCTACCTATCATTCAGCTATCAACCTATACTCTATCCATAATCAATTTATCTATCATCTACCAATCTATCTATGTTGTGTGACACTACCCCTAGAGAGGTGTGAGCAAACATCGACTTACCCCAGGTAAAGAAATGATGACAGGCCAAAGGACCATAGCACCAAAATTCAATGTGGTGAACCAATGTGTTTGGTTGAATTTTCTTACAGGAATATGGATGAGGTGTCACTTATAGGAGCATAAATTACATAAGACACCACCAGAGGCCAACCCATGCATGAGTGGCAACTCACAAAAGCTGGAGGCATGGAGCACACTGCGTAGCCCTTAGGCAGCTCAGCAGGTTGGAAGGTGTCTCTTCCCAGCATCTTGGTTGGTCTGAGACTCTTCCAGGCAGCTCAGCTGGTCTTCTTTGCTCCTGCACTATTTGGCTGGTCTCTGTTCCTTCCAGGCTGCTTGGTCTGAGTCTCTTCTTAGCAGCTCATCCAAGTGTGACTCTCAGCCATCTTTACTGTTTACTCTTGGCTTAGGAGGTGACTAGTGCGTCTGGTCGGTTTCAGGGACTTCCTGAAGCTATTTGAGTTGATTACTTCCGGTCTTAATGATCTTCCCCACCAGATAGAATGTATCACCTCCCCTTAGAATATCCTGTTGTTACAGCTCCCTGTAAAGTTTGTCCTAAGATAGCCTGTTGTTTCGACACCCTTTTCAAGTCCTATATGGTAAGAAGTTTTTCTCCAAGATGGAAAGTTTTATCCTCAGGGGAAACTGCCACACGACAATTTATCTCCTATCTGCCTATTTATCATCTATCACCTACCAATTATCTATCTATGTATCATCTTTCTATTCATCTATATATCATCTATTTATCTATTATCTATTTTATACCTATAAATGATCTGTCAACTACATGTCTATCACCCACCACCTAACCTATTATCTATTTGTCCATTTACATCTATCAACCATTTATTATCTATATCTATTTATCAATCTATCTCCGTCATCTATCCACCATCATTTATCTGTTTATCTATAAACCATCTATCTAAGTGCCCCAGCATATTTGCAAACTTTGCAGCATACACCCAATGATTCAGAACAATTTGGCATTGATTACATATGTTCATGCCTTTCATACACATTTTTTCACATTTTTAATTGAAAAATAAAATAATTCATATTACATCTCATTTGCTAGCCCATCCCATGCATCCTCCCATTCCTCCCTCCCTCCTGCTTTCACCCCATTCTCCTTCCCTATGACTGTGACTGAGGAGGACCTCCTCCCCCTGAATATAGTGCTAGGGTATCAAGTCTCTTCTTGGTAGTCTGCTATCCTTTCTCTGAGTGCCATCAGGCCTCCCCATCCAGGGGACATGGCCAAATATGGGGCACCAGAGTTGGTGTGAAAGTCAGTCCCCAGTCTCCACTTAACTGTGGAGAATGTTCTGTCCCTTGGCTAGGTCTGGGTAGGGGTTTGATGATGACTGCAAGTATTGTCCTTGGTTGGTGCCTTAGATGGAGCAGAACCCCTGGGCCCAGATCTGCCCATCATAGTATTCTTCTTGTAGGTTTCTAGGACCCTCTGGATCCATCTATTTCCCTATCTCATATATTTTCCTCACCTAGAGTCCCAATAGGATGACCTCACCTCTATCCCACTTTCCTGGTAAGTGAAGACTTTCATGAGACCTGTCCCTTGGGCTAGTGTCCAGTTATAAGTGAGTATATTAAAAACAAGGAATTTTGAAAATTTGTTGACAAATGGATTGAACTAGAAATGATCATAATGAGTGAGCTAACCCAGAAGCAGAGAGACTCAAATGGTATATACTCATACACATTTTACGAGACACTTGCCATTGGGATAAATTTCATATTAAACCACTAACACTTTATAAAAAGGAAAAGTCATGACTCTTCCCTCAGGTCCTTCATAGTCTTTCATAAAATTAAAGGGACAATTAGGAAAGGATTTAGGTCTTTTAGAGACTATGTCTATTTCTAAATAGGCTCACCATGCTTTAAACAGCATGCAAGTGGATGTAACTTCTGATATCTCTGACATTAATGACCCCAAACTGAACAGGGTGATTAGAGTTTCTCAAAGGTTCATGTGCTAGAAGCTGGGGCTCATCTTGCCAACGCTGAAGATGAAGCTTAATGTTTCACCCAGGATGTGATGGTGTTGTCTAGTGGTGAGATGTGCGTGGTCCATGCCTGTGCTACTTAACTCAGTGACTGGCTTGATGGCAAACAGCTACACATTTCCAGAAGCAATGATAGGGACTTTGTTTATGTACCAGACTAGAGAACACGGGTAGAAAGAATATGGGGTGTAGCGGGCTTGAGAGCAAGTCAGCAGTCTGGGCTGGCATGTGACATGTGCTGTGCTCAGGAGAAGCCCAGTTATTGATGCCTTCCCACCAGTCCTCCACATGATCCCTACCAGGAATAGTGCCCCGAAAACAGGTGATTCCTCTGTTCAGAGCCGTGAGAGGTAAGTCTCTTACTGTGTTCGTGAACTTTCTCTTTGTGGCAAAACACCCGAGGTAAGCAACTTAAAAGAAAGAAAGATTTATTTGGCTCATCAGAGTTTCCGCTTCCTGGTCACTTGAGTTGGCTGCCTCACTGGGGCATCATGGGAGACAATGCTGCAGAGGAGAGGTTGGAGGGGCCAGAGGCTGAATGTCCCCTCCAAGGGCATGTCCCTAGTGACCTACCCCAGTCCTCCCAGCAGTGCTTTCCAAACATGGGCCCTCCGGGAACAAAACATTCAAGTGCCAAAGTGTAGCTCTTCGTTGTAGCCCCAGGCAGCTCTCATCAGCATCCACTTTGGTCTCCAAAGTCCTGGGCTCTGCCCAGACTTAACCAGCTCTGGTGGCCCTGGAGCCATTGGTGACTGGGCCAACCTTGTGAAAACAAAAACAACTGTAGCTGAAAGTTTTGCTGTCGTTCGGAGCCATGATGTTAACCTTGTCACCTGGATGTAATCCGCCCAGCTACACACCTCTGGGAAAGTCCGTAAGGGTGTTGCTGAGAAGGACTAGCTAAGGGGAGAAGATGGTCCCCCAGGATCAGGGCAGCTTTTGCCAGGGTGCTCACATGTAAAAGAAAAAGACAGAGCTGTTTTGACTACCTGTCTTCGATTCTCACTGGTGAGTATGTCTACTCTTATGACAACGATGATGACGACGATGACAACAGTGATGATGGCATCCTCCACTGACATCAGACTCTAATTTATTTTGCCTTCCAATGTGGACTGAAGACCAGTGGATCTCCTAGAATCCTCCAGGCCTCCAGTACCAAATAGGAATTGCTGCTGAGGTACCTAGAGTCATATAGGGAGCAAGGGTTTCAACCTTTTCAACAAGTAGGTGGCTATTATGGGGATTCCCAACCTGCTAACAATATTCATTGTTCTGCCATTCTTGATAAGTGTGTGTGTGTGTGTGTGTGTGTGTGTGTGTGTTCATTCTGTCTGGTCTCCTCCCTTGAGACATGGGTCCATGAACCCATGGGTTTTTGGGGTGCTGTGGACACTGTTGATATGAAAACCATCTTTTAACAGACAAGTTTTCTTGTGGTCCAGAGCCTATGATGGTAGAGCACATGAAAAGTGAGATATGGGCTTCTGAGTGATAGCTCTGTAGTGACCTTCCTTGCATAGTTGGCCTTCATCTGCTGGCTGTTTTCTCAGCAGCTTCCACCCAATGGATGCCGTGCAAAGGTTGAGTGTGGTGTACAGACGATTCTAGTATATTCACATTAAGAAAGCATAGTGAGGGATTGCAAGCCGGGCACGAAGCAGGCGCCATGTTTCTGCAGCACATGCTGTTAGCACTGAAGGAAGTGAAGGGAATCAGCCTGATGACGTTTGTCTGGTGGCCTTTTGTCCCTTCTCTTCATCCCAGGTTGCCTTGAAAAATGCCAGTGCTGTGTCTGAGGTGTTGTGCACGAGGACCTCTGCCTGCTTCGGGAGACTTACCTGCAATCTTTAAAAAGGAAGTGCTTTTGGGGGTACGACAGCTGAGACCCTTCAAGGGAGGTCACCTTCACTTCCATAATCTGGTGAAGGGCCTAACAGGTCTGTCTGCTTGTAAAGCCCAGATAGGGCTGGGACACAGCTATTCTCATGCCAAAGTTAAGTTTAATGTGAACCAGGTGGACAACATGATCATCCAGTCCATAAGCCTCCTGGACCAGCTGGACAAAGGCATCAATACCTTTTCGATGTGTGTCAGGGAGTGGTACAGGTACCATTTTCCAGAGCTGGTGAAGATCATCAATGACAATGCCACCTACTGTCGCCTGGCTCAGTTCATTGGAAACTACAGGGAGCTGAGTGAGGAAAAGTTGGAGAAACTGGAAGAATTAACGATGGATGGGACCAAGGCTAAGGCCATTCTGGAAGCCTCTCTGTCCTCCATGGGCCTGGATGATGAACATCAAGAGCTTCTCCGGTTGTGTGGTGTCTTTATCAGAGTATCACCAGAGCCTACACACTTACCTTCACTCCAAGATGAGCCAAGCAGCCCCCAGCCTGTCAGTCTTAATTGGGGAAGCAGTAGATGTGCACCTCATTGCTCATGCAAGCAGCTTCACCAACCTGGCAAATAGCAAGCATCCACAGTACAGACCCTTGGGGCTGAAAAGGCCCTGTTCAGAGCCCTGAAGGCAAGGGGTAACACACCAAAATACGATTCATTTTTCATTCCACCTTCACTGGCAGAGCAGCTGCAAAGAACAAAAGCCAGATCTCCTGATACCTAGCAAACAACTGCAGTATTGCCTCAAGAATGGATTGTTCCTTGGAGTTCCCCACAAGTGTTTTTGGGGAGAGACTCTGAGAACAAGTTGAGGAGCGGCTGTCTTTCTATGAGACTGGGGAGACTCCAGGGAAGAACCTGGATGTCATGAAAGAAGCCAGGGTTTCGGCAGAGGAAGCAGCTGCTGAAATAACCAAGAAGCTGGAAACACAAGAGAAGAAACACTTGAAGAAGGAAAAGATGTGACTGGCTGCGCTGGCCCTGGCGTCTTCAGAAAGCAGTAGTGCTCCAGAAGACAGAGAGGAGATACATGAAAAACCTAAGAAGAAGAGGAATAAAAGCTAAAACCCCAGGACACGCCACAGGAAAATGGAATGGAAGACCCCCCCCCCGAGTCTCTTTGCCTAAAACTGAGAAGAAGAACACTTTCCCCAGGGAGGAGTTGGCTAGTGATCCTGAGGAGATGGCTACTAGCAGTGTGCGTCTTAAGAAGAGGAAATCCTCCTCACCTAAGGAGAAAATGGCCAGCGAGCCAGATGAGGCAGCAAGGCCAGCTGTCTGAAGAACAGAAGGAAATTTTCTTCTAAGGAAGAGCCTGAAGCTGCTGTTAGTTCCACAAAGAGCAGCATAAAGAAAAAAGAACAAGTCCCAGAAAGCATCCCAGGAGGATGAAAATGGGCTTGCTTGGTGGGAGGGACATACCCTAAGGTGACAGCTCCCACCCATGATAAACCCCAATAAATACACAAAAACATGAAGAAAAGGAAAAAAGAAAACATAGTAAGGCAAAGAAGCCTCTCACAGGCAGTGAAGTGTGAGCATACAAGCCTCTCACAGGCAGTGAAGTGTGAGCACGCAAGCCTCTCACAGGAAGTGGAGGTGTGAGCACGCAAGCCTCTCACAGGAAGTGGAGGTGTGAGCATGCACTTGCATGCGTAGGCATCTTCCTAGACTACCATGTTCTCCTCTCATTGGTCTTCTCACCTTTGGGCACGTGGGGAGGAAATGAGGAGACTGGCGTGCAGCTGGAGTTTGGATTTTATACCTTTGTGCTGTGTCTCAATTAATCAAAGATTTGCCATAAAGTTAAGCATCGCTGATCCACTCCAAGTCCAGTCGTAAAATGTGAGCTGATTAATTTCCTCCTAATTTGTGTGATAATTAAAATTCTAGCTTTTAAATCTACGCATTGTCCTCCCACAAGGAGTCTGATCAGGCTTCCCTGATGTACTCTGTGGCAGTCTTTTTCCCGTGCCAGGTGGGGGGTGGGCTTTGCTGCCTTTCCAGCACAACCCCGCCGTGTCATTCATCAAGGCCAGGAGATAAATGTGTGCTTATCACTCTAGCCCATGCTGACATGAGGCAGCCAGGAGCTGAGCCTCTGCCCATAAATCAAACTCTGAGAGTCATTTCGTATGCTGTCAGAATGTCAGGCTAGGTCTGTGAATGTCCCAGCCCCTTTAATGAACAATTAACTTGCTAAATGCACTGAGGACCCTAACACATCTGAGTCATCCTGAGCATGGCCGAGCAGGTCCTAGATGAACTGGGGGCAGCTTCAGATCGGTGGTGTCCTGAGAGGTTCAGCCTTGGGATGCTGTGTGTGAAGTAACTGTCTAGGGTTGAGAAAAAGGCATCTGAAGAAGTCAATGAGGAATGCTGTCTGCTGTCCCAGAGATGCTACAGTGTCCCTGTGCACACAACCACACACAAAAGAGGGAATAACGTTTGGGTAAACAGCTCAGGAGGAAGCATCACGCTAGACACACAGATGCAAAGGGCCAGAAACAAAGGAGTCTATACAGTACCCAAAGTGAGAAGGGCTTGTAGCAGGACTGGCAGGGAAGTCTTAACAGGGTTTGGAAGGCCGGGCGTGGTGGCGCAAGCCTTTAATCCCAGCACTCGGGAGGCAGAGGCAGGCAGATCTCTGTGAGTTCAAGACCAGCCTGGTCTACAAAAGGAGTCCAGGACAGCCAAGGATACACAGAGAAACCCTGTCTTGAAAAACAAAACAACAACAACAACAACAAAAAAGCAGGGTTTGGAAGGACAGAAGAAGAGACTGAAAAGTAGACAAAAAATATTGGTATGTAGGCCATTAAATACTGTGGGAGTTTTGGTACATACTAAATACATGAACGACCAGGGATACACTACAAAACATATAATCTCTTTTACAGTTGAGTCCTAAGGCCCCAAGGGGTGACATGAGTGTTCCAGAGGACCCTCACCTGAGACAATGAGAAAAGGGAAAATCCTTGGGATATGTAGACACATTAAAGGACTGTACTAAAGGGTTAATGACCTAAAGCAAAGAGTTCAAAGAAGCTGATGGAACCTGTGACTCAGGGTCCAATAGCAACATCTGCCTGGCAACCAGCCAAGGAAAATAGAGGCAGTAAACTTCGAACCCCTACTCAGTCTAGCCGATGGACAGGACAGTCTCCACCATTAAGTGGAGAAGGAGATCTGACTTTCACACAAACTCTGGTGCCCCATATTGGACCATGTCCCTTGAATGGGGAGGCCTGGTGGCACTCAGAGGAAAGATAATAGGTCACCAAGAAGAGACTCGATACCCTAGGAGCATATACAGGGGGAGGAGGTCCCCCTCAGTCACAGACATAGGGGAAGGAAGTAGGGGGGAAGCGGGGGGGAGGGGAGGAAAGAAAGGGAGGATACAAGGGATGGGCTAACAATTGAGATGTAATATGAATAAATTAATTTAAAAAATTAAAAAAGAAAAGAAAAAAGAAAGTCAACACAGTGACTGAAACCTCTGCAGACAGTTAGGAGCGGAAGACACCTGACGAGAAGGGCAACATACAATAAAAACATCCGCTGGCATGTCTCAGCCCTGAGACTATGAAGAACAAATCTACAGAGAAAAATTTCTGCCTCAAAAGTTCCCTGTTCTGTTCTGTAAAACCCCAGGCCACTGCACCTCATCTCAGTCCCCGCTGCCATGCACTGACTGTGGCCTCTTTGTTCTGGTAAGGGACTATCTGCTATTGTTGTGGTAGGTGTCCCCTTCCTTCCTTTCTCGGTCACCCTCATCTATTCTGACCAACCATTTGGTCCTCTCACCTCCAACCTACAGAACAGAATCCCCTTGCCATTTGTCTCCCAGACCACACCCATCACCACAAATCCAGCAGGAAGGTAAGGGCCTGGCCGATGTCTGGAGGCACCCCACACCTAGACCCCATCCAGAACTCTGAGAGTTCCTTGGATTTTGCTGACTGGCTTCCACAAGTAGGGACCAACCGCCACCTTCTGTAAACCAGGCCATCCCTCTGGCTGGTCTCTGATTCCGGGTGACAGGTTGGGGGAACCACTTTAGCCTTCATCTCTCTGGCCTTCTGAGATGAGTTCCAAATCAGGCATACCTTTGACATGCCTGAAAATCAAACCTCAAAAATGTTAGGTCTTGCCAGCCACAGACCTGCAAGGCTTACGCAATTCTCCATTCAGATCTGGCCCCAATATCAGCTAGGAAAAAGTAAATGTGCATTGCTTTCCATTCCCAAATCCTCACTGACATAGGTAAATTACCTCAGACAAGACGGCAAATGGCCTGAAGTGCCCTACTCAGATCTCTACTCCTGTTCTTTCTTTGTTCCTCTATTTGTGCACACTAGGTTTCTCCAGCTCCCTCGCAGTCAACCATTTCATCCACTCTGCCTCTCTATGGAGCAGGGGCAGGCTGCCGACACATAGCTAGATCTCTTTGACCCCAGAAGTCCACTTGAGATTTGGTATCTTTTCCTCCTTGAGGGACCCCCTCCCTCCTTCCCAGAAACAAAAGCAAGCCAGAAAGCTCTGGTTCGTGTGGTTGTTGAAGGTTTTAAACTACCTCAGACATCCCTCCATAGACTTTCATCTGCATTTGGCTCAAATGGGAGCTGCTAAGCTAAAAACCAGTGACAGGAGCAGAGCAGCCCCTGCGAGGCTTGCGATGGCGCATTGCCCTGTGCTGTCTACGCTCACTGGGGAGCCGGACCTAGAGATGGACTTTGGGCTTCCCACTTCATAATCAAGTATGTTGACCAATCTCAAAATGCCCCCCCCAAATCCCTTCTCTGCATCAGGCTGGCCCCCTAACTCTGTGTTATGGAAAAGGTGACTGAAACAGCCCAAGCAGTAGAAAACAGGTGTCTTCAAGAACAGCTAGTGAGTAAACTTACAGTTACAAAATTAAAATAAATTTACAGCATAGGCTACTCTTGTTTATCTCGTAATATAAAGATGTCTATTGACAATGCAGCTATTGTAAAAGGATACAAAATATAAAGGCTAGCCCCCAACTCTGTGACAGAGGGATGTATGGTGACTGTTGAGCTACCCTCCCTCCACAAACTTCACACCCCTTTGGTAGATTTGGGGAGTCACTGTCTACCTGCAGACAAATCAACCCTTGGGATTTTTGGATTTTTTGGGTTTTGTTTTCTATTTTAATTTTTATGCTTTGATTTGTTTTCATTTTAACACAGTTTCTGCGTGATACACTTATTGGCATCTAAGGAGAACCTAACAAAGAGAGCGAACACTGTGAGGTTTTAGGAGGCCTAGGGCTAAGTACTGATAAGACACAAATTCCCAACAGGGATGCAAAGAATAAATTGCCAAGTGCTAGACAAGAGGCTGCTGATGAGGAGCTTTTATGGCAGCCTCTGCCGGGCCTTAGTGCCTGTTGCTTCTGCCTGGTGTGTTGAGACTCATCTATCCTCTAACTGGGGTAGACTCCCTTCCCTGCACACTTAGGAGGCTCCTTTGGCCCACACTGCCCTGCTACCGTTTCTGCCCACTCTAACATGTCTCCTAAAACTCTCTATGCTGTGTCCTCTTCACAGTGGAGATTAAAACAAGCATAGTCCTGACAAACAGTAGCATTCAGAATCTTGGCTTATTAAAATATACCTTCTGTGTGATTATGTGTATGTAGATTATCTATCTACATATGATTATTGCTTGTTTTTATGTTACATACTTAGTTAACGTATGAGTAAGTGCTCATATGAGCTAAAGTTGATAACCTGACCTAGCCTGATTTTGTTCATAATGAAATTAAACATTCAAAGAACAAAATAATGGCAAAAGATAAGAAATGTATGTAACCAATGATGCCACAGAGGTGAAACATGAGGTTTTTTTTTACCTTTAAGAGCTTTTAAATCTGCTTGTAAGGACAAGATAAACGTAATCATACAATTCTGATCAAGATGATATCACCTTGATTCTTACCTCAATTCTGGCTGTACTACTTGGTCCTTGTCACTTGAAAATGTGAAGTAACTTCAAGAGATGATCACTCCTCCTCCAGGATGCACTTTTCCTATTGGAAAACTGTCCTTCCTTTAGACACGAATAACATATCTGTGCTTTTCAATATGCTTCATATATAAATGAGTGTCATATAGATAAACATTTTAAGGGTTTTAAAGGATTTTTTAATCACTATTTTCTTTTTAAAAAACAAACAGATGAGCAAATGGGTTTTTCAAGATCCTTACTTTTGCCAGGCCTATTTTAAGAAAAAAGAAAAAAGAAAAAAAGAAAGAAAGAAAGAAAGCTAGTATTTGTCTCTTAAAATACAGGGCTCCATCCCATCTTTTAAATTAAACAACTGCCGTCTTCATACTTTCAACTGTGCCAGCCCAAAATAATCACAATGGTGCTTATTACATTAATACTCCTTCCCAAAAAGAGGAGATGAATGGGCCGTCCCAGCCAATTTTATAGAGACAAAGAAAAGACTAAAAAAAAGAAGACCCACTTATGTAGCTATTTTTAAAAAGCATCAGTGTGACTACTTCCGGGCCACCCACACTCCAGCCAGTAACCCCTTTCTAGCCCTCTGTCTGTAGGACCAACACACTAGTTGGCTCCCCAGGGTGAACTTTGATAAAATTGAACTTTACTTTGTCACTGGGACCTCATGAGGAGGGGAAACACATTGCTTAGTCTCCCCTTTCCCCAGGAAGAAAATTGTCACAACCATAGTAAATTAACTTATTAATAATGGTATATATTATGATATTAAGACTAAAAGAAAATATTAGAAGTATGTAAAGATGGAAATTATTTTAATAAAAAAATATATATGAAGCTTAACATGGCTGGATGTTTCCAAGAAATGAAAAGAAGACCAAGAAGTTTGGGCAAGTTATAAAGGTCTGAGTTAGTTATTTAAGGCAAATCAAGGGTAAAACTTAGTGATTATGTAAATGGTATTAAAATTTTCTAAGTTCAAGGATCAACAACCTAAAAACTGACTAAAATGAATGTCTAATCAAAGTTTATTTTTAAATGCCTGGGTTTTAAAAATATTATACAGTAGCTAAAAGTACCGGTATAACTAACCTATGACCATGCGGTCAATAGCCATATTTGGATTAAAGGGGAGAATACCCCCTTTGCCTTCCAAAGCCAACAGGGTTCCAAGGAACATGTTCTGTAACTATGGAGAGCCACCTGCTCCCTTGCTCAGGGAGGCCATGGAGACCCCATCTGCGGAATTCTAACCAGTGTCCAGTCTACAAAGAAAAGGGTCAACACCAAGGAAAATTTCTTCCATAGTTCAAAGTAAAAACAATGGCCAAGCAAAGCCTTGACTTAGCTTCACGTAGATGGACTAACTGGTTAAGAAAGAGAGGAAGGAAGGAAGGAAGGAAGGAAGGAAGGAAGGAAGGAAGGAAGG
>OU015751.1:51154469-51194905 GCA_907169655.1 Acomys percivali
AGGAAGGAAGGAAGGAAGGAAGGAAGGAAGGAAGGAAGGAAGGAAGGAAAAAGGAAAAGAGAAGATAAGTCTAGAGGAGCCAGAGGCACCTCCTAAGGACCAGATCTTTGACAGGCATAGACAGAAAAGCAAAGACTGATTTTGGCTATCTACATGTTCTTAAATACCCATCAGGAAAATATACCCAGGATTAAAATGATCATTCTTTATTTACCAGTTCAAATGACTGCATTCAATCCTCAGACATGATACCTAACCTTATGAAATGTTATTTAGATAACTATTCCTCACCAACTCTTTCCTGCTGTGTGTATTTGACTGTGTGTGTGTGTGTGTGTGTGTGTGTGTGTGTGTGTGTGTGTGTGTGCGCGAGCGAGAGAGAGAGGGGGGGGGGGGACGTGATATTGTTCAAATATAGAACAAGATCTTGGCTTATATCAGCACTGCTGTGTCCATCCACAGATGAGAAAAATAGATATATCTACCTAGATATTGATGTCAAATCTAAAAGCTGCACTTACCAACTATGAAACTCCATCTCTTTCCAGAAGGGCATGTCTCACATCTATAATGGGCCCTTCTGCACCCTAACACTTGTGTTCCCTGATTAAAGGAGTCTTGCAGATACCATCTACCGATAACACTCATGGGGTTGGGAAATTATTCAGGACACCAAATTGGAATGTTGCTAGATAATCCTACAAAACCGACTCCATAGTATTCTATTTCTCGTTTAAATTGTCAATTACACGCCGACTTTAACTGTCTTCTTTTAAAAGGCCTCCAAGTGCTTGTTCCTTGGGAATCTGTTGTAACTGTTACCTGATTACAAAGTTACCTTCCTTCTAAGGGCTCTGGTACATGTCGAGGCAGTTGTACAATTACATTTTAATTTACTAAACAAAATTAAATGTTAATCATGACATGAACTTTTCCATTAACTTTACCTCTTAATGCTCAGAAACTTGTAACAGAAAATATCCAAAGGCCAATTCTGAATTTATGCTGACCAATGACAAAGGTCTAAAGCTCTTCTCCCAAGCCAATGGCCTTACATCTTGCAATGGACAGCAATGACAAAGATCATCATGGTCTTGCTAACACCTATGACAGAGCCCACCAGGGGTCCTTTAAATGATTTTCTTACCTGTTATCTTCATTTAATAAGGTCAAAACTGTCTCAACTTTTCCTAATTACACTCTCAGTAGCTATTACAATAGTCCTAACAGTCTTCCATTTTGTACGTTATGAATGCCATCTCACCCCATAACCCACTCCAAGGGTGCATAGTGTCATCGTATGACCATCTTCTGTTCCGGATCTCTGCCATCTGTAATCTTCTATCACAGCCCCTTAGACTGACCCTCCTATGAGACAGCTAAATGCCACTCCTTCTACAGCAGCCCTTATGCCAAGTACAGAGCTATTATAGCAGTCTGAGCTGGAAAATCCCTCATAGCAGCTCAGGTGACCCCTGAAAAGGGACTAAAGGGTTGTGTAACTCACGCCTCTTCCTGCTACTCCAGGAGCTTCTTCCAGACTCAGAACGGAAGCAGCCACACTGAGGGCCTCTGCATCACTTGACCTCTCTGCCCCTGCAACTCTTAGAAAACTTCTGTGAATCCAACTGGTCCTTTTTTTTTTTTACATCGGACCCTTTTTATTACTGCTTCCGTCTCCTTCTTATGGGTCTCTTAAAATTATTGATGTCTTCTTGGTATAGCTTTTGTGGTTTGGATGAATCTAGAAGTTTGTCTATTTCTTTTATAATTTCTAGCTTTGTGAAGTACCTGCTGTCACCAGGTCCACATTAAGACAATAGCTACTTCCGGTAGGTCTCCTATCTTATCTTACTCTCAGTAGCCCATGACCAATGAAGTGTTTTCAAAAGTCTCTCCAGGAGCACATGACAGCAGTCACACAATCCACCACAGCCCTGCTACATGAAGGCAACTGACTTTTGCCTCCCTGGAGCCTGAGGACAGACCCGAAACAGACCAGGAATCAGCCAGATGAATCCGCCTTCTCCTTTCCACTCTATGCTTTCAGGGTCTAGGATGAAGGATCCACAACCTAAAACAGAGCCTCAGCTGAGCTATAAAACTGCTGAGTCAGTACCCCAACGAGAACACCTGCCTGACAAGAAAGTGAACACAGTGACTAAAACATCTGCAGGCAGTTAGGAGCTGGAGGAGACACACTGCCAAAAGGGAAACATACGGTACAAAGGTCCACAGGCGTGCCGTCCCTGAGACTAAAGAACAAGCCTGCAAGCGGGGCATGGTGGCGCACACCTTTAATCCCAGCACTCGGGAGGCAGAGGCAGGCAGATCGCTGTGAGTTCGAGGCCAGCCTGGTCTACAAAGCGAGTCCAGGACAGCCAAGGCTACACAAAGAAACCCTGTCTCGAAAAACCAAACAAACAAAAAACAAAAACAAGAACAAGCCTGTAGATAAAAATGTCCATCCCAATAGTTCCTTTTTCTGTCCTATAAAGCCCTCAAGGGTCACACAGTCTCCAGTCCTACATTACTGACTGCTATGCTTATTGTTCTAGTAATGGCAATATGCTTCCAAGATCAGCCCCTCTTTATTTTATCTTCATATAACTTCAATCAATCCCAACCTAACAGCAATGTTGTGTAATAAAGGTAGTCGGTTCCCTTTCAGCCTAGTTCCTTGGTTATAATGCAATAGTGAGTTATCATGACGTCATTAGATGATGATGATGATGATGATGGTGATGATGGTGATGATGATGATGATGATGATGATGATGATGATGATGACAACGTTGATAGTCATGGTGCTGATAACTGCGAAGGCACCTCTCCCATATCTCTGCCCTCTCATTTCCACTCAGTCATGCCCCCTGAACCCTCTATTAAATACTTCTCTGTGGTTGCAATAAAATATCCTGGCAAAAGTAGCTTAAGAGAGAAAGGGTCTATTTTGGTTCACAGTTCTAGAAGTTTACCATACGTCATTGTAGGGACATAGTAACAGAAAGCATGAGTCCAGCTTGTCCCTCTGTGTGGGCAGGCTCAGAGCAGAAAGAGACCTGAAAGTGGGCCAGCCCACTCTCAGCGATGTGCTTCCTCCAAAGGTTCTACAACCTTCCCAAACAGTTCCACCAGCCTAGGGAGCAAGTGTTCAGATCCATGGGACCACAGAGGACACTTCCGACTCAATGCACCATGCTCCTCTTAATTTATTTTGTTTTGTATTTCCAGATAGGGTTTCTCTGTGTATCCCTGGCTGTCCTAGACTTGGTTTGTAGACCAGGCTGGCTTTGAACTCGCATTGATCCTTCTGCCTCTGCCTCCCTGAGTGTTGGGAGTAAAGGCTTGTGCCATCATGCCCGGCTGACAATATTACCATGCCCTTTCCAATACTGAGTACTTCCTCTTCCCTTCTTTTCCTCCTTCCTCATGGCTCATTAGTGGGAATTTTGACAATATACAATATAAAGTGTGGTTATCATTGCTCCAAAAACGTGTTGCACACCCCCCCCCATCACCCTCCAAAAGAGAAGTACATTCCAAGGTTAGCGTTCTGAACTGGCAGTCCCATGGAGCCCTTTCATCTCTGGCTGTGACATTTCTCCCCTTCCATGGACTATACTTATTACTTCCAGATGCAATTCTAGACGAAACTGGAGAGTGGATTGGGTGTATGAATCACTACTGAACTGGAAGGTTGAGTTATGCTTTCTCACCCCCTCAGAGCATGGTCACCAATCTTAGGGCCGGACAGCTCAGTGGTTATAACACCAGCTCTGGATTGGCCAGGATAGCCACTTTCCTCCAGCTATAGCCCTGACTCTTTCCTTTCCTATCCACAGTGTCCACAAGCACCTCAGATGCATGGATCTGCCCCCTTACCAGCTCCTGGCTCCTCTATACATTTTCCAAACACAGTCAGGATAGAGGCACTAAACCAATTCTATAGGCACCAGAAGTAAGGATCTGGTAAAAGCAAATGGGAGATAATAGGCTTCATGTAATATATATTATATATAATCATATGTATTATATATCATATATATTATATACCATATGTATGATATATCATATATTATACAATCATGTATATTATATGATCACACATATTATATATAATTATGTATGTAATGTATTATATGTAATCATAGCTATTATAGACTGTATAATCATAATATATATATATAATCAGTTTCAAGGAGACCATTCTGAAAGAAGAGCTTGAAGGAGCCTAAGATCAGGTAAGTTAGAAGGAGCAGAGGCTAAAATCCACACTTCCCATAAGGAGGAAAACAACAGCACCTTGAGATCCCTGATGGAGAGGAGCCATCTCATAACCTGGATCCTTTCCTTCACAGCGCCTGATGATGAGGCAAGGCTACAGGCAGACACAAGACACAATTGAACAGATGCTGGGGCCACCAGTGATCCCACTAGGAACCCGTGTAGGCAGCAGGTGCCTGCCTTGGGGAGCTGGGACAGACTTTTGCTTCCCAGCATTGACTTTTGAGAGCTGAGTGAATGACACAATGAAAGTAACGGTTGTTCTTAGGTCACTTCTCCTCAGCCAGGTGGCCATTTCTTGCTCATTAAAAGGAAACCACTCAGTGATTCATTCTCCAGGCAGGGAAATGGGTTTACTACCAGCAGGCAGGACTCCTTCCTCTAGAAATGAAAGTACCGGTACACTGTCATAAATATGAAAGGAAGCATGCTAACGCTGACAGAGAAACCAGCAAGAGTTATTAAGAACAGCATCAGGAAAACAGTTGAAACCGAGAGTTCAAGAGCCAGGACAGGGCCTGGCCCTCTGTCTGCTTCTTAATGTTCTGCTGGTAGGGGATTCTCGGTTGTGTTACAGAACACAATGTCTAGCAAGAACACACAGGGACATACATATGTATGGGAGGGATGTGACAGTGAAAGGCCTGTCCCATGCCCTCACATACATGTATTAGAAAAGGGAAATTATTAGATTCACTTACACAGCTCAGACTGGGCAGCCCAATAACAGTTGTCCGTGTGTAAAGAAAGAGAACTGAGTTTAGTGTACCAAGCCGAGTGCATTAATGGTGTCAGTGAGGTGCTAGGAGCCTGAGGGATGTCTGGACACTGGATTTCTGATATTTAGCCCACACTGGAAGGCTGAGAAAACTGTCTCTGATGCCACTGAAAGATGGAGCAGAAGCAGCGTCAGAGCAGATTCATTAGAAATTCAGAACAAAAGCAGGCAGGCAAAAACAACCTTGCTTTCTCCTCAAACCTCTTACGTCTAGGTCACTTTCAGAAGTTATCACCCACTCTGTAGAACAGGCCTCACCTGTCAGTTAAGGATTTCTTCATAGACTTGTCTACAGGCCTCTCTCTTAGTTGATTTCAGATTCGATCTGTTAACAGCCAAGATTAATCTTCACACTGTACTGTATTTTTGTCAGGTCAGTTTTCTGTGGTAGATCAACCAGTTCTCCAAATAACCTTTTGCTTTGGTTTCTTTTAAAACTAGCAATGAGTAGTAATTGTCATCGATAGTAGTTAAAATATAAGTGCCAATAGGATGATATGAAAGCTTTGGTACCAAACATACCTGGGTCTAAAACTTCAGATCTGCTCTGCAAACTTGTGTGATTTCTACTGATTCTTCTTTATTCATTTCATTTTTTTTTACTTCCATCCCATAACTAACTTTTCTGATCCTCATCATTCATACCAATAAAATGGAAGTGACAGTCTAGCAGTCCACCCACCCCTACCAGACCTTAGTAGGCTCTCAGACCTTAGCACAACCGACTCCATGACAGAAGTACCGTTCAAGCCATAAAACTCAGCACGTAGACAGCACCACCTGCCAAAATGAAAACAAAGACCTAATCCATCAAAGTCTACAGTTCTGGGAAAGTCTCTAAATGCACTAACCCTGCATTTGGCTTCTGTAATTCTGCTTCGCATTCTTGCTAACTGGGGTGTGTCAACTCAGGATGTGGTTTCATGCTTAAAAGCTCGCACTGAGAAAGGCTCGGAGCTACGCTGGGGCCCTAAACATCCAGCATAGCTGCCAGTTGGCTAATAAAGACTTTCTATTGGCTTAAACCTATGTCTGAATAGCCTTCTCTGGTGGGTACCCCAAAACAACAGTTGCCCCATAATATTTATTATAGAACCCGAAATACACACTGTGTTCCTTATTGATCAAGAAATTGTTAAATGAGCCATGGACGGGTGCACAGCTGGTAGGGTGCTTGCCTAGCAGACAAAAGCTCTTAATCTGATCCCCAGCAGCTGATAAGCATGGTGTGGGAGGACACACTCATAATCAGCATGAGGAGTTGCAGGCAGGAAGGTTGAAACAGTTCAAGGTCATCCTTGGATACATAGTGATGCATGAAGGCCTTGCCTCAAAGTAAAACAAAACAAACGACAGAGTAAATCACTCAGAAAAACTATTAGGAACGCAGTTAATTCATGGCGAAAATATTTTTTTTAAAAAAAGTGAAGCATATGGAAACTAGTGCTAGAAACAGAAGAATCCTGATGTCCCAAGAGCCACAGTCTAGATTTCACGAGATAGAGCTTGAATTTATGAATATCCCTAGCAAAATATATTTTTTATTTATTGTATAAAACATCAGCTAGGTTTTAATTAGGAAGGACTAATATGTTGGCAGATTATGAGCTTTCATCAGAGAGAACATTCATATTAATTTCTTAAAGAGAAACTGCCCATGATTTTAATTCCCCTAATTAGACTCATGGTTCACAAAAAGAAGCAGAGATGAGAGGAGAAAAGGACCAATTGGCAAGAGAAAAGAGATCAGTGAGAGTGGGAGGGGCCTAGGGAGGAGGGTTGGGAGGGAACATGATCAAAATACAATATACACGTGTGTGAAAGTGTTGTGATGAAGCCCGTTGTTGCCTATAAGTAATATATGCTAATGCAATTATATACAAAATATTTAAAAAAAGAAAAATAGAAAAACACCACAGCACACTCACATTATATTCTAGTCATATTAGGGAAGTTTCGGTACATCTCAGTGTGAATCCCAGCACAAATCCTAGTTAGTTCCTGAGCACCCAGGCACTGTACTCCCTTCTCTCTGCCCTTTAGTGAAGAGGCCGAAGGCAGGCACTGGGAGTGACTTGGCAGTTAACACCAACCACACCAATGGCAAGAAAACCAAACAGGCTCAGGCGGCCAGAAGAAGGCTTCTTGGAGTAAGTAGACCTGAAAGATGAGCTGGGTTTCTGTTTTTCTTCAAGGAATAAAGAAGAACAGACACTCTGTGCCCACGTGAGACTAGGTGAACCCACGAGGAGCAAAGGGTAGTGGCGGGGGGGGGGGGAAAGAACTGATCATGTGGGACCTGTCAAAGCCCTCCCAGAGAGGACAGGTCTCTCAACCTCAGTGCCCAGTGGAATTGCCAGGACCTTTAGAAATTCAGGTGCCTACTACCTCACGTTCCCTAAGTGCAATTTCTGAAGTGGTACCAGCGTGTTGTAAATATGTCCCCAGGCAACAACGTCTATGCTTGAGGTCATGATGGGCTTATCAACCACCATCACCTATAGCTGGGAAGCATGGCTCTAGAAGCTAGCATCATATCTAAGTGATACCCAGGCCTCCCCAAAGAGCAAGGATGCTCCAGAGCTCATCTGCCTCCATAGCATCTCTGGCCCACAGGATGCATGTCTTCATCGCTGTCCTCTGCTCACCTACCAGAACAGCAAAGGTCCGAGGGTCTCCACAGATGAGTGTCTGGATAGAGGTGATCCCACAACACCTTAACAACATGGTTGAGGTGCACAGTGCCCTGCAGTTCCATCACCATGCCGCTGGGCTGCAGTATGGTTCAGTTTTAAGCATTTGCCTAGCACGTGGGAGGCCAAGTTTCACCATCCTCCCCTCTCCCAAAGCTTGTCATTCTTTCTTGGACTTCCCCCTTGCAACAGTTAGATCAAAGCTCACAAGGGGAACAGTCCTTGTCAGAGAGTGTTCACCATGGCCTGGGCACACCTGAGAGGAGGCAGGGGAAGCCAGCTAAGGAAAACAAAATGTGTATAACTTTGAGAAATTGGCATCTGGTTGTAGAAAATGCATCTGCACACTTTCCCCCCCGAATATAAGGAGGATCTAAGGGTAGAGCTCTTGGGTTGGGCAGGTCTAATGCACAAACGCGGAGGCCTGGGGTTAATGTAGGGCATGATCCTCATCACTCTTCCACCTTATTTTTTGAGGCGCTGGTGTCTTAGGGTTTTATTCCTGGAACGAAACACCATGACCAAGTGCAGCTTGTGGAGGAAAGGAATCATTTCAGTTTGTAGCTTGTAGCACGATCATCAGTGAAAGTCAGGCTGGGGACTTAAGGCAGGAACTTGAAGATGTGAACTAAAAGCAGAGGCCAAGGAGGAATGCTGCTTACTGGCTTGTTCTTCAACGTTTCCTCGGCCTGTTCTTGGGGTTTTGTTTTGCTTTTTGTTTTTGTTCTTTTAGTTTTTCAAGACAGGGTTTCTCTCTCTGTTATCTTGCCTGTCGTGGACTTGTTTGTAGACCAGGCTGGCCTCAAATTCACAGTGATCCGCCTGCCTCTCCTCAAGTACTGGGATCAAAGGTGTGGGCCATCATGTCTGGCTGTTGTCATTTTTAATATCCCAGGACGTCCTGCCCAGGTGTGGCACTAACCGCAATCCACTAGCCTCTCCACATCAATTATAAATAAATAAATAAATAAATAAATAAATAAATAAATAAATAAATAAATAAAAAAGCTTGTCTACTATCCAATATGGAAGGGCCATTTTCTGAATCACAGTTCCTTCTTCCCAGATAACGCTACCCTGTATCAAGGCAGCATAAAATTTGTCAACATATATGGTTTCTCAATCAGATCCAGAGATCACCTATATACCAAAATGTATTAGCCAGGGCTCTCTAGAGGAACAAAATTCATATATTTATATTACATATATTATATATAGTATGTAATATATATAGTCATTCCATATATGAGATTTATTAGAACAGCTTACAGGCTGTGGTCCAGCTGGTCCAACAATGGTTATCACCAATGGAAGGTCCAAGAATCTAGTAGTTGCTTGGTCTGCAAGGCTTGATGTCTCAACTGGTCTTCAGTATATGCCAGAATCTTAAAGAAGTAGGTGCTAGTGCCATGAAGGAATGGACTTGACAGCAAGGTCAGGGCAAGCAGGCAAAGGAGGACAAAGAACAAAGCTTCCTTCTTCTGAGTCCTTTGTACAGAGGCTACCAGCAGGTGTGACCCAGATTAAAGGTGGATCTTCCCACCTCAAAAGAACTAGATTAAAAGTGGGACTTCCCACTTCAGATGATTTAATTAAGGGGGAAAATCTCTCCCAGGAGCACCCAGTGTTTGGGGCTTAGTTTACTCCAGATGTGGTCAGGTTGACAACCAAGAACATCCGCCACAGCTAGTCTCCCTAGCCAGCTTGCTCTGGGTATCCCATTTCTGCCTTCTGAGGCTAGACTTAAGCAGGCTGCTTTACCCAGCTGCCATGTATGGGGATTCTGGTGATCCAAATTCTGCTCTGTATGCATGGGTGGCAAGAGCATTAGCCATGGGGTCTCAGTCTGTACCCAGGCTGGCCTGGAACTCATTATGCAGGCTAAGCAGGCTTGTAATTCAGAGCGGTCTTCCTGTCTAGGCTGACTTCCTGATAGAATGTACACGATTGTATCCTTCATAATAATACTTTCATGCAAATACGTGCTTGTGCATTGCTTGGGTTTGCCCCTGCCCCCACCCATCCTCACTCCTCTCGCTTGTCTCTTGGTGACATATTTTATTGATTCATTTTTTTCCCCGTTTGTTTACTTTGTGATTTGTTATTGCAAACTGGATATTTTAATCTTATATCATGGTAACTGGAGTGGTTTGAGTACAAAAAGGACCCTTGTAAGTTCAGCATTTGAACAACTTGGAACCACTTGTGGTGCTATTCGGGGTACTTTAAGAGGTATAGACTTGCTCGTGGAAGTGTGTCGCTAGGGGCGGCTTTAAGAGGCCAACCCCCTACTTCACTCTCTGTGCTCATGCTTGCTATTGAAGGCTGGCTCTCAGCCTCCTTACCCTGCAGCCCTGCCTGCTTTGTCATCATGCCCCCTGCCCTGCCGTAATGGACTCTAATTCCTCCAGAACTGTAATCCCAGGTCCAGGTGAGCTCCTCTTTCAGTCGTAGTATTTTATCACAACAACAGTAAAGTCACAGAAATAGTAGCGTTGAGAACCACACTCTCCCTTCCCTCCATGGTTTGTTGTTCTGGTAACTACTCTGGGTTGTCTCTGTGCGAAAGACCAATGTGAGATAGAAATATTACAGTCTTTGTGGATCTCTGCTGCTCCCTTTTCTTTCCCTGGGCATCCTCGACAAGTTTCTAAATTGCCACCCCATCCCTCACCCCAGTATCTGTTGGTGCTTTTGAATAGACTGGACATCCAAAAATTGGTTTTCAAAGGGGGAAAACAATGTCAAGCCTTTAAATTCCCTCCAAATCACTTTACCCAGAGGTCATCGCAGTAGTGGCAATGAGGGCTACAAAAGAGACTGCCCCGTGTCTCTGTAGCCCAAGTCAGTAGCCAGCAGCCAGCCAGCCTGGCTCCAGCAAGCCACACAGCTGCTTGAGGACCATAGATACAACTGCCTATGTATAGCACCAGAGACTGGGAGACCAGGCTTAGCTTGATGAACGTCGTCATAAATGAACCACTGAAGACGCCCCTGGAAGCGAGCCCTTCAAGTAGACTCCAGAGTCTTTGGGTGTAAGCTGGCATTCACCATGGCAGCACTTCGCACCTGCCCACTCATTACTGGAATGTGTCTTCCTCTTTGCACATTTTACTTGGGAGAATGAATGTTCTGGCCTTTTGGCATTTTATTTGGACTGTTTTTTCTTGTTGTTGAGTTTAGGTGTTCTTTGTAAATCTACATACAGGGTTCTTATCGGGTGTGAGCAAATATTTCCTCCCAGCCTCTTTCTTCATGTCATGCTGAGGCTCCTCAAGAGAATACACTTTTCAGTTGAATGCGATTTCATTATCAGTTTTTTTTAAAGCAATTCCTTTAGTGTCACATTGTCACAAAAGCCATGAAGATCAGAGCTTGGGCCATGGCAGCCCTAATAAGCCAGGCTCAGCCACCCATCCCCAATAAGCCAATTAAAGAGACAAATTAATAGTGACAAACAGTAAAAGAAGGTTTAATTCAATGTGGCCACACTAGAAATAGAGGCAAAGAAGTCCAGTGGCCCTGAAGACCATCTTTAGAGCTCTGGCATGAGGTTTAGATTTGCATAGAGGACTCAAGGTATGCATAACTAAGCAGTCCTGGTCTAGGTGTGGTCCTGTCCAACATTGACCATTGTCTCTGCTTTAAGATCTTTTGCCAGGTCTTCTGGAAAGTTATAAAGCTCTTTCTGGGAAACAAGTTCCTCCTCTGCTGGCCCAGGTTTCAGCCATTCCTTCTGCCAGCATGGAATTCTTGGGAAATAGTTTCAGTGTTTTTTTTAATTCAATAGTCAAAGGGAGTGCAAGCATCTCTTTAGCCCGTCTTTATTACTGTCAGGTTGGTTACTACATGTAATCAATTATCTCCTAATATAAAGTTTCAAAGACTCCTCCCCCCGCCATCTTTGAAAAAGATTTACAGTTTAGGTTTGCCATTTCTGCTGCACAGGATAAATCAACTATGTTCTACAAACAGATATTGAATTTTTTTGTGGCAGTATTTATTGGAAATACTATCTTTTCTGTACTCATTGAATTTACACTTTATAAAAAAAAAAGCAACTGTAATTGTACAAATGGGTCCATGTCTAGACTAAACTGTTTTATTGATCTAATTGTCTAACTTGATGACAGCATATGTTGCCTTGACTAGAACAGGTTTTTAGTACATCTTAAATCTAAATGTGTTCTTCATCTCTAAAAGTAGTTTTAATTGTTTCTGTGCTAGGCCCTTTGAATTACCAAGTGAGCATTAGATTTGGTTAGTTCACTTTTTATAAATCAAAACTGAAGGAGAACTGTGCAGCAATAGTGGCATGGCTATCATGGGCACAACCAACAGCTTTAGACCTGGGTTTAAGACCTGTTACACAGGAGGTACTTTATGTCTGATATTGTAAGCCAGAAAAAAAAATCTATGGCTAGGGAGATCATAGGCCCCCAGTAGGAAAGCCACTAATGTTGTTCTGTTAAATTGGTATGATGTGCCTGTTAAACAGGCTTCTAAACAATTATTCTGATACCCATGGATCACTGTTGCTATTAGCTACCTTAACCAGTCACAGAAAGACACTTATTTTTGCTATGTATGATGGGTACAAGAGACTCCTACCAACTTGAGAAGAAGGGACTATTTCTATAGTCCAGTGGCCCAGTGTTCGCTATAGTTGGACAGCTATGTCACCCTCACAGGTCGAGGGGACACTGCAGAGGAGTTGCTCGGAAGGAATGCGGGAGCTGGAGCAAGAAGTGCAGTGTTGTGTAGCAACTTCTTATGCATTGAAATATCCCATCCTTCAAGGAGGCTCTTTGAGGTTCAGGAAGTTCTAAATTGAAATACTGTCTCCAGAAAGGGGTTGAGGGAGTCTCCTGAGATTCGGGAAGTAAACAGGCTTCACGGGTTTTAAAAAGCTCAACAATAGGGATACACAAGTCTCTTCTCCCAAGGTTATAGACTCAGTAAACAACTTCTAGACGAGATCTCTAACCTCCTGAGCTGCCTGTAAGTCACACAGAGCTCCCGCTTTCAGGAGTCACCACTCATGCTGAGCTGGGCTTTCCCGTTACTGACATTCGGCCTTTGCGTGATCCCTGATCCTGTTAGTAACCCCTCATTCATACTCCTGCAGGTAACCCCAACTAACTTACTGATTCAACAAAGTGGACTTTGGAATAACCGTTATGTCTCTGTGTTGTCCGTTCTCTCTCTTAAGTAAATAGACGCTTGTGTCTCATCTCTCCAGGAAAACACTTTATGACACAAGCATGCCCATCCTGAGTGGAAATCTGAATTTTTCCCTAGGTATAGGCAGTAGTTTAAGGAATATAGGCTTTACCTACTAGCCCCTTTTTCTTTTTTCTTTTTTTTTTTAAAGATTTATTTATTTATTACATATATATAGTGTTCTGCCTGCATGTATATCTTCACACCAGAGGAGGGCACCATATCTCATTATAGATGGTTGTGAGCCACCATGTGGTTGCTGGGAATTGAACTCAGGACCTTTGGAAGAGCAGCCAGTGCTCTTAACCTCTGAGCCATCTCTCCAGTGCCCCCCCCCCCTTCCTTTCTAAAGGAATTATATATACCTGTGGCCCAACATCTGAAAATAGTGATTCAAGTACCTGCTCTACTCTCACAGTTATTTCAGGAGATGGAGAAACACTGTCACTCTCTGGGTTAGCATGGGATAAATAAGAGTGCCCTTGCTTTTTACTCATCCTGAAATCCACCTTTTCAGTTGAATACACTGGAACATTCCATTTGCGTTTTCCTATGCAAGCATTCACAAATCCTTCACATGATGATGTCTTTTGTTCTCATCCTCCACCTTTTATTTCTTCTCTTTTGTATTGTACTTTTTAGAAATCTATATAGTAAAAATACATAAAATTATTGTTCTTGTCATGTTTATCATTTTAAAGTTAATACTTCTATTATTCCACCACTAGATATATTACATATATTAGTTTTTATACATGACCATTAAATATCTTATGTGCTCCTATATTTGTTTGCACATATGCATATATGTATATGTTTTAATATGGCAGCGAAAAGTCAATATTTGGGTGTCTTCCTCAATTGCTTTCTACCTTACTTTTTGAGACAAGGTTTTTCACTGAATCTGTAAAGCCCACCTATTTAGCTAGGGTGGATGGCCAGTGAACTTAAAGAATCACTTGTCTCTGCCTCCCCATGCTAGGACTTCAGGTGCATGTTGCTGTGCTCAGCACTTTATGTGGGTGCTTGGGATCTGAACTCGGATCCTAAAGTTTGTGTAGCCAGCACTTTGCTGGCTGAGATATCACCCAATTCACCTAAATAGCCTTTATTTCATCAGTCCTTTGGTATCCTGAGTGTTTCTTTTCCAAGTATTGAGTTGAGTGTGTTGATTATCCCCTTCACTCTGTTAAGTAGTCAGTAACAATGTGTTAGTTATTTTGTGTTTCACTGCTGATACTGGGGGATTGAACTCAGAGACCCTGTTGTGGTAGCTCTTTCTGGATACACACAGCAAATGTCCAATCACCCTGATGGGCACCCACAGCACACCGGAGTACAACTTCACAGAAGGCCACCTTGATGAGATCAATGAGTTTATTGGGCTCTCCCACAGAGCACAGTTGAGCATCTAATTTCAAAAGAGACTATGAACCCGAAAGAATTGCATCACCCACAAGCCCCACCTCATCGCATCACCCACAAGCCCTGCCGATCATGCATGGCCACCTCACAAAGGCTGCATCATAGATCCTTGCTCCCAATTAACCTTTTGCTTCGTATACGTCTCGCGTCTCCCAATATCGGTTGCAGCTGGAGATGGGAATAACAGCTGGAATCCCAGGAAAGGGTCCTCACCTTCCTTCAGGATTACCAACAGCTCTTTTACAATTACCAAGGACCAAAGACCTCTCTGGTGGATACATTTTGTTCTAGTTGCCATGGCTACTAGGGCAAAGTGCAAGATGGCATAGTGTTGTACACTGAGAAGAAAGACCCCACGCAACCATTTCATATGCCTTGACTATGTGCTTTGCAGCTATCTCACCCAACTGCTATCAACCTTTTCTCACATTAGATCAACTTGGTCAGGAATTGCTTTTGGCTATACAGCATTTGTTTGGCAGTTTTCAGTTACGTTTATTGGTATAATATTAGCTTGTCATTCTCCCTTTTTGCTTTACCTTTTCCTTAGTTCTTATCAATGTTAAGTCAAAAGAATTATTTCAGGAGCTGGAAAGATGGCTCAGCAGTTAAGCCAGATGTGCTTGCTAGCTCTTTTTGAAAAAAAAAGAAAGAAAAAAGAAAGGAAGAAAGAAAGAAAAGATAAAAAGGATTCCCCTGGCTTCTTTGCCTCATTTGGCTGTTTCTTTTTTTTTTTTTTCAATTTGGCTGTTTCTTTACATGACACTGTAAATACTCTTTTTATTGAACTTATTTATTTATTCACTTTAAATCCCGATTGCAGGCCCCTGCCTCATCTCCTCTTGGTCCCACTCTCCCATCCTCTTCCCCCTTTCCCCACTTTGCTAAATTAGTTTCGAACAAAAGCTTCATAGAATGGGTAATTCTGATTTAAAACACTTCTAGAGATCAAAAAAATACTTTAAAATTTTAATTTTATTTTATTTGTACGGATGTTTTGCTCTCGTGTCTGTCTACGCAACCCTTGTGTGTATGAGGCTCACAGGGGCCAGGAGAGGGCATTGGATCCCTGAAAATGGAGTTACAGGTGCTTGTGAGCCACCACGCAGGTGCTGGGACTAGAACCTGGATCTTCTGAAGGAGCAGCCAGTGCTCTGAATTGCTGAGCCATCTCTGTTCCATACCTTTCCATGTAGGATTCTCTATGTGCTGTATCAGCTTATTTCCCGTGCCTTTTTTATCCTCCTAAACTCCTACTGCTGTGCTATTTTTCTTCAGTTGCTGAGAGAGGCTAGCAGCCCACATCATCTCGCACACTTAGCATCGGAGTGCTTCTAGAAGAGCTCTACAGGCCTTAGGTCTGGCTGGGAAGTAGACCGTACAAAGGAAAAGTAACTTCTAAAAACTGATACAAATGCACTGCTGTTGTGATTTAGCTATGAAATGGCTCCCCAAGGCTCATACTGTTGAGGGCTTTGATTCAGTTCCTCAGAGCTGCGGTGTTTAGAGGTAACAGGAGCACAAGGGCTTCTGCTCCAATAGGCCAACCAATTGGAAAACTATTGCTGATGGGAGCGTAGGAAAATGGACCTAGGTGAGGGAGATTCATCTTAGGGGCTGTATCTTGCCCTTGGCCCTTCCTTTCCATTTGCTCTGTTCCTACCATCCATCATGAGGTGAGCAGCTTTGCTGTCCCACAAGGTCCCTGGTCCCTGTCAAGATCATGGATTGAAGGTTTGAATATCATAAATCAAAATAAATCATTCCTCCTTTAAGGTGATTTTCATCAGGCATGTTTTTTCCTCACAGCAATGGAAAGCTCACTAATACAGGTATATCTCCAATACCAAACAGGAAAGGTGTCCCTAGAAGGAAGGCTGGCGGTGGCGGGAGGTGGGGTGGTCATCAATTGTAGGTTCCTTTGTCTGCGTCTTACGTGAATTGATGGAAGTTATCCCTCTAGGCTCAAGGGCAATGGCCTATGATCTCAGGGCTCCAGACATTATGCAGGGTGCCAGTATAGGAAGTGGAGAGACAAGGTGCCCCAAGAGTCACCTGACCCTGGAACCTAGCGATTCTGGGACACTGTCTCAGAGATTCTTTACCATCAAGGAGAAGACACACACCCTGGGGTCTGGGCTGCCCAGCCAAGCAGCTCCCTGGTTAGGTTCACAGCTAGACATTTTTAAGCTTTTGTGGAGGGAGTGTATCCATTATTTTGTTCTCAGCATGTTTGCCATTGGTGTATAGAATTGCTATTGATCTTTGTAAGGTGATTTTATATTCTGCCACTTTGCTAAAATTATTGATTATTTCTAGAGGTTTTTCCGGAGACGTTTTTGGGTTTCTGTGTGTGAGAGCCAATCATTTGCAAATATGGTTATTTAGACATCTTCCTTTCTTATTTGTAACCCTGTAGTTTGTAGACATATTGCCCTAGCTAGTGTTCTGAGCAGTATATTGAAAAGCAGTGTGGATAGTGAGCAGCTCTCTCCTTCCTGATTTTAATGGACTGTTTCAAGTTATTTTTCATTTAGGATAATGTTGGCTATGGGTTTGTTTTATATAGTTTTTATGATGTTGAGGTATGCTCCCTCCAGTCCTCCTGTCTCTAGTACTTTTATCATGAAGGCAAGTTGGATTTTGTCAAACGCCTTTTTTTCCCCAAAGGCCTTTTTTTATCTGTTGAGATGACCACGGAATTTTTTTCTTGCCGTCCATGTATATGGTTTATTACATTTCTTAACTTATGTATGTTGAACTACCCCTGCATCTCTGGGATAATGCCAACTTGATCACAGTGGATTTTATTTTCATATGTGCCTGTGTTCAGCTTTGCAAGTATCTTATTGAGGGGTTTCATGTATGATCTTCAGAAATATTGGTCTTTATTATTTTTTTCTTATGTCTTTACCTGGTTTTGGTATTAGAGTCATACTGACTTTGTAGAAGGATTTTGGAAGGGCTCTTTCTGTTTCACTTTTTAAAACTAATTTAAGTTTTGAATATCGTACTCTTTTGAAAGTCCTAATAGAATTCTGTAAATCCAACTGGGCTTTTCTTGGGGGGGATCAGACCCTTTTTATTACTGTTTCCTTCTCCTTCCTATGGATCTCTTAAAATTATTGATGTCTTCTTGGTATAGCTTTGGTGGTTTGAATGAATCTAGAAGTTTGCCCATTTCTTTTATAATTTCTAGTTTTATGAATTATAATTTCTTATGTACTCTCTCATAATATTCTGAATTTCTTTGGTGTCTATTGTAATGTTTCCCTGTGTATGTTTTTAGATTATTTGTTTATTTTGTGTATGACTGTTCTTTTTTACATGTACACCCACATGCTAGAAGAAGGCACCAGATCACATTATAGATGGTTGTGAGCCACCATATGGTTGCCAGGAATTGAACTCAGGACCTCTGGAAGAACAGGCAGTACTCTTAACCGCTGAGCCATCTCTCCAGCCCCTGCCCCTCTGTGTATTTTTATTCTGTTAATTTAAGTTATCTCTGTCTTTCTTTGATTAGGTGGGCTTAGGGTCCCAAAACAGCTCTTAGATTCAGTGATTCTTTGTATTCTTTTCTTTGCTTATACTGCTTTGATTTTTGGTCTGATTTTTATTACTCATTGCCATCTACTAGATTTGAGTCTGTCTGTCTGTCCATCTGTTTGTTTTGCTTGTTTTTCCAAATTCTTGAGTTGCATATTCAAGTCACTTATTTGCTCTCTTTCCAGTGTTTTAATGGAGGCACTTAAAATATAAATGCCCCTTTTAATATTGCTTTTAATGTGCCGCAGAGATTTTTTTTCTGCACTGTGCTGTTATTTTCATTTAAATTCTAATAGTTGTAATTTTCTTTTACAATTTCCTCTGACTCATTAATCATTCTCTAATATGTGGCTTCAGAAGCTTCCATGAGCTGCTAAGCAGAGTATATATTCTTGGTGTTTGGGTAGAATATTACGTAAATACCTGTTCAATCCATTTGGTATATGGTGTCAGTTGATTCTGATGTTCCACTGTTTATTGTTTTTCTTTTTGTTTTGTCCATCTGACCATTGGAGAAAATGACATATTAAAATCACCCAGCACTGTTGGGTCTCAGTTATTCTGTTCCTTAAGTGCGCTATTACTTTTTTTTTTTTTAATGAAATCGGTTGTGACAGAGCTTGGTGCATATATGTTTAGGATTATAATGCCTTCTTGCCTAATTTGCCCCTTGACTAGAATAAAATATCCTTTCTTAGTCTCTTCTGACTTGTTTTTATCTTGTCAAACAGTAGGATGACAGCACCTACTTACTTCCTGGTTGCATTTACTTAGAATACTTTTTCCCTGTCCTTTCACTGTCCTGTCCCTTTGAGCTGGCTCCATCTATGAAGATAAAATGAGTTTCTCGTATAGAACAGATAGATAGGGTTTCCTTTCTTAATCCATTCTACTCACCTGAATCTTTTCACTGGTGTATTGAAGCCATTAAAGTTTAAAATTATTATCAAAAGGTATGGCAGTTGTTTTCATTTTTAATCCTATGTTGTGTTTCAGTAATTATAGAAATGTTTTTTTTTTATTTCTATTTCTTCTACTCTGTGTTTATCCCTCTCTTCATTCTGAAATATTGCCTCAGTATTCTCTGCTAGGCTGATTTGAAGACTATAAACTCTTTTATCTTATTTATAGCATGAAAAAGTTTTTCTTTCTCCTTCAACTATGACAGTATTTTGCTGGACACAATAATCTGGTTGGCCTTTTAGAACTTCAATAGCATCATTCAAGGCTCTTCTTGCTTTTAAAGTTTCTACTGAGAAATCAGTCATTATATGGATGGCTTTTCCTTTATTTGTGACTAGTGGTTTTTTGCCTGCTACCTCAGCACTCTCTCTTTGTTCTGTATATTTAATATTTTAACTATAATATACCATGGAGCGTTTCTTTGCCAGTCCCTTCTGTGTATCTGTATGGATATCTCTTCTCTTAATCTGAGAAATTTTTCTTCTATGATCTTGTGGAGAATCTGGTCAGGGCCATTTAAGGTGGATTTTCCTCCTTCAGTCATGCCTAAAAGTTGGAGATCGGTCTTCTCATAACATTCCATTGTTCTTCCATGTTCTTTTCATGTGTTGTTGTTTTTTAAGCTTTTCCTATTCTTTGACTGAGTTTCCCAATTCCTGTACTTTACCTTCAATTCTTGACGTTTTATCTTTCACTTGATTCATTCTACACAGAAGACTTTCACATTAGCTTTCTAATTGGGTTCTTGAGTTTTTCAATCCCATCTTCATTTCTGCTTAACTTCTCGTCAATATTTTTATCTGTTTACCAAATTAAAATTTAAATCCTGAATTGTCTTTGTCACTTCACTAAGCCATATGTTTGTATATTCTTGAACAGCACTCAAGTGTTACTAGCATCTTCTCTTGAGGTTTATCAACCTGTGTGCATGTGTCGCGCATGTGCATGCGTTCTTTAAGCCCCTTGAATTCTTTGATAAATTGCCTAACTGTTCCTTTAAATTCTGAGTGCTGGGTTTATCTGGGTGATGGTCATTTCAGAGTGTTTCTAGAGGACTAGCGGGCTTGAGGGGGACATACTGTCTCAGCCTTCCATGTTATTTGCATTTTGCAAATGTGACCTGGGTACATGATCTCTTTCTTTGATGTAACTGTGATGTGAGGTTCTGACCTACTTCTGGTTGGGGCAATAAAGGTGATTCATGATGGCAGGTAGGAGAAGGAACAGCCAGAGGTTCATAAACTGCACAAGAAGAGCTAGCATGGGCACAGGTGTGAATCCAAGGAACTCAGCACACAAAGGTAGTTAGGGAGCTCCGTGTGTGTGTGTGTGTGTGTGTGTGTGTGTGTGTGTGTGTGTGTGTATGTGTCTCATGTGTGTGTGTGTGTCATGTGTGTGTGTCAGTGTGTGAAGTTTATGGATGGTGTAGGGACTGGTAGAGGTCAGAAACATGTCAGGCAAAGGCCAGCTTAGAGCTTATTGTTGGAGGAACTAGAGAGACAGCTCAGTGGTTAAGCACTGTGCTGGTAGTACAGTACTTATTGTTTTGTTTTGTTCATGGAGATGGTTTGATTGTTTCTTGACAAGTTGACACCAGCTAGGGAATATCTGTATGGTGTTTTTCTTCATTAACAATTGATGTGGGAGAACACATCTCACTGTGTCTGGTGTCAACCCTGGGTTGTATAAAAAAAAAAAACCAAGTTGAATAAGACATGGGAAACAAGCCGATAAGAAGCCTTCTACCATGGTCCCTGCCCCTGCTTTTTCTTGAGTTTCTGTGCAAAAATTCCTCAACCATGGACTATGGTTTAGGACATGTAAATTAAGTAAATCATTTTCTCGCATAGACCATGCTTCCAGTATGGTCTTTATCACAGCAATAAAAAACAAAGTCCATCAGAAATCAGCACCCTGTACATAGGATATTGTCTGACCATGCTGTTTTAGGAAGGATATTGGAAGGACAGTGGAACTTTGTAAAACTCCTTGACTGCTTAGAGCTTAGTGGCCTGTTCTTTGGGAGCTTAGAAGACAAGAGTGCTAAAAGCAATGGAGACAGTGGCTTGGAAAGTTTCAGGGGAAAGCAAAGACTCTATGAAAGCCGTCTGTGTATTAATTTGAATTAAGAGCCTGTGACTTCTGGTCGGGTGAGCCTGCAAGAATGAGCTGTGATTTAAGGAAGAAATCAGCACTACCTCTAACAAGGCCACCCCTCCTCCAATAAGGCCACATCTCCTCTGATAAGGCCACACCTCCTCCGATATAGCCACACCTCCCAGTTCTTCCCAAACAGTTCCGCTAACTGAGGACTAAGTTATTCAAGCTGATGAGCCTATGGGGGCTGTTCTCATTCAAACCACCACCACACTCAGACTCATAAATATAAATGAAAATAAAGCTTAAAATAAAAAAGAACCTTGTTAGGCTGCATTAGAGTTCTGCTTGTTAGGCTGCATTAGAGTTCTGCTTATGCACAGTAAGATGTGTCTCTGTGTGCATGTGGATGGTCTTTGTTTGTTTTTAATTAACTCCAAAATACTTTGATTACTAAGAGCCTCAAAAAAAAAAAAAACATTTTGCTTAGACTCTGCCCCCACATTAATTTTCAAGGAGCCTGAGCAACAACTTCTCTCAGGTTTATGACCTCAGCAGACAGGCATTGCCCTGGAAATCCATAATGACCCCCAAAGCTGAGGCAACTACAAACACTCATTAAATCACAAAATGCAAGTCAGCCATTTGCAGGTTGTCCTTTGGATTTATTACTTAATTAGCATTTTATGGGGATTGTGTGTTAGGATGAGGAGCTTGCCACTGGAATGGCCTTCTTTCTCTTCTGTTTTCATGAAGGGGTTAGAGGAAGAAGTGAAACCTTTGATTAGCATATCAGAATTAGTTTTAAAACACTGCAATGAATGGTCTCCAGGGAGACCAGGAAGTTTGCAACCTATCACAGAATGACATGGCTGGTAAATCCATAAGTAACTGAAATTCAGAGTTACATGGACCCTGTACACACCCACCCAATTCCTTACATAATGCATTTGAACAAAATGATTTTTAAATGTAAGAGAACATGGACGGACTTAAGGAGGCAGCTCAGCTAACAGAGTGATCACTGTGCAAGCGTGAGGAAATAAGTCTCAAAGTCCCATCTCCAGAGCTGCACAGGAAGCCGCTGTGGTGTGGCCTTAGAATCCCAGTGCTGACTGTAGACATGAGGCAGAGATAGGCAGAGCCCCAGGGTTCGTGCCACCAGCCTTGCCTACTTAGCAAATTCCAGGCCAGTGAGAGACCCTTCCTCAAAAAATATGGTGGCCAGTGCTCTGAAGAATAATGTCTGACGCGAGCGCACTGTCACTTTAAGAAAAGAAATAAAACATATTAGGTTAGAGTAGTGCTTTTCTTCTCCATACATCTTACTTATCCATCTACTAGGCACCGAATTCACAGGTGGTCAACAGTGTCCAAAAGCGCTAAGCAGTGTTCTTGCTTCTGATGCCAATCAGAACCAATCAAGCAATGACATGGATGAGTGGTGGCCAATTGGAAGACATGTTGAGAGTCACATGGCCTTAGCGTCAGGAAGAGGTCTCTGTGGTGGGACATTCATAGACTCATTCAAGCTAGTGTTGAACGGCAGCAGGACCCCGAGAAGTAGCGTTTTCCAAGGAAACAGGTCCTGGACAAGAGTAAAAGAGTAACTATTCTAGAGCTATCTTCTCAGTGTACCATCTGTCACTATGACACAATTGCAGAGGCTGAAAAATTAACAAAGAAAAAAGTGCATTTGGTTCACAGTTCTGGAATCTGGGAATTTACCTACCTTCGCTGCTTTAAAACATGGTGCTGAGCAAAAAGTCAAGTGGACTCATGCCAAGGAGCTATTACATGAAGCCTAGCCTCACTTTATAACAACCTGCTTTCCTGGTTTTTAAGAGAACCATGTGACGATGTCTTTCTCATGACCCAAATGCCTCTCAACACTATTCCATCAGGGACCAAGACTCACCACAAGTTTTGCTTGGAACAACCAATGTTCAAACAAATGCAGGTGTAACGTTCAAAAGATGTGACGGGAGATGGTAGAGAGTAATGTGGGTATGCCTTGATCCCGTCCTCAGCCCAAATGCAGGAGTTAAGATCTCAAACAGAGACCCACTCTGAGAAAACCCAGGCCAGTGGCCCTTGGAAGAATCATGTTCTGGTCATAATAATAATAAGCCATTGCACAGCAGCAAAAGCTCAGCACACAGGCTCAGGTAGCCACAAAGGCAGCAAAGCCAGAGGCGCTTCTTGCAGCATACACAAGGCTGCCCACTCCTCCGCATCAGTTCACTATAGTACCTGAAGTCCTAGTAGAGCAATAAGACAACTAAAGGCAATCAAGGGAATATAAATTGGAAAGAAAGAAGTCAAAGTATCACTATTCACAGACTATATGACTGTATACGTAAGTGACCCCGAAAATTCAACCAGAGAACTCCTACAGCTGATAAACACCTTCAACAAAGTGGCTGGATATATAATTAACTTGAAAAAAATCAGTATCTCTCCTTTATGTAGGTGATAAGCAGGTTGAGAAAGAAATTAGGGAAGCAACACCCTTCAAAAAAGCCACAAATAAAATATCTTCGTGTAACGCTAACAAACCAAGCCCTATATGACAAGAACTTCAAGTCTCTGAAGAATAAAATAAAGACAAAATCAGAAGACAGAAAGATCTCCCATGGTCATGAATCAGTAGGATTAGCATAGTAAAATGGCCATCTTACCAAAAGCAATCTACAAATTCAATATAATTCTTATCAAAATTCCAACACAATTCTTTACAGACTTTGAAAGAGCAAATCTCAACTTCATATGATTAAAAAAAAAAAAACCAACAAATCAAAAATCCAAGGATAACTAAAACACTCCTGTACAATAAAAGAACTTCTAGAGGTTTTACCATCCCAGATTCCAAGACATACTCCAGAGCAACAGTAATTTTTTAAAACTGCATAGTTGGTATAAAAACAAATAAGTTGATAAATGGAATTGAATTAAAGACCCAGAAATAAACCCACACATTTATGGACACTTGATTTTTGATAAAGAAGCCAAAAGCATACACTTGAAAAAGAAAGCATCTTCAAAAATTGTCCTGGTCTAACTGGATGACTTCATGTAGAAGAATGCAAGTAGATCCGTATTTATCACCCTGCACAATACTCAATTTCAAGTGGATCAAAGAGCTCACACATAATAAAAGAGAAAGTGGGGGGGGTAGCCTTGAACTCATTGGTACAAGATACAACTTCCTGATCTCAGCCATTCTGATTGGTGTAAGATAGAATCTCAGAGTCATTTTGATTTGCATTTCTCTGATGACTAAGGATGATGAGCATTTCTTTAAGTGTTTCTCAGCCATTCAGTATTCCTCTGTTGAGAACTCTCTGTTTAGTTCTGATCTCCATTTCTTAATTGAGTTATTTGGTTTGGTGGTGTTTAATTTCTTGAGCTGTTTATATATTTTTGGATATTATTCCTTTGTCAGATGTAGGGTTGGTGAAGATCTGTTCCCAGTCTGTAGGTTGTCACTTCATTCTGTTGACAGTGTCGTCTGCCTTACAGAAGCTTCTCAGCCTCATAAGATCTCATTTATTAATTGTTGACCTTAGAGCCTGGGCTGTTGGAGTTCTGTTCAGGAAGTTGTTTCCTGTGCCAATGAGTTCCAGGCTCTTCCTCATTTTTTCTTCTAACAGATTTAGTGTCTCTGGTTTTATGTTGAGGTCTTTAATCCACTTGGACTTGAGTTTTGTGCATGGTGATAAATATAGATCTACTTGTATCTTTCTACAAGTAGACATCCAGTTAGACTAGTGACAGCATATGCTGGCGAGGATGTGGAGAAAGAGGAACACTCCTTCATTGCTGATAGGAGTGCATACTTGTACAACCACTCTGAAAATCAATCTGGCACTTTCTCAGAAAACTGGGAATAGGGCTACCTCAAGACCCAGATATTCCACTCCTTGGAATATACCCAAGACATGCTCCACCACACAACAAGGAAATATGCTCAATTATGTTCATAACAGCCTTATTCATAATAGCCAAAACCTGGAAACAACCTAGATGTCCCTTAATCGAAGAATAGATAAAGAAATTGCGATACATTTACACTATGGAATACTACTCAGCTATTAAAAACAAGGAAATCCTGAAATTTTCAGGCAAATGGATAGAACTAGAAATGATCATCCTGAGTGAGTTAACTCAGACCCAGAAAGATACACATGACATATACTCACTTATCACTGGACACTAGCCCAACAGAGATGTCCCCTGAAAGGCCTCACTTAGCGGGAGATTGGGATAGATACTGGGACTTCCTATTGGGACTCTAGGTGAGAGAGGTGAGGAAGAATGAGGAAATAGAAGGATCCAGAGGGTCCTAGAAACCTACAAGGAGACCATTAAGGCTGGTGGATCTGGACCCAGGCAGGTCAGCTCAAACTACTGTACTAACCAAGGTCAATGCATGCAGTAAACCTTGAACCCTTATCCAGATCTAGCCAACGGACACCACATTCTCCACAGCTGTGTGGAGAACAGGGACTGACCTGGACATGAACTCTTGTATCCCCTAATTGAGCATTTCCCCTTGGTGGAGAGACCTGGTGACACTCAGAGGAAGAGTAAGCAAGCTACCAGGAAGAGACCTAATAGGCTGTCATCTTATAGTGGGGGACAAGGTCTCTTCTGTCACAGACCTAGGGGAGGGGAATAGGATGAAAGAGGGAGAGATCAGGAAGATACAAGTGAGGGGATAACAAATTAGATGTAATCTGAATAAATTGCTTAAATAAAAAAAATTTAAGAAAAATAATGACAATATAAGCTAAATAAACCATGTTTTGTTGCAGCAAAGAGAGAGAGAGGGGTGGGGAGATAACTTCCTGAACAGACCACCAAAAGCTTAAGCTTTAAGATCAACAATTAATAAATGGAACCTCATGAAACTGAAAAGGCAAAGAACACCATCAAAAGAGGTGTCTTTTGGACAAAAGAGCAGCCTACATAATTGGGAAAGATCTTCACCAATCCTATAGCTCACAAGAGGACTAATATTCAAAATGTACAATGAACTCAAGAAGGTAAACATGAACAAACCAAATAACCCATTTTTCAAAATGAGGTATACACTTAAACAGAGAGTTCTCAAGAGGAAAAACTAATGGCTGAGAAACAAATAAATGTTCAGTGTCTTTAGTCATCAGGAAAACGCATATCAAAATGCCTGAGATTCCATCTTATACCTGTTAGAATGCCTAAGATAAAAAAAAAAAAAAAAAAAAAAACTCTAGCAACAGCACATGCTGGCGAGGTGTGGAGCAACAGGAACACTCCTCCATCGCTGGTGGGAGTGCAAACTTGTACAACCACCCTGAAAAATCAATCTAGAAGTCTCTCAGAAAGTTGAGAATAGTTCTACCTCAAGACCCAACTCCTGGGCATGTACCCAAAAGATGCTCCATCATGCCACAAGGACATTAGCTCAACCATGTTCATAGCAGCTTTATTTGTAATAGCCAGAAGCTGGAAACAACCTTAATGTCCATCCAGTAAAGAATGGTTTTTAAAAATGTGGTGCATTTGCAAAATGGAGTACTTCTCTGCTATTAAAAACAAGGACATTAGGAAATTTGCAGGCAAATAGATGGAACTAGAAAATGTCATCCTGAGTGAGGTAACTCAGACCCAGAAAGGCACACATGGTGTATACTCACTTATAAATGTATATCAGCCATAAAGTTCAGAGAAACCATGCTACAATCCACAGACCCTGTGGATTGTACTTACAAAGAAGTTAAGTAACAAGGAGGGGCCAAGGAAGAATGATTGACTCTCACTCAGAAAAGGAAATAAAGTAAACATCAGAGGTGGATGGAAAGAGGGAACTGGGTGGGAGACAGAGTGGGGAGGAGAAGAGGAGTGATCAAGTGTGGGGAGGACAGAGAAATGGAGAACTGGGATTGGTTAGAGGGAGCATCTCTGAGATGAGCCAGAAACCTAGGACAAGGGAAAGTCCCAGGAATCTATGAGGGAGGGCGACACTATCTAAGACTGGCAGCAACAAGGCATGTGGAACCTGAGATGGCCGCCCCCAGGTGAAGATTCCAATGGAGGCATGGCGCCACCAACCCACCCACAAAACCTTCACCACAAAGTTTGTCCTGCCTACAACAGATGCAGGCATAAAGATGGATTAGAAATTAAGGGAATGGCCAACCAATGACTGGCCCAACTTGAAGCCTATCTCATGAGAGAAAACCAACCTCTAACACTATTGATATTCTGCTATGCTTGCACACTAGCGTAACTGTCCTCTGAGAGGCTTCACACAGCAGCTGATGGAAGCATACAGAGACCCATAGCCAGACTTTAGGCAGAGCGCAGGGAACCTTTTGGAAGAGGAGGAGGAAGGATTGAATGAGCCAGAGGACATCACAACAAAACTGACAGAGTCAGCTAACCCCGGGCCCATAGGAGCTCACAGAGACTAAACCACCAACTAAAGATCAAACATGAGACAGACCTAGGCAGTCTACACATATATAACAGATGTGTAGCTTGGTCTTCATAGGGGTCCCCAAACAACTGGGACAGGGGCTGTCTCTGACAGTATGGCCTATCTTTGGATCCCTTTCCCCTAACTGGGCTGCCTTGTCTAGCCTCAGTAGGAGAAGTTATGCATAGTCCTACTACAACTTGATATGCCAATGTGGGTTGATACACATTGGAGGTCTCCTCTTCTCTGAGGATAAAAAAAATGGGGGAGTGGGGGAAGGGAGATGTGAGGAAGGAACTGGAAGAAGAAGAGAGAGGGGAAGCTGTTATCAGAATGTAAAGAAAATAAATGAATCAGATTTTTTTGTCGGTGTGTCTTCCTACCTCAGTGATCCCGGTTAGAAGTGTATCTTTCTACTTCAAATTAAGTGTAAATCCCTCACAGATGTGCCCTCCACTTTGCTATTTTGTCAATTCCAGATGTTCTCAAGTTGACAAGCAAGGATTACCATCACATGCAGCAAACACTTCCCCTGAGGCCTCTTCCTGGCTCCTCCAGATTTTGTATTTCTCGCTTAAATATATGGTTTCCGTTACACTCCATTTGTTTATGATGCTAAGCATAGACGGAAGTCTACTTGTTTATCTGCTCCTGAATTCCCAGCCTCCCCATGTAAAAGTGTGGATTTTTTTCTAAGCCCACCTAGCTCCCAAATAATGACACAGAGACCTGTTATATTTATTAAGAGCTTCAGGCACTGTTGTTGGGCAGATACTGAGCTATTCTAACACAACAATGTTGGGCTAGCCTACATCCCAGCCGCCTGTCATCTTAGTCTTGCCTTGGCTGCGCCTTCTCCATCCATCTCCTCATCACTACTCCTCCTCTCTGGTCCCCACCTGAGACCCCATCACTCGGATCAAAAGTCCAGCCTTAACCTGGAGGTGACAGGAGCTCCACAAGAAGACCCACAGAGCCAACTAACCAGGGCCCAGAGGAGCTCTCGGAAACTAAGGCACCAACCAAGGACCGTGCATGGAATGAAACTAGGCCCCCTACACAGATGTAGCCAATGGGTAGTCAGGCTTTATGTGGGTCCTGTAGTAGGGGGAGCAGGACTGCCTTGCCAGGCCATAAGGGAAGAGGATGCACCCAGTCCTGTTGAAATTTGATGAGCTGGGGTGGATGAGAAGGGGACTCCCCTTTTCTGAGGAATAGGGGAGGGGGTGGTAAAAAGGGAGGGATGATCGGATTTGAAGGTGAGGAAGGATGGAGCTACAACCAAGATGTAAAGTGAATAAATAATTTTTTTAAAAGCCCAGCCTTAGCCTTTCCTGCCCAGCTATTGGCTGCTTATCTCTTTTTTAACCAATCAAAACAATGCTAACAACATACCGAGACACGAGATGCTTCGTAATATTGACAGTGCCAACATCCAGACTGTAACCAGGTCTCTAGGTTTGCATACACGGTGCCCACAAACACTCTCCAACATACCAGCATCATCCTTCTAGGAATCACACTTCCCTTTCTGGGCTCCTTGACTAAAAATCAGTCACTAGTGACGTCATCTAAAACCACATCGTAGGAGACTCCAGTGTCTGCTTCACTGTGAAAGCAATGACTGTCAGGGTAGGCTTTTGTGTAACTCTGGAATTTCATCAACAGATACACATCTGGGGAAATGTATAGAGAGCATTCCTGCTGCTTTTTGCTAAGGGAGGCTTAGGAAGCATAACTGACCCTCTCCCTTTTCCCCTCCCCAACAGCACGGCTTTTCTCCCTTAGTAGCTTGCATAGCACACACTGGTTCTATGAAAGATAGATGACGTCGTGGAGCAGAGTTCTAAGTCAGTTCCTGCTTCATCCTTCCGATCCTTGTGTCCAAAGTGCATGGTGTCCCCAGCAGCAGGGCTCACTTTAGAATTCTGTGAAGCAGCCAAGGGCCACAGGTGACAGCCTGCATTGTTTCCAGAGTTCCTCAGACGCCTCCCAACCAATGACTCAAATAGCTCAAAAGATTTCTTATGCCTTGTTAGATAGACTGGAAAAAGACATTATGACCCCCTAGTGAGAGAGAGAGAGAGAGAGAGAGAGAGAGAGAGAGAGAGAGAGAGAGAAGAGACGGACCTTGGGAAAACATAAAATAATATAATTTCCTGTGGCTTTTTCAAACATCATTAGTATTATTTATTCCTCATACCCACTTTCTTTCTCTTCCCCCTCTGTATTAAAGCCCCCCCTGACTTCTGCCATTTCTCTTGGTTTGACATCTAAACCTAGATAGACTTAAGTGCTCCCGTAAATCAAGAGCTGGCAACATCTATGGAGCTCATGTCCCAGGAGGAGCCCTTCAAACAGTGAAGGGAAGTAGCAAGGGCCACCAGGCAGCATCACAGCCGCTGTCTGTTTCTCGGTGTCTTCCTCTGGCTCCTCTGACTCATCTGCCCAAGGCTGTAATTTTCCCGTGATTAATTTAGGCACTCTCAACTTCCACAGCAGTGCACTCACTCAGCAAGATGTGAGCCTGGCAGCACCGGGTAGAAACAGCGAGAGGCACACTTGGTGGGATCAGAGGAAACGTTCATAAAGCCTTTGCAGAGTCAGGAAAGAAGAAAAAGACATTTCAAGAAATAACTCAGAAGATCTGAAATTTAAAAAGTACCCCAGGGTAGCAAGAGGGCTCAGAGGGTACAGAGAGCACACGCCACACAACTGGTCAGGAGATCTAGACCTGGGGACAGATGATGACATTGTGTGCAGAATATCAACCACGGCTTTCTTTTACTGGATGACTACAGCCTAAGACTGCTCCCCTATAAAGACACCCCCATCCCACCCCCAGATTAGCTAGCTCACCTTCCTTTTTGAATATATATAATAAACCCACCTCCTGATTCAGCAAACCTACCTACTCATTCAACTGTATGGAATAAACATGCTCAGCTTCTGAGCTATTGGCGCATCTCCATGAGGGCACAAGGCCCACATGATCCCAGCTTTTCTATGCATGTATCTATTATTTCTTCATTCCCTGATGTGCCATCCAGGTCAATCCCAAAGTTGTGCACATTCCTCCTCTGTGGGAGACAGGGAGTCACAATGCTAGAGCTTGGGAATACAGATTGATGGGAAAACACACATCACGACACCTTACATCCTACTCCCAATAGAAGGAGATGAGTCAGACCCTTATCCTAGCAAAGATGGTAGCCTGCTGGGCTCACTCTGGCACATCGATTCAGAATCATCTCAGCCACCCCAGGACAGCCAGACACATTCCAGAGAACTGATAGAAGTGGCCACAGTAGGTTCTCTACTTCTCCAGGCTAAGACACTTTTTCTACTGAGGAATACTGAGGCAGATCAGTGGACGGGGTGGACAAAGGAATTCCAGAGTGGCCTGATGTGGAACTTCTTTGTGTCCCTGTGGGTCTGTAACCCATATTTCCTACTGATAAGGCCCAAAGTGGTCCCCACAGAGACACCCAGAAGCTCAGTTTGTAGAAATTCCTCTCACCAGCCAGCACCATCTTGGGGATAGCCCAAGGAGCAGACAGTGAAAAAGTCAGACATTTTTACATGAATGAGAGAGTCTCAGAAACCAGATCTGTCATTGGTTTCCCAGCCCACAAATGTAGCTTTAAAAAGTTTGAATAGTTATTTAACACGTATTTGGTTTCCACATAACACACAAATGTCTGAGACACAGTAACAAGAATATCTTGTATCCTACTAAATCCAAGAAGATGGTGATTCAAACAATCTGGAACAAGCAATGCGTACAAACACCAAATGAAAAGGATGTTAGGATTATCTACCAAGGTTCTGAAAGTGGTCATAGAAATGTTTTAACAACTAATTACAAATTCTCTAGAAACCAATGACAAATTCAGGAAGAAAAGATGTCATTAAACGAAGCAAGGGTAAATTTATGGGATTGCAAGAAAATCAATATCAGAAATAAATGGGCCCAGTAGCAAAGACAATGAGAGAGATCAGAACTAGCAAACTTGAAGACAGATCAATGATGCCCACTCAGTCAGAACAGTAGAGAAAATAGACTTAAAAAACAAACAAAAGAACAGAAACGTATGAGGAAATAACAAGAAGTCAAATGTATTGTCAAGTCCTAACAGAGGAGAGAAATTGAGGGTCTGAAAAATATTTGAAGACATACTGACTGACTACATCCTAGATCTGAAGAAAAACACAAGCCTAAAACAGGGGCGGTGACTTAGTCGAGAGGATTTGCCGTGTAGGCCTTAGGACCTAGCTTCCACCCCCAAAGCTCACATCAAAAAGGATGTGGCATCGTGCACTCGGACTCCTAGCGCTGGGATGATTTAGACAGATGGATCAGTGGGGCTTACTGGCAGGTCAGCCTCATTAAACTGACGAGTCCCAGGATCAGTGAGACACTCGATCTCAACAAATAGGGTGAGAATGATTGAGGAAGACATCAATGTTGGCCTCTTGCCTTCATCCTTCTGTACAGGTGCACCTGTGTGTAATAAGCCCTGACACATGGCTAACATGTAGACACACATATGAACCAACTCTCTTAAATCTAGACTAGAGCTGTGATAACCCAAGAGGACTTCACACACAATATAAACAAAGAAATCTATCCTGAAACATAATTATTTCTTGCAACCCGAAGTCAGAGGAAGGTGTAATTCTCTAATTCACTACAGAGGCAAGCAAGAAGTGGCTCCATGTTCTCCTGATGCTGACATTAAGAACCTCAGCCAAAAATTCCAGATCAGGAGAGATTACACTTCTAGAAGATTATACTTCTGTCATCCATGATTGTGACAAAACTCTTGGCGAAAGAGTTTATTTGGTTTCATGGCTTGAAGGGCCCAGCCAGTTGGCTGTGGTGGGAAACAGGCAACAGGTCACATCGTGTCTACACTTTAGAAGCCAAGTGATGAATGTTAGAGCTCAGCTCATTTCTTCCTTTCTTGCCCTCCTTAAGTACAGGACCGCAGCCCTCAGAACAGCCAGCCACAGTTAAGATGGGTCTTCTCACATCACTCCACCCAACCTAGATAACCCTCACAAGTGTGCCCAGAGTCTTTTGTCCTGGGTAATTCTAGATACTATCAATTTGAAAATATTGAGCTTTGCACAGGTCTTCCAAGAGTGACAGAAAGGAGACCATAAAACAAAAAGAAAATTACAAAAGAGTTTTGGAACATCAAAGAACAGAAAGAACAATGGAAGGGATTGAAGTATAGATTGATACACTTAGCAGATTTCTGTCCATGGGTTGTATGAAGAAAGCTGGATGGTTGAAGCAAAAGTACAGTATCACCTGATACCGAAGATAGTGATCACAAAGGAAGGCAGAACTAAATAGAAGAGAATTGTCATGCTTCACCCAAACAGGTGACCAATGTGTTAACTGTTATCAGTGTACATATAGATGATAGATAGATGCAGAGATACATAGATAGGTAGAGATAGTTAGATGATAGATAGAGATAGGTGATTGATAGACAGAGAGATAGATAGATAGATACATACATACATACATAAGTAGATATAGATAGATAGATTAATGATAGATAGATACTGATGATGATGATGAAGATAGATAGATGAGATAGCTAGATAGATAATAGATGATAGATAGTAGATAGATTCAAACATCAACCAGCAAGAAACCTACATAAAGGAATATGAAATATCTCTGTATCTCTAGCCACATGGTAAATAAACAATGATATGATTCTAAAATATTTTCAAAGAGTTATAGGAAGGCAGAAAATAGAAATAATAAGTACATCAATAGGAAACTTAAAACAGCTTTTTAAAATGGTGGTCTAGTCTACTTGGTACAGTTCTAGGGTAATAAGAGACCCAGTCTCAAACAAGATCGGGAGTGCTGACACCCCAGGGTGTCCTCCAACCTCCACATATGCACCATGAGTATTCATACTGGCACCCACAGATGGAGAGAGGAAGGAGAAGGCAAGGGAGGCAGGAGGGAAGGACAGATCCACAAAATAGAACAAGTGGAGAGAATTGTGCTTGACAAAGGACCAACGTCCAGAATGCATGATAAACCTTCAAGCTTAAATGATAGAAACCTAAGAGGTCCAATCACAGCATGAGTCAAACTTATCAAGAGGATGGGCAAAGGTAAATACACATATAAAAACCTTTTCAAAATAGAGGACAGTTTAGTGATTGCCAAGGTAGAAGAGAGGAGAGGGCCTGTGTCATTCTGGAGCCCGGGTCCTGCCTCCTCTTCTCTGAGTGTCCAGGTACCGAAGTATTTGGGGACCCAAAGGAATGAAGCTTAGCTGAGGGAGGGGGTTGGGGGGTTGCAGGATCAAGTCCAGTGGTGAATGCTTGGAGGGAGAACTGTTACAGACCTTTTAGTGATAGCTCTCTCAGTGACAGAGCAGCCCAGCTCTTCCAGTGATACAGTTCTCTTTATTGAAGGGATAGGGGCTACATAAACCTTGGAGAAGTGGGTAGGTGTTTTCGGGTGCATGAATATCATTGGCTGGGCCTGAGGTACTGGGAATGTTTCATTTGCTTGGAGAAGAATTCCAGGTGCTAGGCTACAGGACTACCTCCAAAGTTGTGAGGGGGGGGCGGGATCACAAGACTACAGAAGTGTGCCAGGGCAAGCAGGAACAGCACAGAGAGGGAGCGATCTGTATTCCTGCTGGCTTCAAGATTGAGATGGTAAGGGTTTGGACAAGTCTCAACCTCAGTCTAGCTCCATGCTGGTTTCCCTGGCCACACAGTTCACATGCCCACAGCTTATGTAGAGAAAGAGGATCTCTCTCTCTCTCTCTGCCTATCTCTGTCTCCCTCTGTCTGTCTCTCTCTGTTTCTGTCTCTGTCTCTCTCTGTCTCTCTGTCTCTCTCTCTGTCTCTCTCTGTCTCTGTCTCTCTCTCTGCCTATCTCTGTCTCCCTCTGTCTGTCTCTCTCTGTCTGTTTCTGCCTCTGTCTCTCTCTGTCTCTCTGTCTCCCTCTGTCTGTCTCTCTCTGTCTGTTTCTGTCTCTCTGTCTGTCTCTCTCTTTCTGTCTCTCTCTCTCTCTGTCTCTGTCTCTCTGTCTCTGTCTCTCTGTCTCTGTCTCTGTCTCTCTCTCTCTCTCTCTCTCTCTCTCTCTCTCTCTCTCTCATCCAGACATGTCCATATGTTAGCTGAATCTACATAATCCTTCATTGAGACTCTCTTTCCAAATAATTCTAAATTGTATCACGTTGGCAATTAAAAACAACAATCACAGTGATCTTGACCTTGGAGTTATTGGTCTATCATCATATTCTGTCACCTCACATATAGTTTACTGTGACCCAGGGAAGCAGATTCTCTGGGTTCCTAGGAATAGGAACTCAAGCACAGACGATACAAGAGCAGATAGGTTGTTACCCAAAGCGATTGCTAGAGCTGGGCCTCTGGGCCAGTGTTTCCTCCTCCACTAACTCAACCAGGTCCACCCTTCTCTCTTCTGTGCTATGAAGCAGGGAGTCTCGCAGAGCTCAAGTTTCCCTGGGTTTCCTACTCAAATAACTTCTTCTTAGACCCTCTCTGAGAGAGATGCCAGAAGGGCCACAATGTCTAAAGATGGGAACGAGAACCTGTCATACATCAGTTACAGAAAATACACTCCAGAAATATGAGTGCCATACATCGGTGACAAGACACAGAGTACCCCCCTTCCTGAATGGATCCCAGGGTCTTCCCACTGAGTTTTACATCTTCTGTCGTCACAGCACAGCTCTAGTTACGTGTCTTCAGTTCCTTTACATCCTTTCTTCTGCTGCCCCAGCCATACATACGGCGACTGCATCCTGCACTTTCTGATTCCCGAGTTAACACATCCTACAGCCTAACCTTCTTGTTTTTCCCATTTCCCTATAACTTGTAATCCATTCCTTAGGTTAAAATCCTCCTGTTGCAATACCTCGTATGTGAAGTGTATTAGTTACTTGTTTCTGAGGAATACCTGATGAAAGCACTGAAGGAAAGAAGTGTTAGTTTGGGCCTGCAGCCAAGGTCACAGTCCACCGTGGTGAAGGCGTCAGGTTACATGAGCTCTTTAGTTAAGGAGGAGAGCAACCAGTGCTATAGCTCAGCTAGTTTTCTCCCTTTCGTTCTGTCAAGGACCACAACCCAAGGTAGAGTGCCTCCCACGGTTAGGGTGAGTCTCCTCACTTTATTTAACTTAATTAAGGTAACTTTTCACAGATGTACATAGAGGCTTCTCCTGGCAGATCTAGATCCCAATAGATTCCCAAGGAGCACAAACCTGTTTTCTTCCTTGACGCTGACCAACAGCCAGGGAATATGTCCATGTTACCATAAGGTACCATAGCATACGTACTCAAAGGGGCCAGAGTTGTGCAGTCCAACCTTGAACCTACACACCGCAATGACAGCATCCTTGGAGGCCATTTATCTAAACATGATATTTCACCCAGCAAATGCCTAGACACAGCCAAGTATGGCAGGCTGTTTGCTCATCCCCCTTAGGAGTTTTAGACATCTTTTTCTGTTAATGCCGTGTTTCTCACGTGCTATTGCAACCAAAAGTGAGTCTCCTCAGCAGCATTTCCTTGAAGTTCCTGTGTAGGAAGCAAAGCAGAGAAACATAGTGCAGTGGGAGTTGGATGTAGGTCTCCTATGAGGTCACAAAGACGCCATTTATTCTCTGCTTCCCCTTTGAGGGCAGCGAGGAGAGTGAGTTCATTTTAGTAATTGTGAGCAGAGGCTTAGAGAGGACTGGCAGAGTTAACAAGGCCTCTTGGGGTCAGAAGCAAGAAGCCAGACCTTCTGGTTCTTAGACCAGAGAAGAGAAAGCTAAGATGAAGTGTCTGGCCAGTAATGGAGTTCTTGAAGGCCACACAGAGATAACGGGCTATGAAGAAGACAAGAGCAGGATGCTAGAGTGAGTGGCAGACTGCCTCAGACTGCGATGCGGGATGCTGAACATCTCACATGCAGGTGAGAAGAGCCGTGGGAAATCTGGATACACGTCTGTTTCCTGACTGCTGAGATGGTCACCGCTCTTGAGCAGGGACCAGCTGCAGAAGGGTCCTGCTCATCCTGCTGGGTGCCCAGCTGTCTTCTCACTTATCCCACTTCCCTAGGGGCACTTGCCATGCTTGGAACGTCTTCTGTGGTCCCGTGTTTGCATTTAGCAGGAGCCAACCCCACAAAGAGACTCTGGAGAAGGTGACAGGAAGCAACAAGAACTTGTGTGGAACTGGCTAGCAGCTCTCCTAAGGGTCCCCGGACCCAACCAGACCCACTCCACTCCAGCATTTCCCTCTCATCATCCTCACAAATTTCTCTGTGAATAGATAGCAGTACCCACCATGCATGAAGTAGGTGAGCCCTAGAAGTTTGAGCATCCAAGAACTTTGTCACAAACTGCGGGGTCGGTCATCATCACATCCACTGTGTACCATGAATGCACTGTATATGAGAGGCTACGGGGCTACAATGGCTAATGTTATTATATCAGATAGCTAGGCAGTAATTCCCAACTATTTAGACAAATACAATCTAGGTATTTCCAGGAGGGCACTTTCAAAATGTGATGAATATTTAAATAAATGGACTTTGAGTAAAGCAGGTTCCCCTTTATAATGCAGGTGGGCCTCGTCTAACAGGTGGAAACAAACAAAGAGTGAAGCTAGATGTGGCGGCACATATTTGCTATTCTAGTACTTAGAGAGCCTGAAGCAGGAGGAACATTTTGTTCAAGATCCACGGAGCAGTTAAAATTGATAGATACTTACAACTGGTCAAAGTGCAGATAACAAGTGACCTCAGCACCCCCAGCCGTAAATGGGACATCTGTATCCTACCTTGCCCCCGAGGCTTAGAGACCATAGCCAGAGAGGGAGCAGAAAGATTGTGAGAGCCAGAGGCCAGGGAGGACTGTTGAGGCCTGCTCTTTGGCATAGCTGCAGCCATTTCTGTATTCAGCTTCCATTTTGTTTTTAAGGTGGAATTCAATTCAAAAGTTTTGAACTTTTTACCTCTGCTTCCTAGAAGTAGTTACTCATAGCCGACACTGACATGAGCCAGGTTTCTTTTTATCTTTTTTTTTTTCCTAGAGCTGAGGACCAAACCCAGGGCCTTGCACTTGCTAGGCAAGCACTCTACCACTGAGCTAAATCCCCAACCCCCAGGTTTCTTTTTAACTGTAAGATCCCAGGGCTAGAGATAAGGTTTGGTCAGCGTGCTTGTTACACAAGCATAAAGACCTGAGTTCGGTTCCCAGTACCAACACAGATAAAAAAAAAAAAAAAAAAAGCCAGGCACAGTGATGTGTTTCTATAACTCCTGCAATAAGAAAGTGGGGCTTGTTGGTTTAATTGACAGAGACCCTATCTCAAAAAACGAGGTGAAGAGAGATAGAGGAAGACGTCCAACATCCACTTCTGACCTACACACACACATGTGCACACACAAAAGCACACGCACACACACATATACACACACTCTCTCCCATTTCAATGGTAAAGCAACTCTGACTTATAAAGCTGCCTTTGGGGAATTCCCTGATGGGCAAATCCTCCCAGTGCCTCAGGAAAGAAGCTGTCCTGGATTTTATGCAAATGCTATGCTGTGAGGTCTGGAAGGAGGGCAGTGACAGCAGCACCAATAACTGGATGCTGTGTGCTTGCTGTGTGCACCACGGTACTCTGTGCTCCATCCAGCTGCCTCAGGCAGGGCCGTTTTTTGTCCTCATTTCTGGACGAGGCACTGGGAGGTGGCTGGCAGTGCTGCATCCACAGTCAGGAAGCAGGAAGAGATGAATGCTAGTGTTCAACTCACTTTCTCCTATTTGGTCCAGGAGACCAGCCTATGGGCTGCTGCTGCCCATGTAGGGGGCTATTTCTTCTCTTTTTAGTAGAAACTACCTCACAGACATGCTAGAGCCTTCTTGGGTCCCTAATTCTACATGCTCTCAATCTGACAATCAGTATAGGATCATGCCAGCACTGTCAAGCAAAACCTTGACAGTGCCCTTCGCATCGATGGGACCGTTTTCCATGCAGCAGACTGGCTCAGAACCAGGTTCAGTCTCCAAGCACATCTCTTAGCTTGGGTCCTTTACAGGCTGAGTGGCGATGATAAGTACCTCTCCGGCTGACACTCTCCCTTCAGTTTCGTACCCTACTCAGTGGTAGTTTTGCAAAGCTAGCCTTGCATGTCATCCCTTTGGTGACAAACTTGTGTGTCACCATCATCAAAAACCACACCCTTCATTGTCTACACTCCTTCCTTTGCACAGTTTTGTTCTTCGTTGCCTTATAGTAATATTTCCTCCAGGAAGATGCTTTCAATAGCAATTAAATCCAATAGATACAGTACCCAAAATCAACATCCTACAACTGAGGTGGCCACTGTTAATAGTTATGAATAAGGAGAATGAAAATGAGGCTATTCATAACTGACCCAGAATAACTGAAATATAAGCCAGGACTACCCCCAGCAAAAAAAAAAAAAAAAAAGAATGTTGGCACACTTTACTTCCACCAACTTCATCCATATGCAAGCAGTGACAATGCATCACAGTTGTCACCTGCTGGGCACCATAACATGAGCTATATCACATTTGATTATAGAGGTGTGAAAATGGAAAACTCAAGTATGCCTTGTCACTGGGAAGTTGGGGGTGGGGGGGGAAAGAGATGATCTACAGGGCCTGAGATCCATGCAGAGATCTATAAGATACTGAGGAGTGGAAATGAAGAACGGCATTGCCTTCAGAGACCCAGTGGTCACGCTTTCAGTCCACAGATGTGATGAAGTTCATGTGAGCTTTCTGTCTCGGTCATCAAAAGTACAGCCAGCAGGTCCTCAGCAAAGTGGATGAAGAACAACTGAGGGACAGGAGCTGTAGCTGAGAAGTGCTTGTGAGGGATCTAAGAGGAGAGGAATGGGGACAAGCAGCAACAAGGGGATGTCTTAAAACTCAAGATAAATCTGCATTCGACCTGTGAGCAAAGACAAGTGGGAAATAGCAAAACATCTGGTTAGACAGGAAGGACTGAGCAAACGCAAGAGCGACTGGTTGACGCCTTAGGGAAATGAATTTGGTTTGGGCATGTGACGAATTTCATTCTCAACTTCACTGTAGTTTTTTTTTTTTCAATAACCTGAGGGACATACCTCTGGGAATGTGTATGTGAATGTTTCCAGACAGGTTTAACTACTAGAAAAATCTACCTCCCTGTGGTTGGCCCCACCCAAGATCTTGGATCCTCAACTGAGTAAATATGAGAAAGCAAGCTGAGCACAAGCATCTCTGTCTCTGTCTGTCTCCCCCCCCCCCTCCTTCCTGATGGTGGACACAGAGAGGCACTTCCTCATGTGTCTGCTGTCATGCTTCTCCCATTGTGAGGGACTGTCCTGCTGTGGGCTACAGCAAACCCATCTGCCCTTAAGTTGTTCTTCTGAGGTGTTTGGTTGCATCAGTAAAAAAAAAAAAGTAACTAGTAGTCTGTATGTATAAAGGTATATATGAAACAAATTACAGGGGAAAGAAAAAATGAGATGCTAAGGTAAAACCAGGGAACAAGGGGGCAAACATAGAGATGACTCATCAGAGAAGGTAACACTTTCCAAACGCAATACAAAAGACAAAGCCATTATTAGAATCAAATGATAGATTCAACTGTCTTAAGAATAAAATTTATAAAGCTAAAACATGAGCATCATTTAAGGAAATATCAAAATGTTACTATTTCAATTTATAGACTTCTTGCACATCATGGAGGAAATCAGAAAGCCGATACTTAATTTAAAAGAAGAAACTAGGAAGATGCAGCAGAAGGTAACAGGGGCTGGGGATGGGGGTGTCTCCGTGGGTAAAGCCCTGGCTGTCAATCATGAGGACCTGAGTTTCACCCCACAGCTCCCATGTAGTATTCCACATACGGCCATATTTGTCTGTAACCCTAGTACT